>JABSTR010000954.1:0-386611 GCA_013339765.2 Haemaphysalis longicornis
CCAGATATCTCGAAATGTCAGTTAAAAGTCAAACCTTTTTTAAGCTGTGCCTCCCATATGCGCCATCATTTGCCCACCTTTAACTCAAAACTCCGCTTATCTCAAAATTTTCTGCGGATTTTAGGATTTAGAGTTAACGAGGGATTACAGTTGAACCTCATTATAAGAGACATGGATGTAAGAGACAAATGGGTATAAGAGACACTATTCACCCACATGGCTGGCTGCCCTATCTTTCCCATTAAATTGACCTCTTTTATAACAGACATCGGATGTAGAAGATTGGTTATAAGGGACAAGTCATCCTTGAACTTGAATCAATAATCTCCCTTGTAACAGACATTTTAACCTCAGATGCAGTGCCAGCAGCCACTAACTGCAGTTGCTTCCATTGTGGAAACACAGGTGGGCGACAGACGCGTGCAGTAGCTATTTATTATAACTTCAGCAAACACACAGTGGTTCAGTCAGCTATGAAATGACGATGAGAAGCCCTGCCAATGGAAATGCAACTTGCAGAAGTGGTTGAAGCTTACTGCCATCCACTGGAGCGCGACCGCATATGCGGGCTCTTCCACTCGCGTAGCTCCCAATCAAGAAGCATCGCAGATGTTGAGTCCTGCTAGCGTAATGAATAGCATGAGCACACAGTGGAAAGAAGCTGTGCGCTTGGCTATCATCAGGCTTGTGAATCCACATCTACGATTCATCTTCCACAAACAGTGAAAGGAAAAAGATTGTAGAACGGTTGTAAAAAACAGGTAAATACAGTCATGAAGCAAACAAAGATTCAGAACTGTTTCATAAATTCTGGGGGCCAAACATAAATTAGAATGAGCCTTTTGCAGCATGCTGTAGCGTTCTTTGAGCTTATTTTAGTCATACGGTGCCACAATATAGTAGGGTCTGATTAGTAAGTGAAAACATGGTACCCTGCTTATAAGAGACATCTCGTATAAGAGACAGCAAACTGCTCCCCGGTACTGCGTCTCTTATAAAGGGGTTCAACTGTACTGTATCTCGTCTCTAGCGACTGCATTCCTTAGGCAGAAAAGCATTCGTAGATGTGTGGTCGTGCTACTGACCACCGTGCTTGTTCACCCAGAGCAACAGGGGCTCCACGCACCTTGGTTTTACGTTGCAAATAAGAGTTTCAGTTGATTTTAATTCCTTAGTACCTATATTACCTTCGCTGACTCTACTCCCACCTTCAATTCGCCTTAGATTTTTCTACTAGCGCACCAGTTAGCAAAGCGTTACATGTGCGCTTGTGTAGAGCTACTTGGTCTTGGAGCTTGACACAGACAACAAACTAACAAACTAAAGGCACACTCTTCCAGGCACAAACTGTGTCGTGGCTTAGTTTCAACTGAGTGAACGAGTTGCGACAACCCGCCGGCCGACTAAACGCTGGGCCGACAGATTCGGTCGGAGGGTCAGCGAGCCGTACACTAGCGCAGTCAAGCCAAGCCATCTTGTTTTGACATCATACCAAATGCAAATCGGCATGGAGGATGCAGAGAGGAGGACTGCACTTTCGAATTCATTTTTATACGGACTAAATTTGTGTAAACGCGGCGAGAGTGATTGAAACATGGCCTAAAGACTCCAGACTACAATTTGCGATAAATTGGTATCATTTTTATCGGGGGCAAAGCAATCCCTTTGATAAACCAAACTTGTATTTTGTCTTCATGACCTTTTTAAACAGGAACTCTGACGACCCCTGCAGCTAAACCACAAAAAAGCGCAGCGAAACGCACTAGGCATATGATTTACACAACAGCCACTGACGGCCGTGACATTTAGCTGCTATAATGACATTTAATTATTTTCGCAGGTACCGGCTGGAGAGCAAATTGCGCTTCAGAATCTATTCGATGGTTTCATTTCTTCGTATTTCTTTTCCGTGGTTATGTGAGCGAACGACTACAATAGAGGCGGCCAGACAACAGAACACAACAGCTTGACCGTTAAGGATACCAAGATGGCAATGTTCAGTGGTGCTCTTAAGGGATAGGGCAAGCTGAACATTGGAGTCCTCCGCCCTCGTTATCTTGTGCAGATATTTTGTCCCCTCAGCTGACAATCATTTCTCGATAGCCCTTCGGAATGGTTTTTAGCGGAGCAAATTTGTAACAGTGTAGAATATAAAATGCGCAATCCCAAATAGTGACAAAAAAATCTTTCGGTCATTTTTGCGATTTAATTGCCGCATCCCCCGTTAAACTTCTCGGGCAGTTTTGCTTGCCCCTTCTTGCTAACACCCGCACGACTCTCCATAATGACCTCCGCGTTTCGTGCACTCCCTTCTCCCACTTTTTTCAGTACAGTTGTCCTGAAAATGGCCTATTCATTATTTGCTTTGCTTGTGTTCCACTACGAGATGCATTACACACTTCGCTGGTACGATCTCTGGTGAAAACCAAGTTTAAAAGTAAACCACCAAAATCGACAGAAGGGATTAAGACATGCACGAGCATAAATTTAAATGAAATCGTTTAAAATAAAGACACAGTGTTCTTGCAACAAAGTGAGGCCTCTTTGCTGCAAAAACACCTCGCCTTTAGTGCTTTTCATATTAGGTGATAAGATTACGCTTCAATTAACAAGTCTTCATTGACACAGTTGCTAGGTATGCTGCATTAGTGGAATGGCCAACTTGTGCATTAAAATGTTTGGCATTTCGCTATCTCAAAACTGTACCTTTTTTTCTGGATTTTAAAAGTTTGAATTAAACAGGATTTTACTGGTAAGTGTTTTCCTCTGACCTTTCATATGAAATCGGGCACTGGAAGAGAGGGGGGGGGGGGAAGGGGGGGAAGCCACCAGCACAGTGTTACCTAAACTGACACAAAACACGATTACACGATTAGTATTTCGCACAAATAAAGCAGTGTTACCTACCCAGGCTGAAATGGCCTGTAATGACTCATCATGGACAGGAGGTGGCGGCAACGGTGGAGACTGTGTACCTGACACTGCCACAGCTGCCACCACCAAGTTGTCCGCATTGGCATATATAGGTTGCGGAAGAACTGTGAGAGAAAAAAAAAAGTCAGGCCGTCAGTGACTAAATGATTCACAACCACTCATCAAAGTCTTTATTAAGTGATACCCAGTGAACCCAAATTTTTTTCGAGTGTAACACCATTTCTTGGTACAATGACATTTAGCTCAAAACATCACTACAAAGGCATATTCACAGTCTAGATAGGACAATAACGAAACGTTAAAACCCCCTTTTACAAATCTAGGCCAGTCAATGTATTATTAGCTTATTCATTCAGAGACCTATTGTATTTTTTTATGTTACGGGGGTGTATAATGGTACCCCCTAAAAATAGCCATCATCTTTTGAAAGAAGTTCGCACCTGCGTTGCATGCGAACGATGTCCATGGCTGCACTAGTGCACCCGCCATATACGCACCATGTTTTCGTATGCAGGAAACGCACATAACATTTACTATGACCTTCCTATAACTAACTCATCAACAGCGAAGGTGTTGTTGCTGGCCGTAATGTGTGGAATGTAAAAAAAAAAACTGGGTCATAGTTACGTCCATCATTTACCATGTGCATAATAACATGCCTCACGAGGAGTGCCCAGCGTCGTCCAGGCTGGCGTGTGGCACTCGCAAAAAATACAAATAAAACAGTTCCCGTGTGTCCGCACCTCGGGGGGGAGTACAAGACAACTCGCACTACAGACGCCCAGTTCGTGAAACCGTCTAGCTCGTGCTTACATGTTCCACTTTGGGAGAAATGTGAAAGCCTGCGGACAAAACGACCTGGGCCCACATGTCATGCGTGACAAAGACAACGATACAGATGGATATGATGACTACTACTACTACCACAGTGAAAAGCGACAACGAAATATGCAAATAAACAATTTCAAACCTAATGCAACACTTGTTGGCGTGTCCTTAAGTGCTTACATAGAAAAAAATCCTCCAGCGTTGCTGTGGTTCAAGCCTTGCGAGACTTAGTGCAAGCTTCACGAATTCATATTGAAACTCCAAACTATTCACTTCGGAAATACTCAAACAAAACCATAATTTGCATCGTATTTATATTTACCCTGAAAGCAAAAATCACTATTCGCTAGGGGTGTGTGAATGCCGAATAGTAACTTTCCAATCAAATATCGAATAAAATTCGGAAAAAAGAAGAAAAAAGCCGAATACCGAATTGAATATCGAATATCATTTTTTTTTTTTACAGGCATCGATTTTTCATAGGTTTTTGTGCAAAGGCAGAAGCAAACTGCTTTGCATGTTCGGGAGACGTGACGTTCTTTTTCAGCCCGGAGATCGCACTTTTGAACTCGCATTAGTGGGACTCCAGGAATCCAGAGAGGACATGATATGCCTTTGAAGAAGAAGAAGAAGAAGAAGAATAAAAAACCCGACTTGCACTGGAGCTGCTGTACTGCAATCATGGGCAACGACTATACAGCGCCTCGTCACTCAGAAGCTAGCACTTTGCAGGCATGAGCAATTGGACGATAAAAACACGGCACAACCACAATCATGGACCACGATGAGGAACTTCTTCGAAAGCACATGGGTAGCGCGAAGTGCGCATAATACATAGTGGAAGGAAAGCACGCACTACAGTTGCCGTGGACAAGCCTGCCCTATCCCCTGTGGACTAAAAAACAAGTAAACACGCAGTAACCATATACCAACTGCATTAAAAACAGCCAGAACCGCTTTTGATTTTAAATTAGCGGAATCGCTGTCATAACGGCGGCGGTCTTTAGCAGAAGCTGCCCTAACATGTAAGCATCCGGTCGCAGAATTCAAAACGCCGGCCCGAAAGCGCGATTTGGATGAAACTTGCCGAGCAGACGGTGCAGGAGCAGTGCGTTAGCGTGCGCCGACGTCTCTCGCTTTCGCGAAGCCAGGGAACATTTGCAAACTCCAATCGACAATTCAAGAAATCGAATAGTAGATATTCGATTCGCGGAGGTACTATTCGATTCATATTTGGATATTCGAGTATTCGCACACCCCCACTATTCGCACCAGCCAAGTATTCTGAACTCACCCCAGCTGCGCTGCAGGCTACTCACACAAACAGCACTTTGAAGAGCCCAATGAGACAACGATTATGAATCGTTTTCTGGGAAAATGTTTTGCCACATTCAAGCAACGAGGCGTACCTTGACTGAGCTTCTGGTAGTCCGATGCACCGGTCGAAGCTGCAGCTGTCTGCTTGAAGATGGCTGGCTTCTCGGGCAGCGAGGGAGCCTTGCCGGCACTGGACGTGGTCCTGCATTGACAGACCATTATTACCGACTTGCCCAACTCCCCAAGGGGACCTCAGGACGACATGCCTGACTGGGACAGGTGGCCGGGGACCCCTGGTGGGTGTCTGGGGAGATCGTGGTCTTGCCCCAGCGGCAGGCCGTGTTGCAAGCTCCAGACCATCCGAGCTGTCCCCTGATGTGGACGTTAGCGTGTCAGCACTGCCACTGTGGTTTGAGCTGCTCAGCAGGTCACCTTCAAGCGGCTGAAATGTCTCTGCCGTCAGCTGAGGCCTGGTCTGGTGGCCAGACCGCTCATACGCTGAAAGATAGAGAGAGAAAAGAATGTCAGCAACTTGGAGGCAAAAAAGGACTCAGAGCAGCACTAGTAGTGAAAAACAATCGGTAGAATTGAACCACTACTTCTCACTAGGCTCCCCCATTTCTCAGGTCCATAAGGTTAATTATGACTGCAGCTAAGAGCTTGCCCTAGGAGGGGGAGGGAGAGGGAGAGAGAGAGAGAGCAACGGCCATAAAGGCAGAGTAGAAATGTCTTTTGGAAGACAGATCTTGTGAGAAAGAAGGAAGGAAAGAGGAACGAGATCACCGACGGGCGTTAGGTGGACGAAGAAGGCTTTTGAAAAGTTTGCAAAGGTACTTGCTCAAATTGGATCAACTATTTGGAAAAGAAAAATGATATCTGCACATTCCCAGTGAATGGTTATCCTTATAGAAGAGTTGTTAATTTTTTAAAGCAATTCCTCGGCTCACCGGAGGAGATGGTGTGGGGCCTCTGGCAGCGCAGCACGGAGTTCATGGCCCGCTCGAACTGCAGGCTGTCTTGCAGGTTGGGCCAGGTGGAGGTCACCGAGGGCGTCGTGGGGAACGGCGACGAGGGGCTGCTACTTGAGGCACAGCCGGCCAGCGACGAAGCCACAGCGTCCCCGGCTGACACCTGCCCCTGCCCCGCCCCCCAGAGGAAGAAGGAAGAAGAAGACGCGCTCACCCACTGGCCCGCTCAACAACTTCTCGGTACACGACAACACGTCAATTACTTCGTTTGTAATGCGTAAGCCTTCTTTGGTGACTTCTCCCAGAAATCTGCTCATCCTTAATGCACGAAATGTGCTCCATAGGTAGACCTGGGCCATGCGGGGTATTTAATAAAATTCCCCTTAATAAAAGGCTCAAAGACCTCCAAGGTAAACATACATAGAAGTGTTTGTGTGGAGAAGAGCCTCTGGAAAGAATGCTCCTGCCTTATCTGACAATACCCACTCGAGAGTTTCTACAACATTTTTGTGCAACTGCACGAGCATCAAATTATATGTATTAGCAGATTTTGCCAAGTAATCAACGATTCCTTTATAAATGAAAAAAAAAAAAGCCATCAAACAATAAAGGAATGCTCGCACAAGATACGAGGGCGATGAAGAAATATTAGCACAACCTACTGCTTCCCTAAGCACCAAAATCTCGCTTCGTGGCACTATGTGCAAGAATGCACTCAGAACGGGAGTGTCAGAATATCCCCATTCTGTTTAACCTCAACAGTGCCAGTCTGCTTTTAGCATGTTGTTTCAGTCATCGCCATGCTTTACAATTTTTCAGGATTGTTCAATCGTCACTTCAGCTAATTTTTAAAATTTTTGTTTTGTCTCCCAGTACAGCTAGAAGTGGGTGCACTAGTGGCGTAGATGTAGAGCATCCGCTTCGCGCGAGAAGGATCGTGGTTCAAATCCCAGTGCCACACAATTCCCACCGAATTAAAAAAAGAAATTTGAAAAGAAAAAAAAAAAAGTTGATGGAATTGCAGAAGGAGGCTTGGGGTGTGGCCTGATCCCGATGACCATTGCCAGTAACGCACTCCCTCACCGGAACAGGATTGGCCACCCTGGTGTATTAATGGCCACGACCTCCCAAGAGTACGCCAATTAACCCTCGGCCCTCAGTCCCCAGCAGCAGTGAAGCAATTGACCACGGCGGTGGTCAGACCTGTGACGCAGCAGAGGGTGCTAAGAATCCCTGGATCCGGACAGGCTGCCATATAATCTGAACCTGGCAACGTTTAACACGAGAACGTTATCTAGCGAGGCGAGTCTAGAGGTGTTGTTCAAGGAATTAGAGGGCATTCAATGGGATTAGAAGGACAGGTGAAGCCTTTACAGTGCTGAAAAATGGACACATTCTATGTTAACATGGTTTAGTGGACAGAAGAGAACTGGGAGTGGGATATCTAGTGAGTAAAAGCATAGCTGGCAACATAGACAAACTACTGCATTAACGAAAGGGTAGCCGGTCTTGTGATTCAAAATCAAGGTGGTACAGGGCTATGCGCCTACATCCAGCCATGACGACCAAGTAGTTGAACGCTTCTAAGAAGATGTGGAATCGGCTATGGCTAAAGTAAAAACACAGTATACCATAGTTTGGGAGACTTCAATGCTAAAGTAGGCAAGCATCAGGCTGGAGAAAAGGCAGTTGGGAACTATGGTCTGGGATCACTGAGAAAGAATATATAGGAGGTGAAACAGCCAATCAAGATAAGCGCAGGCGAGCAACAAGATAATGTCACAATGAAAACTAAGGCGGGACTGCAAAGCTTCGTCGCCGCGACGGTGAAGGAAAGGATAGCGGCACCTGATAGACAAAATGATAGCGGCCGCACTTCTTTCAGTGGCTGTGCAATGCAATGGCCACGCAGTTTCTTCACCTGCGGCAGATGCCGCTAGCTTAACCTTTGACGAGTGCATGTGACATTATCTGGCCGCGCTAGGAAGCCTCGTTTCACCTATCGTATTCTTGCTCTGTGTCTGGGTAGTAGGAAGAATAACCGAGGGGACTTATAGTAGAGTTTGCAGAATGGAATAATCAACTCATCATGAATACCTTCTTTTGCAAACGGGAGAGCCGGAAGTGGACGTGGAGGAGCCCGAATGGCGAGCATAAAAATGAAATAGACTTCATACTATGCGATAACCCTGGCGCCGTGCAAGATGTGGAAGTGCTCGGAATGGTGAGGTGCAGTGACCACCGTATGGTAAGATCTCGAATTACGCTAGATTTGAGGAGGGACCATAACAAGCTAGTATGAAAGAAGCCGATCAATGAGCTAACAGTAAGACGAAAAGTTTAATTCAGGATCACGCTGCAGAACCAATATTCAGCTCTAACAGAGGAAGCAGAGTTTACAACACAGGAAGTGAGCGACAATGTTACACGCATTATCATGGAGTGTGCAGTAGAAGTCGGAGGTACGATGGCTAGACAGCATACCAGTAAACTTTTCCAGGAGACGAAAGATTTCATAAAGAAATAGCAAAGCATGACAGTTTCCACCCCAGCTGACAGAATAGAACTCGAGGAGCTTTCGAAATTAATCAATAAGCGTAGGACAGCTGATGTACAGAAGTGTAATATGGAGAGGATTGAGCATGCTGTAAAGAACGGAGGCAGCCTGGAAGCGGTGAAGAGGCGTCTAGGCATGGGGAAAAATCAGGTGTATGCACAAGGCAAGCAAGGCAATGTCATCCCAAATAGGGCTAAAATAGTTATAGTAGCCGAAGAGTTCTATAGAGATCTGTACAGTAGCCGCGACATCCCGAATACCGAACAAGGAAGTAGTTCAGAGGAGGTAGACATAACACCAGTAACGACAGAAGAAGTAAAGACGGCTTTGAAAGAAATGCACGGGGGCAAAGCCCCTGATGAGGATCAGATAACAGCAGACCTTTTTGAAGGATGGCGGCCAAAGTTGAACTAGAAAACTGGCCAACCTGTATACGCAATGCCTAATGACCGCCAGTGTACCGGAATCTTAAAAGAATGCAAACATCATCCTAATTCATAAGAAAGGTGACATGAAGGACTTGAAAAATTACAGGCTGATCAGCTTACTGTCAGTCGTCTACAAGGTACTTACCAAGGTAATCGCTAACAGAATTTCTCCAACCTTAGATTTCAGTCAACCTAAAGAACAAGCTGGGTTTCGAAAAGGCTATTCAAAAATAGACCATACTCACACACTCAATCAGGTGATAGAGAAATGTGCGGAGTATACTCCACCCCTATAGATTGCTTTCATAGATTATGAGAAAGCATTTGACTGGGTCGAACCTTAAGCAGTCATTCAGGCATTGCGGAATCGGGGTGTAGACGAGCATTACGTTAGAATACTAGAGGATATCTACAATGGGTCAGCAGCTACCATCGTTCTCCATAAAGACAGCAGTAAAATACCTCTAAGGAAGGGCATCAGACAAGGAGACACAATCTATCCAATGTTATTCAAAGCATGTTTACAAGATGTATTCAGAACATTCAATTGGGAATGGAACAGGTGGGCATAAGGGTTAATGGAGAATACCTAAGTAACCTCCGGTTTCCTGATGACGTTGCCTTGCTAAGTAACTTGGGGGACAAAATTGCAAAGCATGATTACCGCACTGGACAAGCAGAGTAGAATTGTGGACCTGAAAAATAATATGCATAAAACTAAAGTAATGCTCAATAACCGTGGGGGAGCACAGCAGTTTGAGATAGGTGGCAAGGCGGTAAGAAAATATATCTACTTAGGCCAAGTAGTGACCCCGAATCCCAATTATGAGGCGGAGATAATAAGAAGGATAAGAATGGGGTGGAGTGTATTCGGCAGGCATTCTCAGATAATGAATGGCAGCCTACTTGTCCCTGAAGAAGAAAGTGTACGACAGCTGCATCTTACCGGTACTCACTTACAGGGCAGAAACTTGGAGCCTCACTAAAAGGGTTCAACTTAAATTGAGGACGACTCAGCGAGCAATGGAACGGAAGATGATAGGTGAATAGGCTTGTGGGAATATTCGAGCACTTCGAATATTCGAACAAATATTAGAGTATTGGAATTTGCTCCAACCCGTGTTTAAAATTCCTGACATTTTGAAGTATTCGGGGTGCGCGAATATCAACACTGTGTTCAAGTACTATCAGGAGTTTCAGTTTCGTTAGGCAAGCCGCAGTGCTAATATCTGGCCGACATCTTGACTACATGCAGGGCCAAGACAAGCCAGGGCACATTGAAAGCAGCTGTCGTAGTCATCTTATGCACTTACATTCGCCGAGGTATTCAAGGCTCCCGTTTCACTGTTTAAAACAATAAAATGGTAACCAAACAATTTGTTTGGTTACCGTGTGGCACGCGTGCAGTGGGTAAGTGTAGATCACACACCACGCTTGAACTTCATTGTGCATCAGTTGCTTCAATCAGTTAGGTGATATGGCCAATGCATCCACGTGTGCCAAGCCGATGTGGAACTTTTTGTGTAGGTCCCGTCAGGCCAGAAGGCTGAGTGTGTCAAATACCACGCTATTCTGAAGACGCCAACGGGGGCTACGACAACATTGGCGATGCATTTGAAGAGGCACCCGAATGTCTTCGTGGCATACGAAAAGGAACGTTGTGTGCGGAAAAGCGTGAAGTCTACTGCTGTCACTAAGCCTGACGCACACCAGCCTTCAGTAGCTGACCGTTTCAAGCCGGAGCTAAAACAAAGGCACCAAAAGAACAGCAAATGGAAAAGACTATTGTCGGATTCATAGTGCGTGGCATGCATTCTTACAGTGTTATTGAGGAGACGGGCTTTGTGGCCCTTATGAATGCTGCTATGCCCGAGTACGTTGTGCCCTCGCGAACATCGTTTTCTAGAGCAATGATTCCGGAGCTTTACGCTTCGAAGAAGCAAAACTTGATAACCAGCCTTCAGGCGGTGATTGACAGTAGTGTAGAGGCAATTTCAGTGGCGATGGACAGTTGTACATCGCATGCTAATGAAAGCTACTTGTCGGTAACATGCCACCTCTTCGTGGCTGGTGACGCCGCCATGATGCCGTCCCCGATCGCGTAGCGCGCAGCATGCGGGTGGTATTCGCGGCAGCGGCAGCGCGGCTGTGTCGTGCACGGCGCGTTTTCGGGAGCACAAAACGCCCCATGCAGTTCACACTTTAGACCATAACCATGGGAACGAAGGTGCAAAGCTGTCCCCACCTCGTAGCACCCCCGATTTCTCGTTTCTCTTTCTGTTACTAACGGTAGACGGTTCAATTTCGATTCTAAGTCGACCCCCCAACATTGGATTGTTAAATTTGAAAAAAAAAAGGGTCGACCTACAATTGTGTAAATACGGTACCATTCCAGTGTAAACCTACATTTTATGACTTGAGTAAAATTGATTTTCCATGTAATTCAGTCGGATTTTAGAGGCCCTGACAGGGTCAAACTAACGGGAAGGTTGGCTGTAACCATTTTTTCCCCTCAAAATGCTTGTCTAAGTTACAGCTGTTCCAGCTTTACCACAGTAAGCTATCTATTTTCAAAGCATTTAAGCTGTGGTGGACAACAGCACAAGTTTATGGATGCATGCTGGAAGTATCACTGCATTTGAGCCAGCAAAAGCAGCTGCAAATGCCATTTATCGCAAGCACTTCTGGGTGCAAGGGCCTAACATTGAGAGCGTGTGTTTGTGCAAGCTCCACCTGTTTTGCTTTCTTTCTACTGGCTGCACATGTTTCAGCCAAGAACAATACTACTACTTTCCGAAATCCCCTACAAAAATTTTCAGGGGGCTCATGAACAGCAGGTGGCTGACCATGCAAACGTAATCATCTCAGTCTGCCTTGCTCAAATATTTTCACCAAACCCAAAGCTTTCACAACTTATGATCAAAGTTATTTCTATGCATTTTTATGAAACAAATCAATAGCTTCAGAAAGCATGTGGCAGCAGTAGAAGGTGTCAAGAAGGCACTGGGGTAGCTTAATTTTCCCATCAAGCATCGGTACCCATAAAAGACACCCTGGAAAGACAAAAGTAGGCCAAGTGTGCCTGCCAGCTTGCAAGAGCGTCACTGATGTGGCGGTGCTCGGGTATGCAAGACGATGCAGCTTCCTCTACAATGCAAAGAAAAAAGATAAGCTGTCGGATGTCGTGCAGACAGCAGCGGCAAAAGGGAAATGAAATCGTTGCGCCAGCAAGGATATTGCGGCAGGCTGACTGGCCTTACAGGAAATGCATCGCCGCCTGCAGATTAGAACCGGAAACTGAGCTTTTTGTTTTGCGGTACGATATGCGAGGTTGTAATGCAAGTACACGGAAATGCAACCAAGTTATCAGACTGCACATGCACACATAGCAGGGTTTGCGACACATTGCCTTACCAGCCTTTTCACTCGAACTCACTGCACAGAATGTGAAGTACAAGGAGCCAATTAAATCTTATCATGGGTATGCCACAGTGGAACTCCAGAAAAATGAAGTGAGAACACATGAAAACGAGCCCTTACTGCTCTGAAATGTGACCCTGTCGGGTCGTGCATGCCATGGAAATCTTCACCAACCACTGAGGCCGAAAAAAAGCAAAAAGAGTGCTTGGTATGCATTATTCCAACCCACACCCAATGAGAACTTATACACCCCGAGCAAGAGAACAGTGCCCTTTCCGACCAAAGCGACACACGAACAGGAGCACAGCAGTGTGCTCCACTGTACCTGGGAAGCCATGCTGGTTCCTCGGGGAGACGGGGGCCTCAGGAATAGTGTATCCTGTGAAGTGAAGCCAGAGTCTTGCGAAGACACACTCGAAAGGCGAAGTGGTCCTCCAACAGGTGGCTGCTGCAACATAGGCAAAGCATGAGCAGAGTAGAACGAACAAGAATGGAGCTCAATGTGACACCTCGCGATGCCGTCGTGCTGCCGAAAGAGTTCGGCCCCTTTGCCCAAGAACAAGTGCACGTTTTCAGGGGCCATGCCACACACAACATCATCCCTCAAGCAGCTCATTGCCCACAGACAAATATTTACGACTTGTGCACCGACATTCAGGCAACAACATGCCCCATCAAAAGAACACCGGCTGTAAACATTTAAACGTTGTAGGCCTGCTGTTGATTGTACGAGGGACTCCTAGTGCAGTCAGTCATGATTTTACCATAGGACAAGATAATGTGCTCAGCCATCTGTACACACGTACTTACCTACTACATGAATACTGGGACTTCTCACTATGCAGGGTTTCGTTACATCATGCAGGTTTCATTATACTGGGCAGGAGGCAGTGTCTGTGCAAGTACCTGAATGTAGTGCGTGTGCATGGAACCAATGTGCACCCCTCTAAATGCCCCAGAAAGAAACACCCATCTCTGCATCCACAGTCTGTGCATTCCCGAAACTGGGTAAATGAATAAAGGATACGAAAGCCACATATTTCGATGCATCTCCAAATACAAAGAAAGTGCAATTAGCCTCACCATTAACTGCGACAATTAAAAGTAATAAGTCTTTCTGTTTCCAATATTACCATGGGTCAACATCCCTTTCTGCACCCTTTGCTAGACCCACACGTGGAAGCTCCACTGTAGCTCAACTGAGGCAGAGCAACACTTACTAAGACTGCTGTTTCAGGGAGAAAACTGTTTTGCATCCCAAACTTAACCATTCATCTCTCAACTGTTTCTCGGGTGATTGAACAACCAGCCAGTGCGGCACTAATCGCAGCACCGCAGAACCTTTTTGTTGCACAAACTGCACAAGATCAGTCATCCACCAATCCCAACAGTTCGTCTCCTACGATACTCACCAACAGCTGATAAAATATTCAGTACCTGGACATCTCTGGTGGCCTGCGTGGTAGCGATGTTCACACCAAAGTCCTCCCCAGCTCTCAATTGACCAGAATCGATATTGAACCTAATCACTACGATTGTCAACTCCACGAACAAGGCGCCGCTCTAAAATCTGAGAGGCAAGAGAAGTTGGACCAGCGCACCTGAGAGGCTGCCCTGCAGCGGAGCTGGTGCGAGGGGGAGTGGGACTTGGTGCTCCCGCTGGAGGAACTGTTGAAGCTGCTGATGCTGCACATGCTGGATTTGCGAGAGCCCAGGGAGCTGCTCGTGCTGCCTGCCGTGTGGCCAGGAGATCCGGGAGGGGTCTGCAGCCAGTGTTTTAGCCCGACATAAGGGCCAACGATCCACCCTGCTCCCCAGTCACACCAACAAGCCTCTTTCGTTACAGACCTCCAGAAGGATTACAGCAAGGTGCTCCATTCAATTACTTTTAAAATACAAGTCTATTTAAGAACTGATAACAGGCAGTAATAACTCGGGCGTCAAACACTCAAAGCCTTAACTCTTTCGCTACCGCGGGAAATTGACCAATTTTGAGGGGTCTAACAAAACATTTTTTCTGTGCTATACATATTGGTTAGGCACACATTGCAGTGACATAAAATGCGGATGATTCCATGCACCTTCCAATGACATCAGTTTTAATAATGTTTTCATAAATAATGATTGCGAAAAAAATGATCAAATTCGAAATTTTTGTCCAGGCATCGGAGAAAATAAAAAATAGGAAGTTGTGTATAATAAACCACCAGTAGTAGAAAAAATTTAGAATATACATTTTGTAGGTAAACATTTCAAAAACCCATCCTAGAAAAAAATTGAGTTGTGCGGTACAATATGTCAGATATAAAAAAAAAATGTTAGCATGCGTGGTGCCCATGTTTTGCGGTGAAGCCCAACCTCTATTTCAAATTTTACTACCGTACTTACCCGATTCTAACGAGCACTTTTTTCCCCCCAAAAAATAGGCTGAAAAATCGCATGCGCTTTAGAATCAGATACGAAACCTATACTGCCAAACAGCTGAAATTTCGTCCCACCCATCGCCATCTCAAGATGGCGCCAAAGCTTTTAGCAACAACTTTTCGGACCTAGGTGCCTAGGCGCTTAGACTTTTCTATCGGCGTTCACACAAATCGTCAAATTGTTCCACTTGCGCGCTTGATAACAGCAATGGTAGCAGTGGCAACGAAGGTGCGCCGCTTCACGGCTTACGAGCGGCTCCCATGCGTTCACAACAAGCGTTTGGCTGAAGCGTGCGCCTCGGAAGAAGCTCGTGGGATGGGCGTGCGAGGCGTAGGCCACGAACCCATCGACCATGGTTGAACCATGGTTGAACCATGGTTCAGAAGCGGGCAACAGAGGCGCCATGGCAACTGAGCTTGTAGTTGGGTAACTGCGTAGTAGCGCCAAATATGAATTTTGCAACGCTATACGAAACAGAAACTGTTGGAAACTGGCTGAAAATTGATTGATTGATTGATTGTAGGGTTTAATGCGCCGACGCAACGCAGGCGATGAGGCGCGCCATAGTGGAGGGCTCCGGATTAATTTCGACCACCTGGGGATCTTTAACGTGCGCCGAAATCTCGTACACACGGGCGTTTTTGCTTTTCGCCTCCATCAGAAAAGTGGCCGCCGCGGCCAGGAATCGAACCCGCGACCTCGTGCTCAGCAGCGCAACGCCTTAGCCACTGAGCCACCGCGGCGGGTCAACTGGCTGAAAATGCCAGGCACACTTGCTAGACATGCGGGAGACCATCAGAAATAAGCTTTGGCAGAATAAAGCGACCCTTTCTCGGAACCAAAGATCACTAGTGAATAGCTGGTGCCATTTTCAAGTAATTATCACCTCTCAACGCTGTCGGATTACAAAGCTGACAACATTATTTGGTACTTGACTTGCCAGGAGCCTTTTGATTAAAAAAATTATAAGGTAATGCAGCCTAACCACGAGCAGCATGCTTTTTTGTCAAGTGCTGCAGCCACGCCCCCTTCCTCAAAAACACATGCACCTCAGCTCGCAAAAAAACGCCGTCAAAAATCTCAATGTCGCCGGAGCAGGAAAATTTAAACTGATTCTAAAAGTGCAGTGCCTAGACTAACCACTGGGCGCATTAGGTGTACAAGAAACGACAACAACATGTCAAAATAGGCAATATAAATCATCGATCACTGGTGATCGATTTGAATAGGCGTGGGAACAAAACAGTTAAGGGACCATGAAGACAACTACACCTCTGCTCTATTCAAATTGGCGGTAGCATATACCTCACCACAATTTTGTTGCTATGTGCCAAGACATGCCAGCATTTCTGTTTTGAGATTTCAAGATGAAACTGTGTTTAAGCTTGAAGAGAGCAACCACTTCATATACATTCCCACAGTATGTCAACTAGAAAAGTTAACGCCTTTACTGAGAAATCAGCATCTAAGTGGGTTGATTTCACGTTAACTGCTTCTTCCCCCCACAATAAGATGTGCCAAACGTCATGTGGTGTGCTTGGGAAAGCGGCAAAAACTGGGCAGTTAGTACCTTGATTGGGCACCATCACTCAGACTGGAAGTTGCGAATCGCTAACAAAACTCTGTAATAATGTAAGCTGTGTAACTGTGTAGCTACAGGCTTCATTCCTGCTTCAGGCAGTGAAAGTGACTTGAGTTGGCTCACGCGAGCTCACCTGAACCCTCAGTGCTCTTATGAGGAAGTTAGGGGACGCCATATTAACCGTCGATACTAATGACAGCCACCTAGAGAAGGCAGAGTGGTCTCAGCGCTTGTAGCATCTGCGCATGGCTCGTGTTGATTTCCAGTACATTTTTGCACTGTGGCCTTTTGTTATTCACCTTACCGCTGCAAATCAATGTTTTGAATTTGTGAGAACCGCAGGGACCTGCCATGTCCCCTATTCCTCGTGGCGAAGCGTGGAGGCGAGAGGGGGATCCCTCTCTCCCGTACAGCAGCCGCCGCTCCCGCCGTGAGGCAGGTGCGTCACAACACTCCCACCCACACCACTGACTAATTTGACCAGAGATCTGGCGGGCAGAGGGAAAATCTCTTGGATTCAAGACATCATCCAGAGCAGATGTAAGTACGTTTTTTCCCATTTTGCCTTTCTTTGTCTGCCCCATCGCACCATCCTCCTGGCCTGGCCAGTTGGCCTTGTTGGAACCAAGCGACGCACCCAGCCTACACTATTGGATGTTGGTGTTGGCCATTCCGGTGTTGTCTGCGTTCCTGGCTGCTCCCCAACGCTACGCCGGATGGCGATTCATGGTGCAGTTCAGCTGAACCGGCATTGTGGCTTAGTCTCGAGTGCGAGCTAGGTCACCAAAAAACCCTGATCTCCACAATTTCAAGCGCAATGAGTTCAAATGGCAAGGCCACATAACCATTACAATTTGCGGTTGGTTATGCCCCTACTAGCCAATTACCAAAATCAGTTTTCTTGTGTCGCGAGTAAAGTGAAAAGATCCTCTATTTTGTTTATTATGTAATTTATTTGATCGAAGCTTGCATCAATATAGATTAGTGTTTTCCTTTTGATTAGAGTGAAGTTGTGTGTTGTCACCTTGCTTATTTTTTGACAAAACAACTTGGTTGAAAGGAACTTTATTTTCTGCTTGTTCATTAGATGGGTGAAAATAGTTTGCATGCTCATACAACCTTGCATGCTCCTCCCACATGGGGCCCAAATTTTAAGCAGTTTCTACAGGAGTTGACAAGTGTTTATACAGGAGGAGTATAAACACTGGATGCCTGCCCTCCACAAAGGGAACAGATTTCCCACGCGAGTGTAAAGCAGCTGCAGCAGTGCATTAGCTGCAAAGCTTCTGACACGAGACAACAGGCGATGAATCGAATCACGTACCTGTAAACTAGTTCAGACTCTAGTGAAGGCGCGTGCACCCCATAAAGGTAATGTACTTGTCAAGGGCAGACAAGAAAAACAGTCTGAAAAAAGCTGAGCAGTCTGTGAACCGAGCTGGCCAGCGTACGTGCCTGAAAAGTCCACGTGCCCTGGGACCCTTTCAGGTCCGTGATGACTTGCTCACTAGCTGAAGGGAGGCACTCGGGGTTGCGAGTCAGCTTGGCCAAGGAGTCCACTATCTCCTGCAGGTGGGATGTCTCCTGAAGCATCAACAGCTCCTCTTCCTGCAAGCACCACACACGCATATGAAAGGGGGTAGCGGCAAGCACAGCGCCTACATCATACACTACCACTACAAGCAAGACTTACTCAGCCATAACAAGGAGAAAAAGAAGTCACGAGAAAATACTAGAAGATTGCAAGTGAAATTAATTAAAAAAAAAAAAAAAAACACGAGCCATCTCCACTAACATGAAACCTGCGGAAGGGCAAAGCATGCAGTGTATAAGTGTATTCTTGGCACCTTGGCGTGTTTGCCCATGGAGATGAAACCATTGGGGGGTAGAGGTATACAGCTTGGCTGTAAAAGTCTACTGTGCACTGGTGCATTTTCAACCCCCCCACCCTCTCTTCACCTTTGGAGGACTTTAAAAAACATTGATAATAAATTCAGGACAGGAATATGTGAAAGCAAGGGGCGAGGAGGTGGGGATACAAATACCAGTGAATTTTCAGTTTAAGTTTATTTTAAAACTTTTAACCACCCCCCCCCCTGCATGTGGTGTGTCACTAGAACTGTGGGAGACTCTCTCAATATTGAGCACTGCGAATGCTGCAACAACAGCAAGGATAAAAATGCATCTTGAGAGAGATTTGGGTTTACATCAGACAACAAATGGATTAATGATGCTAATCTATAATAAATAAAATATTAACCATGCACTGCATTCGTTCACATTTTTTTTCATGAGCACAGACAGCAACAGCTAGCACCTGTACAGTCCATCCACAGCTGGCAATCAAGGCAGCAGGATCAGGCCACGTTTCGGCTTAATATTAAAGCATATTTTTTTTCTTTCCTTCCTGGGCCCTCTTTTTTTTCCTTCCACCACCCCTTACCCCAGTTGCTAAAAATTAACATAACTGAACACAGATGCTGCAAACCCACAAGGGCCACTGACACACGCACGCCTAGCACTGGAATAAAAAACGCTGTACAGAAAGCAGCAGCAACAGAAGCATTTCCTGCAGCTGTGGCTCAGTGTCATGCGTCACTGCAAACACTTTGCTCCTCTGACTGTGCCATTATACTTGCTCTAGTTTCAGCCACAGGTATATTGCTGATGGGTGCTACAGCACACACCAACATTTACCCGATGCAAAGTTCAGAGTTCCAAGCCTCCCAGAGACAATGAGTGAGCAAGCACCGTGACCTTCGAATACAAGCCTCTCCATCTTTGAAATTCACGTTTGAAACTGCGCCCCACGATGTTACAAAACCGAAAATTGCTTACACTTAAGGGCTCGAGTAAGAATTATTGATGAGGCAAAAAAAAGGTACAGAGCCACGAGGGCCAAAAACCAACAACTGACCAGCTCCTTTGGAAAGCGAAGCAAGACAGACTGTGACCATGAGAACTGAGCCTGATTGGCACCCCCATATGGCTCTCTTTTCTTCCCCTGCTATTATTTTTGACAGCATGACTTTGCAGCTGTGCTACCCTGCTGCGCAAGACTGTATCGCTTTCCTTTTTGCACTACCTGATTGTATGCCTCCTAGGTGGCCCCGAGAAAGCAAAGCTATCCAGGTTCTGCAGTAGATGGCCTAATTGTGCACGCTAACAGAATGCAATTTCGGCCACTGCCCCTGCACACCTGCGTGGCTGAAAGCGCTCCCCTGCCTGCTCGGATGAGCTAGCAAACGCACTACGCAGCCAGGCCACAGTGGACCGGGTGGGGGGCCCTCACCAGCACAGGCGTGAGGCAGGTGACCAGGAGGCAGAAGCGAGCCCGCTCCTCCACCAGGGCCCGACGCACCGCCTGCTTCTCGGCCTCCTCGAGCAACAGACACCGGTCGCTCATCTCCTGCAGGGCACACTCCAGGCTGCGCTGCATCTCCCACTTGCCGCTCCCTGCACCCGCCAACCAGGCACGCTCAAAACTCGGTCCCGGAACAAGGCGACACGGTACGGGCACTCGCTGAGACAAGGCCTGGCGTGTTAATCCCCAATAAACAAACGCGAGCATACTAGGAGCAGTGTCAGAGCAAAGAGTTGTCAAAACCAAAGGTGTGAACTTTCTCACCTCCTCTGATGCCAAGTGATTGGGACTGCTCCCGCAACAACCACCCCAGTTCCTCTTACCACTACAACAACACCCAAGTAACTGTTTGAACTTCGATGTCGCTACCAGAGTTCTATGTTCAGGAAACATGCAGCCAACATTTTTTTCCCTCCAGAATGAATGTGATACATTGCATCGCTCAGGTTGAGTGCACAGTTCCAAATATCAGCCGATTTTTTTATTTTTTTCCTTTCTCAGTGAGGCTGGGATGTCTGGAAGGGCGAGGTGAAAGGGAAGGGAAAGAAAGTTTGATCAAAGGTGTTGTTCACATGTTTGTTTATGTATGTTTTAGAAGTGTGCAGCCTTTTCAGACAGCTTTGGTCCTGCATGGAGGAGCAATAAATGTGTACATCAAAAAGCAAGATGTGCAGCAAAGCAAACTTTTTTGCGTCAAAACCAGGGCCTATGATCAATGATAGTTGGAAATCCGTCAAAGTGTGCGACCAGGGACAGAACTAACTGAAGCTTGCCCCTTCTCGCCTTCCAGGTGGTATCGGGTAGACTGATAGGATGAAATGGCTGCCACAGACAAGATGACAACAAATTCCCTGTAATACTGCAAACACTTTCCCAGTCTCACTGGACTATGACACACAGGTCTAGGCAAGCAATTGTTGCCGAAATACTTACTGTGTGGCAATTCCTCATTGTACGATTTATACATTGCACCATGGCAGTTCTGCCTCCTCCCTTCTTAAAGGGGCCATGCAGACGAAACACAAGTTTGGTTCATTCGAAAGATTGCCTCGTTAGAATCATACTGACACCACTTTTAACGTAAATTTGTCAAATAACCTGCATAATTAAGAAAAAAGAGAATGGCCATGTGAATCATTAGCTCATTTCCCGCACTAGAACATACGACGTCATATGCACAGCCCCGTGCGAATGGCTCAGGTCGGCAAAAGCAAACACAAGTATTTTTGCTTAAGTGTAATGCATACCGTATTCAAAAATTATTCATTTTATAGCAGTAAGAATGGCGGGGTGAAACATGGGAAGTTACAAAAGTACACGTAAACATAGAAGTACCAGTGCGTACTGCTGTTGGTACTGCGCGTACTATGCTTGTTATAGATGCACAGCAGTGAGGGCACTTTGGGGTTGTTTCAGACAACACTGATCGATTGGCATAAGTGACATTGTGTTACGAGGCCATATTTTTCGAACATACCTCATGTTTCACGAAATGATTACTACCTACCGTAACGAAAATGAGCCAGGTGCAAATACGGTTCAAAACAAAGCAGAGGCAAATAGCGCTGCGAAGCAGTATGGTGGCGCCATCTAGGAGGACTGATGGTAAACAAGGCTCCGCAGACCGCTGCAGACTGAACTGCGCACTTGAAGTTCGCTTGAAGACCCATGTGACGTCATGGCAGACGTCACGAAACACACAATGCGGCGGGAAAATCAAAATTTTAACTTAAAGTTGATTAATTTCTCAGTGAATAAAACATCACTTGCTGCCACAGAAGCGCTGGGGGCACTATAAAACACCAAATCTTTCGAATAAAACAAACCTGTATTTTGTCTGCATTGCCTTTTTAAACACCAGTGTGCCTGACTGTGCCAGTGTACCAACAGACAAGGTGTTGCTATGTTGTAATTTACAACTGAGAAAATGCCTAATGTAGCCTGGCCAGTAATTGCTTTCCAGTGTCATTCACGACAATACCAGCACCGATACTTCCTGCGTGGAATGCGCCTACAAAAATAGACAGCCTACTAAGCACTGCAGAATTTGACTCAGGTTGCAAGATGTCGCACTCATACCCGCCGCCACATGCCTTCAAATTCAATGAGCAAGAACACCTGAGGTTGCCTTATACCACCTTCCTCTAAAAAGAATTCCTAAGGCTTCGACAACTTTTTGTGGTGTATTGTCCAATCCCTCGGAATTCATTTTCTCATTTTAAAAAGTCAAGAACAAAACCCATAGGGTTTGGGTCTTTACTCAGCATTCCTGAAAAGCTTAATGCATACATAGTTATGTGACCAAACACCTACCTTTTTTGACCTTTTTCTGGAGCCGCAAGGTGTCTGTTGACATTTTCTTTATCTCTTGCCGCGCCCTCTTGAATTCTGCAAGGAAACAACATGGTCCCACATTTTGTTCTCCATTCTATGTAATAAAATACGACAGACTACAAAGACAAAATTCCCAAAGCCCGAGCGAAAATTCTCATCTAAGCGTTAAAGGGACTTTTCTGCCAACCTGACTGTGGACATGTAGGTGGCATTTTTTCAGAGAAGGGAAAAAAAGCCTACACATCAATATCTCTGTATGCATAGGTGAACTCTAGTGGCTTCATTAAAGGGATACTGAAGACAAAACCAAAGTTGGTCTAAATAGATATATTGGCATCCGCAGAAAATGAATATACCAGTCTCTGGGTCAGTGCCTTGAAAATAATAACGCGAATAATAAAAAAATGAAGCTATCAGCTGCCCAGCAGAGATGACGTCAACAGCGACTGCACAGCGACATGTGCCAAGAGCCATGTGACGAACAACAGAACCAAAACCGCGCACACAAGCTCTCGAAGAAACACATAAAATCATTCTTTCCATGTTCATTTTCATAAGCAATTATAAATGTACAGGTATAATTCAAGCCATGCCGACATTCGCAAGCTGCCAAGCCGCGGCGTTGGTGGCGGTTGCGATGGTTATTGCAGGTTCGGTGTAGTCATTCCCCCCCCCCACCCCCATTTCAACCTCAGGACGGTCCGCATCGGCTCGAGGCGTTTCAGGAATGACTTCCTGAGAAACCCGCAGGATGCGAACACAAACAGTGTTCTCGAAGTTCTTCTCTTCTCTCAAAGAGAGAAGAGAAGAAGAAGAAGAAAAGAAATGCGACAGCCCCCAAAAGCTTCCCTGCCGGTGCCTTTACGACTGCTTTTTCGGTGCATAATGAGTATTTACAACGTCGCTCGGAAATGTAGGGAACAGAGAAAGGTCCACAGACCACTCGTCGCTCATTATGCTGCGCTTAAATCTGAAAATAAAAGGATTGCCGAGCCGAGAAAGCCCCTCACACGCTCCGTACCAAGAAATTCCGCGACCGCCATCCCCCAACATGGCGTCTCGCGCTCGTTTCGTTTTTCGTCCGGTAGATGGCGGCACTTTTGCATAAGGTCTATTGCTTTCAGCCCTTCCTATTACTATGCCGTCACTGTAACGAAACATGACAAAATTCTGCCAATTTAGCGCACTTACTACTGAGAAGATGGAAAATACCTTTGGAATGATCCTTGTCTAGTTGAAGAGTACTCTTTTTCCAGTCCTCTAGCTTGTCTTGTAATGGAATTACAAGTTGTTCCATGATTGACCTGGAGAAAGCAAACATGGTTAGAACTTAGTTACAAGAAACAAAGAGTATGTGATATCACCTAAAAAAGCAACCAATATAGGCAGCAGCTGAGTACTTATTTTTTTTTGCTCTGTGGCAGCCTTGGACACCAATGAGCATTCAAAAGTTGTGTCGATGTACAGAAATGCACTAACTTCTGCATTTTAGAAGTCGTCTAAATTACTGTGAATTCTCTGATGGCAGTATATGAAATAAAACTGCACTGACCTGGGACAAAAAAAAGAAAAAGAAAAAAAACCTGAAAGCGGACGGACAAAAAAAAAAAAAAAATGCTGTGCATTTCGCCCAATCTGCACTTTGATTCGCAGGGTTAAAGATATACTTGAGCAGCATGGACGAGGTTTTTTTTTGCAAGTGGGTGCAGCCAGCTGGACACAATGTGCTGGATGGCACGAGAATATTCCATGACTTCTCCCTTGATATTGGTTCATTAAAAAAACTTTTAATAACTGATCTTTGCTGCCGAAACTGAGGCACAGCCACTAGTTAAGGCTAGCCAAAATTCCCAGAATAAGACTAGCAGGGCACAAAAGATTGCCGCCAACTGCACGCTGCTCTGGCTCCAGCACACCAGGGGCACTGCTCCACACTGGAGTCCCACTCGACATTCTCTTCCTATAAGCTCAAAGCAGGCAACCTGAATGTGGCCAAAATGCTCATGGCCAAGCCACCAGTTCTGGCAGCATCAGTGCTGCCTTATCGACTAAGCTTGAAACTATGGAGGAAAATTAAAGGAACACTTTTTCCACCACACTCAAAATGGATTGTAAAAGAGGGGTAATGCGGGCCAGTTGGTACATAATGCTGAAAGAGAAAAACAGCGCTAAAGACAGGACAAAAAGGGGGACTAGACACACGCAGCGCTGCGTGTGCTTAGACTGCCCTTTTCTCCTATCTTTATCGCTGTTTTTCTCTTTAATCAAACTGGAAGAATTTGATGGCACTGCAGACAGGGCATTAATCTTTTGAAGAAGATAGTTTTGCTCGTGGCTCGTGGTAAGAATTAAAAATCAGTTTTTATCCTAGGCGCTGGAAGTGGAAAAAAACGAGCTCTCTCACTAGCTGTGGACAGCCTCTCAAGGCCATGAATGAGGGCTAATGAGAGCAACATGCCCTGCTGCTTAGTGGCCCTCCCACAGCCACTTCGGAGCTACAAGGCACTGCTTTTACAGTCGTCCCATACGCACAGATGCTGCAATGCTGTGTTATCTGCACTGCAGGCTTTTTAGGGTCCCTAATAAAGAAAAGCTTCGAAGTGTCTGACAGAAGCAGTTTTTTAGGTGGCTGCACAAAGAGCACTGGCCTACAGCAGTTTTATCAGAAAAAGTGGGGATGCCAGCAACTGCATGAATGTGGATATGTTATGTGGACAAGAGTGTGATGTGCTGCACCACCACTCCACAGTGCACTACGGACCAAGTGCTCATGCTCTTCGTGCAGGCCAGAATTCAAAAAATAAAAATGCAGTCTTGGGAGCTATTCACAATGCTCTTAGCTGTTTAAATTACCCTGATGTTCATGCTAGGCACCATGAGCCCTTGGTGCTTTGTATGTGCATGGTGTTTATCCTTCCAGGCCATCTTCCCGTGCAGAACTATTTTAAATTTGTAAACAAAGTGGGGAAGCTGCAGGCATTTTACACCAGAACCCCAATAGGTTTAAAGCAACAGGCTATTTCGATGGCAGTCGCTACTAAAGCCACCACATCTGTAAGATGCTACGCAGTTAAGTAGGTCTATAGCTTCACTGCGGGAAACTGCGTGGTATAGTCTTGCTCCATGGCACCTACAAGACAATGCAACCCTGCCCTAGCCTCTGCCAATTTTCTCTCTCATTTTCTGGCCTTTTTAAAGAAGACCTTGCTCTAAATAACAGCTGTTCAAGTTTTGTAATTAACTATGCAAATTGTGTTAATCCTGTACAGGGTTCGTACAGGCTTCAAAAGCAAAAATTCAAGGGTTTTCAAGGACTTTCAAGGACCAGAAAACACATTTTCAAGGTTAATGTTTTGTCTGGGATTATTTATAACCTTTCCAACACAATGTTAGAACTGTGCGCAGACCTTCCGTCCAGTCGTGGAGAGAGAGAACAGAGGGACGACAGAACGGCCGGGCGCAGAAAAGGAAAAGCCATTAAGAGGTGCCTCTGGCCGTAACGGGACACCACGACTGGAGGGAGGGGGCCGCTCGCAGAATTCGGGGAAGCGAAGGAGCGGCCCGGCTTGGTTGGTGACCGCGAAAGCGGAAAGCAAGGAGAACGACTCGGAGGGGCCCACGGACGAGCATCGTTCCGGCGACTGCTCGAATTGGCTCCAACGAGAAGTGAATAAACAGTTTAACGAACGAAATATCGAAGTGCTTCTTCTGGGTTAATTCAAAAACCTGCAACGACAGGAGAAGTATTCTTACACACAATGCAAAAGTTTTTTATTGCACAATACCTAAGCACATTAGTGCACATTTAGATAGGTGCTACCGGGTTCGTAAATGCTCCCCCAGCTTTGTTTCTTTTTATTTCATGGCTGGTATTTACAGGTTGTTCTTCCGAGGCTGTTTGATTTCAAAACTTAGTTCATGTTGCCTGCATCTCCTGCTTTGTCAGCAAGAGCATCAGCTGGAATTAAGTCGAGCAAGTGTTGCTTCAAGGCAGGATGAACTATGTGCACGTCCAGCATTTGCACGTAAAAGCAAACGTAGATGGAGAGTATGAGGCACAGACTAGATGGAAGATGCAAAATAGAGAACAGAAGCTGGCTTTCACTGGATTCTTTCGTGATATGGATTGGATTGACAAGTGCCTGCTCCCAATGTTGCCTTGTAATAATGAAAATCCACCAAACTTGCAATTTCACGCAATACACTGAAACTTGATTGTTACAATGTTTCTTTACATTTGTTAACACCTAAAGTCCATGATAAACACTTTAAATTCTTGTGAAAAGGCAGGGCCATTGATTCTCTCCAGAAAAATCAAGGGTATTCAAGGACCATTTAAAAATTCCAGGACTTTCCAGGCCTTGAAATTGACACTTCTAAATTCAAGGGTTTTTAAGGTTTTCAAGGACCTGTGCGAACCCTGCTGTAGTGCACTCACGTGGTAAAAGAACGAAGCTTTGCCTCTACACTCCGGTGGCGAAGGCAAAGCCGGGTGAGCGCCTTGCCAACCTCCTTGGTGGCACCTGCAATGTTTTATTGAACAAAAGAGCAAAACTTGAAGCCTCCTGTGGCTGCTGGGTAAAAGCAAACTCATGACAACGTTTTTGAGCATATGCACTTCCATATCTACCCACAAGATCATCATTCTGTAATGTCACTTTAGTGCACACATCTAACGAAAATGAAAGCAAAAACAGTAATGTTTTTAAAGAAAGCTATAAGACAACCATCACACTTACAATAGCATTATCAGCCTACTAAAGTACATCCCCACAGCTATATCATACACAAAATTTTGCCAGTAGTACAGGATTCTTGCGCTGCAGTTTTGATGCATGCAGCACCCTGCAGCAGATGCCACACTGATACTTGTAGTGAGTAGTAAGCATGCAGCCTTATTTTACTGATTTTTAAAGGAGTTTAAAAATAGCACAAGAATTGGCTGCCACGGCCAAACAAAACCCACAAGCAGCAGATTTATTCTCTCCCAAAAAGCGTGCAGCAAGCGGTCACATGCGCTGATGCAGCAAAGGTAGATAGATGCTCATGCTGTGCATTTGGTCAGTGCTTGCAAATCAGTTATTTTTTTCTGTGGCTCGCTACAGAATGAAAAAAAATTAACCCTGCTGTCTCACCAGGAGACAGCTAGAAACAGCTGTATCGGCGGCAGACAGTGCAAAATGCAAAGTGGATACAGTAGTACAGCTGGCACTGCCAACAGCAACTGGCCTGCAGAGCCTAGCTACGCTGTTGGCATTGTTAGCCTTGTGAATAAGAAGGCCTGAATCCGGCCGGGATACTAGATACTGTGCACTCAGCCTGGTCCTTTAGGCACAGGTTTTTTTTTCTTTTTTTTTTTTGCAATAACAATTTGTTGGGATCAAATTGCAGAGGAAGCAGAATGCATGGCGCATTGTACTGAAAGAGTACTGAAAGCACTGAAAGAATACTGAAATACTCAAAGTGCTCTGCTCAAGTAGCATTGGTCAGCAGAGTAAACACACAGGAAACAACTTGGCCTCATTCCCTGTAGTGCTGCCTGGGCAGCGCAGGAGGCCTATTACTATAAGAGCAAGGCCAGCAACTGGCAATGCATATCTAACAACGGCCAGTATCTGTCTTCATTTATCATTCTTCTGTACACAAATTTTGCGGCTCCCACGTCAAAGCGCCTGACCTATGAGGTGCACTGCAGTGAAGGGACCGGCAATACATAGAGGTATCCACATCAATACCTCCTGCACTTCCCAGTTTACACATTTCGCCTTCACCAGAAATACAACCCTGGCCACTGGGAACTGGAACGGTAAGCTCACGCACAACACCCAACACTTGAGCCAAATCCTCATCACAGTGGGTCTGCAGTGCAAGTAGCATGAATGTGGAACTTTCTACCACGCCTTAGCAATAATGTCCAGCTATACCTAACGAGCTAGACTTATCCTGCAGACAAAAATAGGAAATGAAGAACTGACACAAAAACGACAACTTTGTAAGATTTTGTTACAGCAACATGAAACCACTGAGTGCTCACCTTTTGTGTTTGTGGCCATATCAGCCACTTTTTGGAAGGAATCTAGAAAGGCTGCTGACACCGATGCTGTGATCCTGGTGAAAATAAAGCAAACAATTTTTCTCATCATCTGGAGAAGCAGTAAATCAGGACTTTTGCCGTTGCCACTCACTGCACTATAAACATGAGAAAATAAGATTTAGAGTGAGTGCATCATTAATTCATTACATTCGGCAATGCAGAACACCGACAAAATATTTGAGGTTTCTTACATAAGCCGCAATTACAGAGAATGTTAAAGGGACAGACAACCGATTTTTGTCGCGTATATGTCTCATATGAAAGCGAGCGTTTTATATAGCCAGGTAACCACAAGCAATTTCTAAACAAATTGGCGGAAATAATTTTAATTTGGCAGCAAACTTCCTGAAATCGGAAGGGTGGCGGTTCGTAGTGTCGAAACTTGACACTACAATATGTGTCCCTGTCACGTGACCTGCAAACCTGGCAGCTACTGCAACTGCTGAAACGTTTATTACACATCGAAAACCTTTTAACACAAGTATTTAAACAAGGTTAAATTGTATATGTATTACTAAACATTATTTTGAAAATTTTAAGACACGCCGCCCACCGTTGCTGGGTTGCTCTCAGTGTGGCTAACCAAGCCTTCATGCCCAGAATCAACGGCAGTGTTCAGTAAACAGACCCAGCGAAGAAGCTTTGACAATTCTGCCCGAGTCAGGGGCGTTTGTTCTGGCAAAATATTTGATTTCAGCTTCCAAATACGCCAACGGCAGCTAAAACAGAAAAAAAAACACGTCGCGCCCGGGGAGAATCGAACTTCCCACCTCCACAACGTGAAGCCAGGTTCTATTTATCGTCTATCCCAACAGATGGCGCATTCGTGCACAATATACCGTTGCATTAAAAACACACATAAAGGAACAGGAAAGCCTGCGATTCAAACTATTTTAGCTGGGGACAAGTTCTTAAGTATTGTTTTTCATTTCGCATACAGACAAAAGTATGTTGCCGAGCTACTCTATGTCATGGTTGCCAGCATTAGTTTTGGTAGGGACACATACGGCTCGTAGATCTAAAAATTTCGATTTAGAAAGTTCTAGGGCGTTATCAGCAAAACCGTTTCCCGTCAAGGTGCTTCAAGTGATGCCCTTTCATTTGGGATAGAGAATATATACTCGACAAAAATCGGTTGTCTGTCCCTTTAAGGGTCTTAAACCTATGCTTTCAGTCAATTTTGCCATTTCTCTCTAATTCTACCTCTAGAAGCATTGGAATACAAGCACTGCAAAGCAAGAAGGCATGATAGTAGTTTAGGTCCCAGCACATGCCTTTTTCATAAAGCACATCAATGATTTTAAAAATCTTAACAGAACAGAGAAGTCTGCTGGTGGGGAGAGTGAGGTGGAACGAAGCCTGTGAGAATACTCGTGTTGTTGCACCGAGAAAAAGGCCTCGAGACTACTGCACCTTAAAACTCCTCTTAGACAAGACACGGTCTATTCTTTTTTTTAATGGCTTGACCATGAGAAAAGGGTAGTGCCAACCAGACCACAAAAACAAAAAAATAAAGGGTGGGGGCGAGAGCGGGGGGGGGGGGGGGGCACTAGCAATTATATCTGTTGAAACCTGCAAGAGCATCCACACTACGACGACTCTGTAGTAAAGTGCACCTTTGCCACATCAAAATTGTCACCACAACAATTTAGGTATTAATCGTTCAGATAATAATGTCTAGGCATGTGTGCATATATTATTTTTTTGTTTTCAAAACGAATTTGTATTGAACATCTTTTTTTTTCTCTCTCTCTCTCTAATAGTTTCAAGTCGATATGAATATTTTGCTATCACCAATACAACTGATATTTGCATTTCCTTGATATGCTTCAGTACCCTGTAGAAAAACTAAAATGGTTGTCCAAAAAGCTCGTGAAAAATTTCTAATGACAAAAAAAAAAAAGGCTAACTAGCTGCTTTTAGCTTTTGGGGCCCTGGGCACCATCAAGCTGCTCAAAGAACAACTTGCTGTTTGGGGTCCATTTTTCCATTGAGAAAATGAACTTCTTAGTGTGGTTTGCACTATATTATATTTCATGCGGAGACAACTTTATTCTTATTAGGTGACTTAACCTACAAGTGGTTTGGCATTACTGTTATCTGAACGTATGTACTGAGAAACCGATTTTCACAATTCCCCCGAGCTACAGTCCACCCCCCCCCCCCCCCCAAAAAAAAAGAAACAAATGGAAGTATCATGAACATTCAGTAAAGTTCTAGAAAGACAACCCTATGAAATTTAAGGCAAGAAAGATCAGCCGGCGTGCACCTAAAATCAACTACACCCTTCTGCCCGCTTTGCATACCCTCTTCTCGTCTCTTTACTGTCACAGCACTGACAGAACATGGATTTTTCCTTTAAAACCTGTGCTGCGACGTCCTTAAAATGCACAAATTTTATACCTGGGTATTTCACGCCAAATATAAATGTGTAAAAAGCGACGAGGCCACAGCCGGAAAAAATGCGTGGTATTAAACCTGCGATGTTGCCATACTAGCTTCCCCGGGCGTTATAGCAGTACGAAGATCGACAAGTTTGTAGTCCCTGCTTACGTCTTCTATACAAAACAGGCATTAGAAAAGACCAAACACTGCCTGCCGATGATTTGATCATTGAGAAAGCAGGCAGGGGGGGGCTATGAAGTGAAAAAGTGTGCTGGTAGGCTATTATCTAACAAGTCCCCCTTCCCCCCTCCTTTCGCCTCCGGGGCGCGATAATGTTATCAGGGCACGAAAAGAAACATGAGGGCAGAAGGCGCCAAAACCCAACGAGAAAAAGGCGCTTCCTTCCTCTCCTTCCCTTCCTTCCCCCCTTCCTCTTGCCCTCCACCGCATGCCAACGGTGCATTGCGGGTAAGCTATACTTGCATGTTTTCGGCTTGGAACTAGAAGCTGTTAAAATAACACAATTCTATGTATCCGAGACCACTGAAATAAGTATCTATTCGCGTTTCCAGACTTAGAAATACTTGCCGTGCAACGCGATCGTTTGCAAGGACATTTGAGTCGAATGACCTCAGCAATTTCAAGTTCCCTTCGAACTGGAAGGAGTTCCGCCGATTTACACACACGAAAATTCTCGAAGACAGTTTAAAGTTACCGCGTTCACCGCCATGTTTTGGTGTCGCCACTGCCACAAAGTTTAGTTCTCGTAACTTGACAAGAAATATTTCAAAATTATACTGAGCCAAAAAGCACCTACGTGAGGAATAAAATTGATTATAACCTACATACGCGCACAAAATATGGACAAAATAGAATGCGCAGTATGGCCAACGTTTTTAGATTGGGTCATCTAAAAACGTTGAGTATGGCTTCCGCCGGCGTCGGGAATACAAAGCTACCTTGTATAATCGTAAATTGAGCAACAGAAAAAAAATCACATGAAAAAATTATGAAGAGAATGCTTTTAATCATTTAAATAAAAATATAAAATACATAAATATAAAATAAAATAACAAAAACGTCAATAAACATATTGGCAATAAAATACGCTAATAAATATGTTGGCAAATGCAGCACGCAGAAACTGTGCCAGAGAGCACGAACACGTTCGCGTTTCAAAGGGCTCTGAGAACCTCAAAGGTAGGTGGTGGTGCTCCTTTGACTCAATGGCATTTCAACCAAATGCCTTTGAAAAACGCTGTAGCAGCTAAAAGGTGACATTTGAGTCAAATGCCATTCGGCCCAAGGGCCTTCAGAACGACCGTGTAGCAAAGGGGACTGGAAGACTTCGATATTCAGACGTGTTAAAAATTTGCACATGCCAATTAAGGCAGATATGAACTTCGGGCGCAGACGAAAAACGGACGAAAAGGTGTCACAGAAGTTACTTTTACGGCGAAAGCCGTAAAAATGAGGAAGGATGCTTCGCGAGGTACTTGTGACGTATGTATACATCTGAGTCACACCGCTGGTGGTTTCGCAGAGGCCGCCGATTCGCGCGCGTCTCCGAGACACAACGCAACGCTATCCAGAGGAATTCCCGGCGGAAGGTCACACACTGCAAGGCAACCCACAGGTCAATGAATGCAGCGGTCAACGCCACGGCCACCCCTGCACAAGGCATTCAGAAGGGCCGAACAGGCGGCTACGGCCAAGGGCGGCGCCGCAGCTGTCGCCCTGCTTGAATTATGCCGCGACAGGATGCAGTTACTAAAGCCAGTCCGTTTTTTCACAGGCTTTACTTTGCTGTAAATTGTACACCCCCCAACCCCCGAGGTAAAAAAAAAAAAAAAAAGACAACTGGAGTGAAAAAGTTTCCTTCCAAGCTCTTATGTCCTTCGATGAAAACCAGAGTGCAAGCCATTGGTCGCCTTGAAAGACGTACTAGCGACGAGAAACAAAACGGAGAGTGTTTGCACAGTATAACGTGGCTAGTTTTTTTTTTTTTTTGTATTTGTAAATTTACAAATACAAGTCAGCTCTGTGATTACGACGCCAAAAACGGAAAAGACAGGTGACACTGCCATTACAGGCTGTACTACGACCTTTAGAAAGCATATTTCAGGAGCTCGCAAAAGGCGACTGAAAAAAAAAAAAAAAAAAAACATTTCTGCGCAGGCTACAAACGTGCCACCGCGTGCATATTCTCTGTTCACCGCCTCTGCCCACCCACTGTTTCGCAGGGCGGCCGCGATTGGCGCTGCATTCGATAACACCTTCAGAATCCTTACTTACACTTAATTTAGGCGCCACTTACCTTTCCCGGCGCCTTTAACGAGCTCCCAATAACAAAACTTGCGCTGAAAGAGCGCCTTTTCGTGACCTTATCGACCCGAAACCTACCTGACGTGTTACTTTTCCCCGACGATAGCTTAGCTGAGTTTGTACATTAAGTGCGTCGTGCGCAAGAAATAGAGAAGGCTGAACATGCGTTTTGCGAAAAGCACGCGAGTACGGATCCGCGCTACCACGCGGACCCAGCCGCCAACCATGTGCAAGCACAGCCGCAAGGCGCGCTAAGAGGCGAGAAGGGAATGCGTTAGAGTTCCTGTATATCGCGTAGCGCAAGAGTTGCGCGTCTGACTGCCACATGCCGCGGGTTCCAGCTCGACAGGAAAACCCGCTTTCAGTGCTGCGCACAAGACCCCGTATTCAGTCAGTTCTGCTCAACTGAGCATCGGTGGTTGCGGAAGCGGCGGCCGCTCAGCTGATAAGCAGCCGACTATCAGGCGCCAGTTTTTGTCCGCGCCGCTCTCCGCCACTCTTCCTCGCCGCTGGCGCGGCGGCCCGGCGGCAGCCCCTGCATGCGAGACGGGTGGCTTTTCTGCACGACCTGGAACTCAAGATGGCGGATAGACCAAGGATGGGATAGACGCGCAACTCTGCTCCCCTAGAGGAGCTATATTATGGAACTCTAGAATGCGTCCATCACGAACGCCACACAGCGGGCCTACATTTACACATCTGCGGAAAACCGTTCCGAAACGACGCACGACTGTTCGCAAACATGCCTGCCGCAGCCGGCAACACGCGTGAATTCAACTTTACCCATTTGCCCCCAACGAGTATGCAAGATAAAATCTGGTAGCTCCAAGAACCCCACCGATGTGTCAATCTCGGACGGTCTATGCACAACAACCCTTGCATAAAGTTTGACGATAGCACGGAGGAAAGAAAGCTGAGCTTTCCCCACCTCCATGGCCGGTAGAACCAAGCAAAGGGTGCAGGGAGAATATAAACTACGGTCCTCAACCTCCGGTGGAGAGAGGCGTCAGAAGAAATCTTAAAAACCTGAAATGTTACTTTAGCCCATTACTGCTAGTATCTCCAGATGCAGCCAGGGCTACTGGTTCACTTCAAAATTTTATCCAGCTCAGCCTTTCTTTTGATTTGGGCTACGACGCCGCAGCAGCGGATGGCTCTAGTCTCAGATTCTTCAGCAGCGCAGGAAGAAGTCCTGACATGCTCCGCGGCAAAGCCAACTTTCTGCATCGCCACTAGTGTTCGGACAAGCTCAACTCGAATCTCCGCTATTTCCGCAATACGACAACCCCGTGCAGCCAAGGTGACTACAGGCAACATGTCTCGTGGCATTTGCAACTCCCGACTCTGGTCCCAACCATAGTCGCAACGAAAACTTGATTTTTTTTTCCCCCCGAGGATAAAGTGAGTGCAGGTGTGAGTCCCTGGTTCGATACCGGGTTTCGGCACCACTACGTCGAGTCGAGACTACAACGCCTTCGTTAAAGGAAAAGAACCGTATTTACATTAGTCTACGCACAGAACATGTCCGATAGCCGCTATCGTTCCTCATTGTCATTTTCTATTCCCACCTGCGTCACTTCTTTGCCCTTGGGGGGGAAAAAAAAGCTTCAACTGACAACCACGAGCGTATGCACCCAAAGCGGCGGGGGACACTCATTTCCCAAGACTCAGGCACAATGTCACAACATTTCTCCATAGAATTGACGCGTGCACTGTGCGTGACTCACTTCAGCTGAGAGTGCAGCTTGCTCGCCTTGGCCAAGAAGTCTTCCCAGATTGGCGTACCACCCTGTGAAGGAAACAAGAGATCGGATTAGCGAAGTGCCGCGGAGCTGAAGGAATGTTTAGCAACACGACATCATTTTTCAACACAGAACAGAGTACTGGAACATTGCACAAGCTTCGGCATGCCCGAAAGCCCCTGGCCCGGGTGGTGCATAAAGAAAAAGAAGCCCACGTCAGGGCTCTTGCTGCTCCACTGTAATCTGAGGTCAACTCTACACATGAAGCATTAACCCAACGGTGGACGCAATCTTGAGGGTTTTGAATGCTCAGGAAGCAGGAATAACGCATTTTCGGAGCGGCTCTTAAGCATTAAAAGGGGAGCTTTGGAGTAGTGAAGTTATATCTTGGAGCAGGTTTCTATAGCCCAGTACCCTTGCTAATTGCAACATTTATTTCTGATATTCGCGAATTACTGTAACGTAAATATTTTGTTTAATATTTCTATTTGAACGGTTAAACCTGACCAGACTTCACACCAAAAGAAAAGAACGACATTCCCGAATATCCCAACTGAGATGAGCACCAGCCAGCAAAAACTAGAAGAAATTAACGATATCCTACCGGGGCTGTCCCCGGTAGAATATCGTAGCCCTCGCTAGCTCTGCGGGGGAGAGTCCCCGCAGGGCTAGCGAGGAAAAAGGTTACTACATACCAATTACCCTGCAAAGCAGAACAGCAACTAGATGATTCATTTAAAAAAATTGACGAACGTAAAAGAACCACAGGTTGCCAAAGGGAGTCTAGCTTTCTTTAACGTGAAACCACGTTTAGCAACTTTCTTGCAAGCAGTGGGACGTGGGTTAAATCTCAGGTACGGACAAACGCATTTTATATTTCAAGTGTTTTTTTTTTAAACTTCACACAAGCTCAAAAATACAAACTTGAGAATCGTTTGAGTACGCAGGGCTATAGCGAGGGCTAACGATATTCTACCGGGCACAGCCCCGTAGAATATCGTTAATTTCTAGTTTTTGCTGGTTGGTGTGCATCTCAGCTGGGATATTTTAATGGCGGGAATGTCGCTCTTATCTTTTGGTCTGATGTCTGGTCAGGTTCTTTTCTTTTGGTCTGCTTTTTTTTTTACTTTTCGGAAAATCCAATTACTGCTTTTCTTGGTTTGGTTTGGGTAGGTTTAAGGGACTTTGCAAGCACTTTTTCTAACTTTTTTCATAATCTGTAATGCTTTCAGAACGTACTCAACAAGCGCATCCAGTCCTAAGGTTAGGTGGCTACAAAGTACCGCTGCCAACTATTACCGCTCTACGGCCAATCAGACAAGCTGTATCGCCGCCAATCGCCGCTACTGGACGGCTTCCCCTCGAAGTAGCAAACGAACGCATTCGACAGCCACTTTGATGCCGCTCTAGCTGTCGATAATTATGCATCTTTCACAGTGCTTGCAGGCACGAGTGAAAGCGTTTATCCGAAGTGTTGCAGGGTCCCTTTAGTTCCTGGGAGCGCAGTAGGGTAGAAAGAGCATTGCGTGGCAGCGCTACAGAATGCGGGCGTGGCACAGGGTGGTCACGCTAACCTTTTTTCTTTTATACCGCAAAGTGGATCGCTTACCCTCTTTTTTTTTTTTTCTGCTTCGTAATACTGACCGTGCTGAGTGCGAGCAAGAGGCACAATGTTGGTGGTTTATCAGCACAAGAAAAAAGTAGTGCTCAGAAATTGCAACCAGCTATTTTTAGTTGTTCGTTTACGCCCACTCGGCGTGCGCATTAGGGAAGGCGCAACGAAGTACCGAAGTACTACAGCACGAGAGCTTAACATGGGCGAGCGTTCAAACAATTCCGCCAACACAGCCCATCCATTTTCGTCTGCTTGCGCGCCTACGCCCTTCTTCAGGAGTTGATATTCACATATGCTTCGCACGCATTGATTTGAGCTAAGTGCAGTCACCACCACGAGCGAACAAAAATAACATTTTCCCCAAAAAAGCCGTTTCATTGCAAGAAATGCAGAATTCCTAGCATGGAGCGCTGATTTAACAATATATTGAGAAACATGTTGGTGCCGAGCAGGTTTATTATTTACACACCAGGCAACGACGGCAAAATATATCAACCATAATTATTTTTCCGACTCCTAAATTTCCCACAAAACAAGTATAAAACCGCGAATTCCATTTGAGCTCGCAAGAGAGGTGCGGCAGGCGTGGGCATGGTGAAACTAGTCATAACGAAAGCCATTGATTTAAAGACACATGCATAGAAAGCGTTTTAAGCGATCGGACTCGTCACGCCGAGGAGGATAGGAGACTGACGAACGTACGTACAGGTGGCTTAGACTGACTCCACCTGCTCGAACGGGAGAAGACTTGTCCGCGTGGGTTCCCACAGTTTGAATGCCGAATGAAGGTCGCAGTGACCCGACGGAGCTTTTGAATATCGATGCACGCTCTGCATTGCCTGCATTATACGCACCGAACCTTGGCGAGGACTTGACGCACAGGTTCTAAACAGACCGGCTTCAGTGGACTCAGCTGCGCTACTCAGTCTAGTGGGACACCAAGATACCTTCCTGGTAATAAATCCCGATAATAAATGGGCATATACCGTTCGCCATGATCCAGACCCCACCCACACACCCGGAGAACCTTTCCCAACGCATTTGTAAAAATGATTGCGAGTTTCGATTTTTTTTTATCGGTGCATTTCTCGGTGTTTAACGACTGTCACACACCCACCCACCCACCCACACACAAGAAAAAAACGCTTTATCGTAACGTCATTCGGTTCATTTTTCCAACTCCCCCATATCGAACGCCAAAGCTGACTTGCACCTAGTTATAAACGTGTGTGCACGCTGGTGAAAGAAAACACGGGCTTCGCGCAAAAAGGGTACGAACACGTTCCTACGCTACTTCAGTTCATTACGAACACTTTTCACCAAAGATGCACCCTTTTAAATTACATCAGAAACAACGCCTGCAAAATGCTCGCTACACAAACTTAGCATTTCTCTGTCGTTTGTAAAGTGCCAGTTATGTGATTCCTTCTATACAGTGTAGAAAGATCCAGGTTTTTAAAGGTAATCCTCAAGAACTATAAAACAGACAGTCTTCAGTAACTTTTACATACGTTATTTGGTGGTGTGTGGTAATGTACGTTACCACTTCTTTTTTTTGTTCGGCATGTACAGCCACGCGTTGATAAGCATCCCACTTGGGGTATTTCCAGACGCGGTACGTGGCTGCCAGCACTGTGCATGAACGGCGATAATTGAACCTCCGAAGTGGGATGCCTTATTTTTAGCGCAATTTTTAGGTTATATTGCCTATTTGCGTACGCAGGCATTGTGTGCGTGTGAATTTACGTATACGTATAGCGATGCTGCCACGCACGGTGAATATATGTGCAATAGATTAGCCTCCTCAATGAGTCGGCGTTTTTTATACTTCTCGCCAAGCGCGATATTCAGGCGACATCGTACATATTTGTATACAGAAAGGGTATCAGAAATGGGAATGAAAAACGCAGGACTAGCTAGCAGTCAAAAACGCCCAGGAAGGCATAGCGGAATTAGTTCGCCATTTTTCCCTCGTGCGGGATGAGGCCGGTGATTCAGCTTCAAGAAGACGCTGATAGAGCAGTGCAAAAGAACGACACCAGCAAAAGGAGGCACAACTATGGAGCCGTGTTTGCGCGTTCACCAATTTGTGTTCACGTCGTTTACGCTGTACCTTTCCACCATGCTTCGACCTTTGAAGTGAACAAATGTCCAGCGCAAGCCCCATGCGCAGGTCTCGACAAAAGGCGTGCTTCCGTTGGACTGAGCAGTGATGCGGTCAAGTCCCAGACTGAGCAGGCCCCCAAGACGATTTACCACATCAGAAACCCGTCCCTTGCATTTGACGTCGGAATAACCACAGCAGGCACGGATACGAGGTGCTGTGGAGTGGCCCGAAGTATCTGTTATCCGCGCATTATCAGCGAGGTCTAAATCTCACCTTGGCGAAGCATAAGAGCAACGCCAGTGTTTCACGGTGATTGCCCTTCAATGCCGGGTGGTGGAAAATGCTACTTCGCCGTTTTTCTAATAGAGGCGAAAAACAAAAACGTCCGTGTATCGAGATTCCAGCACACGTTAAACGGCCCACATTACTTTTGTAGCCCTCCACTATGGTAAGCATCGTCGTTCATGGACAAATTTCATGGTCAAAGTTATGGACAAGGCAGTTCACTGCCTATCCCATGAACTTTGGACAGTACGTCCTTATACCGTAAAGTCTTACACGCCGCACGGGTGACGACATCAACCGAGTACCACAGACTGCGTTGTTGCCCCCGACTACACAGTGGCCTTCACGCAGCCAGATGCAGTCGCCGCTCAGAGTCAACGACTGCTACAGCCTGCGCACAAAGACGTCAGTCACGCTGGAAGGCCACGGTGCAAGATGGCCGACGGTGAGCTTTCCGCGCGTTTCCGGTGGTCGGTGTCGAAGATGGCTTCTGCTGTTTTAGCGCCCAACGGAAACGCGTAATCAGCCTCCTATACCGTGCCGTTTATCTTTCTGCGAGCAGGTCTGAAGTCTCGGAGGCACAGTTCGTGCATGTGTGCACATGTGTGTTTTGGCACTGCTCGGAGACGGCATTCATTGCCGCGGACGGTAATCAGTCAAAAACAGATAACGCGCACCGCGACTACAAGGTCGGATCGTAGCTCGCGCGTGCTCTGCTGGGCTTGGCGCTTGGGTTTGTCTCCTCCTCAGCAAAATACCGAGACGAAGGCGTGTGTGGAAAAGCTTACAGCGCCGAAAGAGGTGCTTTCTTTGCGTTGTTTCTTGAGAGTTTTGGCGTTGATTGCAGGTTTCTGATAGAAAAGGCCGCTTCGCGATATCGGTAGAAGGCCAGTTTGCGGCTCACCACTTTGTATCGTTCGCTGTTCGCTCAGGAGCGTGTATAGTACACCTCCGAAGCTCAAGGTTCAACAGCAGAACGGATGTAAGAGGTAAACTAACTGCGCGTTAGAGGTTTCACCATAGCACCAACACCCTAGATGCTTCAGCCGAGGTTGTGTAAATCTATCTACGTAAGTACCATCACTGCCCCAAACCGCCAACCCCGCATCAGACGTCAGAAGAAGTCTGCGTTACCCAAAATGAACCTAAACATTCGGAGCAGGTTGTAGCCCACTGACTACGACGAATGTGTGTAGCAGCGCGGGAAACGGAGCCACACGTAAATGCGGATGCATGCCTTCCCGGGGACTCGTATCCAGCTTGTCCACAAACCATGCACCACACATCCACACTCCCAACCCCACCACCGAATCTCTCATAATAAAAGTGTTTCTCCTCCTCCTTCAGTCCATGAAGAGTGCTCATCTTTCCTTGAAGAGAAGCATCAAGCAGTGCTTCATTGAAGAAAAGTTTGACATCACCTCAATGCAGCCTTACGGCTACAAAGGAAAGCTATTACAACCTTCTCAGAAACCTCGCAGATGAAGAAAAAATGGCAGCATCTCCACTCCGTGGATGATGGCGAGGGTGCGGAGTACGGGGACTCGAAATAACATCCAATTTGCGCCCGGATGACATCCGATTTGCGTCCCGACCGCCATTCGGTTTGAGCTGTGAGTTGCAACCTTTGATTATTCCCTAAATTAACTAACTACGGCTCAAATCCGAATTTCCGCTTTATTTTCGCTTGATGGTGGTGTGCGGCAACGGATGGAGGCGGACGGACATTGGGAGGTCCCTAAGGTCTACTCCAGCACCATTACAGGCGAGGAGTAAGCCGTTTGAACTCTCGGGTACTAACCACGGTCGTAGCCCATGGGCCACGACACTGACACTAACATTGTGTGTTACCAGACACTCGTAGCCAAATAGGTAAGACGACTGACACTGAACCATTGGTCTGGTCTACGCAGACACAGGGCTCCGAATCCTGCCGGTGCCTGTGTGGATTTTTGGGCGATTGTAAATGCTATGATGCGCACGGACGCGAACGGACATTGTGCGGTCCTAAAATTCGTCCTGGTCCAGGATGAATGGCTACATTGAGGTGGATGTCAAACTTTCCTTCGCAGGAACTTACTCCACCTTGGGGATTTACCCTAAATCTGGTCGATTAGTGCTTCATTTAGTAAGATTTGTCGTTCCTTAATGTAATGCCTGTAGACTTGTAATTTCTCATTTTTGGACGTTTTGTTTTTTCGACTTCAGCTTAAGCGCGAGATTGAATGTCACTGATGACTAATAAGTTATCGAAGTTACGTACAATACCGCAGTGGCGCACGTAAAAGGAGGCGACGGGCGATCGACTAATTCCGACCCCCTCCCCTAAAGAAATCTAAGCGGATAGGTCTGTGGAATACTGAAGGGAAAGCCATCTGTCAAAATCAAAAGCGAACGCACCACTGTCTTGTCGTGTGCCTCGATTTTCTTTTCCACGCTTCTTTGTCGTAGGCGAAAAAAAGTGAAATTTGAAACTATTTTTTTTTAAGTTTGAATGAATTCAAGAGTTCGGTTATTTTAATATCATTAAAACCTGCGCAAAGAGATTGTTCTCAATTTCGTCACACGCAAGACTCTTTTGCCCAGCTGAGGCGTGATGCGTACACGACAAAACAGTGCGTGCCGGTGGCCAAGCCAGAAGGATGCACTTGTGTAGAAGTAAAGCTAACCCTTTTTTCCTCCGGTATTCGAACGTTCGGGGGAAAAAAATGGCGCGTATCTGCTTCTTTCGTTGCAAATGTCGAAGAAAGACGACAGTCGACTGGCGCCCCCGCCAAGTAAATGCCTCCCTTCTCTTTACCGCCCACCTCTCATGCTGTTAATCTACCGTCTCGTTCCTGCCAAAATAACACGCTAGAGGTTTACTCAAGTCGATTTAAATTTACCGCGTGCCTCGATGACAGCGCTGCTGTACGGCGGAGATGCGCGTGAATCAAGGCACTCCACTGCAACGTTTATAGAACCACGTTGCCCTACCCCACAAGCGTTCCAAGCGAAACGTTGAACCTATCTAGTGGAACCTTTCGTTGCTGTTGCCGTTTGATTTCTTAAATGCCGCCAGGAGCTATAGTAGCGCGGGAAACAGAGGCGACGGTTTTCTACAGTTCATGTAGTATTTCATTTGCTATTGCAAAAACCAAGCATTCATGATTTTTAAAATAAAGGAACGCTGCAAATATCACTTATGTATTTATTTTCTGCCTTACATTTGTGTAATGTCTTGTTCAACAATGTTGACAAGTATGAACACTGACACCGGACTTCGACGTTTAGTGGCTGTGGGTATACGAGACTATTGCGCAGCTTCTGTTTTGCTTCGGCCGGGTGGCTGAATCGAGTCACCGACGGACGGACGGACGAGGACGGACAGGACACGAGAAGAAACAAAAATTGGAATCTTTATTTGGAAAAAGCAGCCTTTTTTACGAACCTAACTTGTATTCTGGCTTCATGGCCCCTTTAAACACCAGACACCGCCAATTTGGAGCAGCTCCTTTAAGGGGGGATGGAGGGCAAAACCAACTGAAAATTGGAGTGTTTTATTATATCGCCAAAATACAGTCAAACTTGGTTATAGCGAACTGCAATATGCGCCACGATTAGTTCAATATATCCAATAGTTCGAAATAGCGGAACCCGCCTATAACGAGTTTTTTGTTACGAGTTCGCAATACGCTGGACCCCACCCCCCACTCTCCCTCCTCCTGCCATCCCCGCATGCAGAAACGAACATAATGTATGCCATTACCATACACAGAACTATCTGTTTATTGCAAGCAATAAAGCTACTTTTCGCTGATCGAAACCTGGCGTCGGATAGTATTTTTTTATATTGTAGGGAAAACGACGGTGCGGACTACGGACGTCAACGCGGGTGACATCGTGAGTTACTGAAATGCTCTGCATTTAAAATTTTGCGTCTTTCGCCCTAGAAAGACTATCGTCTTTAAAAAATCTATACTTCGAAAGGTAAAGGTGCGCTGCGAACAAAATCGAGGAGCGAGCATTGTTTGCGAAATATTCAAATGTTCGCATATTAGCGAGCCTATAGAGTCAAACCCGGCTATAACGAACCCGGATAGAGCGAATTATGCTATATATCGAACAAAAAAAAATCAGTTACGGAAATACATGGGAAACATATTCCTTATAACGAAGTTCACATCCGATATATCGAACTCCGCGCGCCTAGAATGGCCGCCGAAATGCATGGTCTCGGAGCGGCGATTGAGATGTGGATTGGCCGCGACCACGGAGCAAGAGCCGCGACTGGGACATTGCGCCTTGCACGGAGCGACGTGACGGCCGACACTTTCCGTAACTATTTCCGGCGCGTGGGACTTACGACGGAACCCGCCCAGTCAGCGAGTCCGGACCAAGACAGCCGCATCAGTGAACTATGGGAACATCTCGCCAACGTTGCCGATGATGTCGCGAGTGAAAGCCGTCCGATGCTTATAGTGAAGCGCTTTCGGCAGTCGATGTGCTCCGCCAATGCTTCCTCGATTTTGGAGAACGCAGACTCGTACTGCTCCAAACAATGTTTCGTGTAGAGAATGCTAGTTGTAGCCGCCAAAACGAAAGTGAAAACAAAAATCACCGCTTTTTTTTTTTTGTTGCAAAGTAGGCAGTTAAGGCGGAAAGAAGTTATTTAATTGCAATAAATGGATTATTTTGGGTATGGTTAATGACTACTTTACTGTGTTCGTTTCTGCATGCGGGGATGGTGGAGTTGAGGAGGGGGGGGGGGGGGGGGGCTACCGCGCAATGCGAACTCGTAACAATAAGCTCGTTATAGGCGGGTTCGGCTATATCGAACTATTGGATATATCGAACGAATCGCGGTGCATATTGCAGTTCGCTATAAACGGGTTTGACTGTAGTACTGTTTCTTGACCCGAGTTGCTTAAGAATGTCACCACACAATTTTCCAGGTGCCCGAGCTTGAAGTTGAATAATACAGTACATAAATTTGTAAGGAATACAGAAAGAGGTCCCATAGTTTATCACTGTGGGGGGACCTCTTGTTAAAAAGTACATAAAAACAGGCAAAACATCAAATAAGAATAAATATAATGTAGATTTATACGCAAATCAATTGGACATGGAAAAATGAACACAGTGCGATGATGATCGTTCATTACTGATCAGGCCAAAAATGCACAGTGGTGGTTATAAAAACAAGACGCATCCCTGGAGATCAACAATATCGAAATATAGAACAAAAAGAGTTTAATCGCGGCAAAACAGCTTTGCCTGGCATTCCCCGGTTGCTAGGCCCCGCTTGACTTAATTAAGCAATGACTAAGAACTAAACCCTTCAACAACGAAGGACGGCAAGATTTTGATTCACCGGCGAACGCTGATTTTGATTCTCAGGCCCCCCTTGTTGCTGTTGATGCCGATGTCAGTGCGTCATTTGAAGCGCTGTTTCGGAGGGGATTTCGTAGGCATGGTGCACGTACGCGCGACGTACAGAATATGGCCCCTGATATCTTTCATGCGCAACTACTGTGTATCTGGAGAAGGTATACACAACGTTTTCTAATCACCAAAAATTAACCTGAGTGATAGCTGACAATGCGAAAATGCGCTCACGGTTCGTGCGCTTTCTGAAGGGTAAGCCTGCTGCCGAAAACATCCTTTTAGGGCCAGGTAAAACGGAGCCTATCCCAAACGCTCCCTTATTCGGACCGTAATCAGTGCAGAGCAACCGGCAGCCGTTCAACTACCCCCCAGAAGGCGGGAGTCACGGCTCGCGCCGCACATAGCGGCCAGCGCCACCTTTGGAATCCCGTTAACCGGTTGCGGTGACACCTGTTGTGTTTAAAGAAAGATGCATGTACCACAGCGAAGCTTTCAGTAAAAAAAGTCACCTTGCGGCAGCTATACGTCGGGGGCCTCCTCGTCGAATCGTTGCTGTTTCTAGGTATTTAGATTTATAAAAAGCGTTTTTCCCAGGCGGTACATTAAATTGTTAATTATTTTATTAATTGCATGAACTATAGTAATCAAATGTGAAGGGATAGCTTAAACCCTCAACCACCAACGTATTCAAAAACGTTTCGTGAAGATTTTAGGAACAATTCTGATATGCATAACAAAAAAAAAAAAAAACTGTACACCAGAAGAGAACATACGGACACGGCGTGGGTTCCCCTGGGGATGTTTTTTTTTTTTTTTAAGCTTTTCGCACTTAAGGAAGGTGAACCGGTTTTAGAATTAAAAGAAAAGTTGACTAGCAGCAAGTACAACATTGATAGTTCATGTGTAGAAATATTTCGCAATACATGCAATACAACGGCGCAATGAGCAAACAAAAGTGGCCCGATTGCCCGCCCCATCTCGCCGCGCGATGACCCGAAGACCGAAAAGCGCGGGCGAAAACCGGCTGAAAAACGTCATACCTGGACTTCCGGCCGGATCGGCCGCCTCGGCCATGCTCTTTCGCCGTGTTTCCTTGTGAATGAACTTGATGTTGTTGTGGTTGATAGCACTCATTTGTACAATTTTCGTGTTCAAAAAGTATGCACGAACGCCAACGAGGCATACGTTATCATGCCGTATTCCTAAGCAGAATATTGCCACGCCGGGATGCTTGATAACATACGGAAGCGAAAGCCGAGGTGGCTGTCTGTGACAGAGAATATACTACACTACGTAAATTACTTTTAACCGCTCCAATGCGGATTTTTTTTTTTTTTTTTTGATGTGAGGACGTGAAGTTCACATTAGATTCTGATTAGGAAGCAAGGGGAATACTGTGTACTTTGGCCGGGGATGTTCGTTCCATTCCAGAAACAAGTCACTTTGTTCAGAAATACTTGTTTCAGTTAACCGTCGGTATTTCTTTCCATATGGGCTCAGGACATGTTAAAAAAACAATATTTTTGGCGAAATTAGAACAAGGGGCCAATCCTGATAGAAGTCCCCGGCTAAGAGCGAATAGTATCCTACAAAAAAGAAACCAGACAACAATACTTATTTTGCAAGTATCATGTCACGATGAGGTGATGTTTGTCTGAATTACCAAAAAACGCCGACTCCGAACCCCACGTGCATAATTTGTGTTGATGCGGGGCCCGATTTTGCCCAGATTCGATTGCTGCATATTACCTGGCAAGCACTTGTTGTCACTGAACCTCAGTGTGCTCCAGTGATAATCGGATAACCCATAATGAGATACTACAAAAGCGAGCGAAGAGAAATACGCCTATGTCCGACTAGCGCGGGAAATGCTAAATCTAGAAATGCTGAACAGGCCAACGATCATTATCACAAAGCTTGGTCATTGTTACCTAAAGAGTAACACAACGTAACTGCTGTCCGACTGGTCTGTTAATTATAAGGTGGCCGTATATAGCAGAAAGGCAACAAAATCACCTTTTTTTTTTCTACTACAGCCGATATGCTGAGCGGCATATACTGCAGTGCTTTTAGAATAAATGCTTTGAAGCAGTAAGACCCTCTCGAAGTGCAGCTATCATCGCGGAGGCCGTAGCCGCGCCGAAGTGGCGCGCGGGTCGAGTCTGTGTACGGGATAAAACCAGGACAAAGGAATGCGGAGCAGTCTGCTTGTTGGTTTATGCGTGTACGCAAGATGAGTCTCGCATATCGTTTACACGCATGAACCTTTTTTTCGCGTCAGTGCACGTACGTGCTTTTCCTGGCAGAATTTTAAAAGCCCATTAATGTCGGCATAAATGGTTTGTGTATAATAGAAACATTAAGGCAGTACCTAATATTAACATAAGGTAGAGAAACCCCCTTAATAGACTGGTTGCTAATTCAACAATATTTTGAGGAACCCACTAGTCGACGTCAACGAACTGTTTGGGGTTCTTGTGTGTAAAGCAAATTAGCTCCAAGTATTGAACCAACAGCACGGAAATTATAAAACAAACTTCAGTCATGTGCGAAAATAAACTGCAAATCAAATTGCCGCAAAAGGCAACCGTGCGATCGTTCGCAGCTTCCGACAACCCGCGCGGCCGAAGGGTGTCCTCCTTTGACGTCATGACGGCGCAACCAATCAGGGGCGTCAAAAGACGAAAGCGCGCGTCTTTCAACCGGGGCGCGCTTTTTGCAAATAAAAGCCACTTGGACTCATGTACGAAAATTTCAATGGATATTCGGAATCAGCGCGAAGAAACTATATAACTGTTAATCTAACTCATTTTTTAGGAAAGCGCTTTCGCTCCTTTAAGGCATGTACCGATTGGTCCGCCTACAGTCCGCGATGTACGACGCGAAATTATAAAGCATGGCAAAAACGCGACCACACTGCTGAATATACCGTCGCTATATTAGTGCGTCCGAGGGGTACCCCAACGTGGTTTGTGGGGTAAGCTGTGGAGAACCTTTAGGGCCAGAGAAGAGAGAGCTCCGAGAGACCCTAGATGAGACGAAAGGAGAGAGACCGGAGACGATAGAGCCCAGAAGGAGAGAGAGAGAGAACTTTTATTGAGCGACAGGGCCACCGTTCCACCAAGCCGGTTAAACCCCCTCGGAGCACCTGTTTAATGACAGATGCATGTACCAAGCGAAGCTTTCAGTAAAAAAAGTCACCTTGCGGCAGCTATACGTCGGGGGCCTCCTCGTCGAATAGTTGCTGTTTCTAGGTATTTAGATTTTTAAAAAGCGTTTTTTCCCAGGCGGTACATTAAATTGTTAATTATTTTATTAATTGCATGAACTATAGTAATCAAATGTGAAGGGATAGCTTAAACCCTCAACCACCAACGTATTCAAAAACGTTTCGTGAAGATTTTAGGGACAAGGTGTTGATTCTGAATATGCATAACAACAACAACAAAAAAAAACTGTACACCAGAAGAGAACATACGGACACGGCGTGGGTTCCCTTCTGGTGAAGTTTTTTTTTTTTTTTTAAAGCTCTTTCGCACTTAGACATGTACCGATTGGTCCGCCTACAGTCCGCGATGTACGACGCGAAATTATAAAGAATGGCAAAATCGCGACCACACTGCTGAATATACCGTCGCTATATCAGTGCGTCAGCTACGAGAGAGAGAGCCGAATGTAGGAGAGAGAGGGGAGAGAAGAGAGAGAGATGAGAGAGGAGAGAGAGTCTTTTTCTCGAAGAGAGAGATTGAGAGGAGGAGAGAGGAGAGAGAGAGAGAGAACTTTTATTGAGCGACAGGGTTACTCGTTCCACCAAGGCGGTCTGAACACCCCGTCGGAGCTACCCAGCGCGCTCTCCCATTGCTCGTTACGGCGAGGGAAGGAATTGAAAGACAGCCCCACATAGAGCTGGGTAGTGTGGCACGCTCGCCACACGCGGGGCAATGAGGGGGAGGGGTGGATGTAATGGAGCATCGCCGTGAAGGGTGAGGGATGAACCTGAAGAAGACGCCAGGTGCGCGCTTGCTCGTGGGTGTGACCGGGTGAAACTACAAGGCAACCAAGAGGTGTTAGTGAGTGAAGCAACCTTCCCCGCCAGTTATTTGAAATACGTCAGCTGCTTCCAGCCAATCACAGAGGGCAACTCAAAGTGTAGTGTGTATGTAGAGCGTCTTCAGTGGCACACTTCAGTCAACTTCAAAACACGGGAGCATAATTTACAGTTTACAGTAGGCAGAAAAAAAGTTAATCGAAGTATTACTCCGACTCGACCCACGCAGTCCAGTCGCCGCATAAACGAACTCCGAGACAGAGTGCGCGGAGCGCACGCGCCTTCAATCGCAGCTTCGCAGTGTGTTCGGCTCGGAGACAGGAAACGGCTGATCACGCTTTCAAAGGCGGCAAATATCAGTAATATGATTTCGCAAGCAACTGCTCCTCAACTTCCCGCAGAAGATAGGGGCGCGCGCGCGAAGATGTGGCTCTAACAAGCGTCGAATGACGGCAACGGTATACGATCAACGCCGTACGCGCACACACTGGACCACGTCCGGAAAAACGACCCGCCAGCGGCCAGCCCGGCTCTGGCATTGACGCCCTCCGCTCACATTGCCATAGGAAGACGGGGCATCAAAGACTGCGTCCAAACAGAAGGCGCGGGCATCGCGAAGGGCGTCGCGTATTCGGTTGCATCACGGCACCAAACCTCCGCGCTGGTTGTCAAGAGGATCGCATGGCGCAGAACCGCTCTTTGGCGCCACTCCCCATCCTCCTCCGGCGACGCCGACGCGCCTCTTCGCAACGGCTTCGGCCTTGAGGCTCAGGTGTCCGCGCACCAGAGCGACGCGGTCCGTGCTTTGGAACTGCACGGTCAACTGGCCGTGACCGCTCCTGTGCTACGCGTATCGGGTGGACGGCGCCACACGGCCTGTGAACACTTTCGTCACAGCGCAGTCGAGCGTCTTGGGGCTGCACGTGGGCCGGGCACCACCGTTTCCGCCCACACGTGGCCTTCGTCGTGAGCCGTCACGTGGCCGCCACCGTGACTTTAGCAACGAGAGCCGTGGAAGGGGAAACAATGCAGTCCCATGTTTCGCTCTAAGAGCGTGGCAACCATGCGACAAGAGACAGCGAGAAGACAGCCCCTTTGCTGCCTGAACAATATCAACATAATACACCCAAAACTACTAGGCCTTGATAAACCTATTTCATTATACAGCGATACGTATGTGTGCGTGCGTGTGTGCGTGCGCGCGGCGCGCGCGCGAGTGTGTGTTGATTGATTGTGGGGTTTAACGCGCCGACGCAACGCAGGCGATGAGGCGCACCGTAGTGGAGGGCTCCGGATTAATTTTGACCACCTGAGGATCTTTAACGTGCGCCAAAATCTCGTACACACGGGCGTTTTCGCTTTTCGTCTCAACATAAAAGCGGCCGCCGTTTGCCGGGAATCGAACCCGCGTCATCGGGCTCAGCAGCACAACGCAGCGGGAACGCGCGAGTGAGTGAGTGAGTGAGTGAGTGCGTGCGTGCGTACGAAACCAGACAACCAAAGGCCATTTCCGCAACCCGCTGAATGTACAGACCAAAGCATTGATGAATTTTTATCGACTCGCGAAAGCTCCACTTCATTGGAGACGAACTATCAAACCACAGCTGTTTAAACTTCCGCTCTTTGTCTTGACAATACCACAAAGAACTAATTCTGTGGAGCTTATATAAATCCCCACCACATCCCCTCACGAAAAATTAAAGCCGTTCCACTAAACGTGAAAGCTGTCGGAAGTGCAGAGCAGTGATTCGCCAGAATGGGCTGTGGCGCCGTTATCCGCTCACTGCTACCACCCATCACGTCTTCGCCTCCCTGTCTCACTCCTCTCTCGATGAATTGAACGGAGGTCTGTCCATTGCAATACAAATTTCCCGCCTTCGCAATGCTCGCGCGTTCCCTGCCTGGAACAGCGCGAGCGGGAGTTCTGTTCTTTTAACAGCGAAGTGTTTAGCAAATCGTTATTTTTCGTGTCCGCGGGTACAAATATAAAAAAGAAACGCCGGACGCCCGTGAGCGCGTGCCTCGCGGCGACCGCCCAGCGTCCTCGCCGCACGTTTGTCAAGCCAAGCATACCCACTGAGGAAGATTGGCCAAAATAATCTCTAGCGTTCGCCGTAATCGTGGCAACACTTGCTCGAAACGAGAAATACACGTCATAGCGTACGCCCCTCCAAGGTGATGGCCAATAATTATCACTTCCGAAAAATGAAGGAAGCTCACTTACAGCAACAATGCTGGAGTAAAGGGCGTTGCGGCAGCGAAGAAGCAGCAAATGGGCTGCAATCGCGATGGTCGTTAGGGTTGCGTACAGTTCAAGTCTTACGCGTTAGTGTAAGCATCCTTCATTTTTTTTTTTTTGTGCTTGCTTTCATCTCGCACGTGCCGGCAAGGCGCAGGTTGGAACGCGTCGTTTTTGGCGTCGTTTTTCGCTTACTATCGTAAAAACCAACCCAACGGGCGTTCCTAACTAAATGGACGAGGGGGTTGCCGGTTATATACACAGATTTTGCTTCAAATGTACATGCAGTTTTCTTTTCGCTAAACAACGGGGAGATGTACAAGAGCCAGCGGTTCAGGAGTTTCGAACGGTTACGACTATATAAGCCGCTTGTAGTTCGAAGCCTCTGCTTGAGTCCGTTACGCCGTAACGCGGTGGAGCTCTACTTGGGCCCGTTATCTCGCTGCGCCGCGTGATTCCGGCAGTGGCTTGACATTGTGACAGCGAACAAGCTACGACGACAAGGCGGGGCCCTGATTGCATGCATGCTGCGGCGGAAGAGAACCCAGGGAACGGAAGAGAAACGCCACATCCTTCAGGATGTGCACATCCTTAAGGATGTGGCGGGTGGGAGCGACATGGTTCACTTGGCGCAGCCTATCAATGAAACACTGCGCCACATTAGCTTCAGATTGTAGCCCAGTTGTGCGTCTAGTTCTCCGCTTCAAGTGATATGAAACCCACCTTGATTGGTGGAGAGAAGCGTTACAATGCGCGTCAGTCATCGAAAAGGCCCCAAGTTTTCAGCTTTTTTTAAACTTCTGCATCGAAGGCAGAAGCTCTGCATTGATATACAAATTTCTTTACTGTATGGGCGCAGTTCCTGGAGGTTTGTGAAACCGCCGTCTTTATAATGATTAAAATATTACATGAAGCGAGGTCATGCGCGGGACGAAAGGCGACAACGCGAAGTTCCCGGTTGTTTAAATAAAGTTTAGACATTTCAGAACATGCCAACGAAAAACGAAGCCACGTGGAAAGGACTGGAACGCGTATCGTCTTCACTCAGCCCGCGCAGCTTTTCCGCATGCATGCCCAAGGCGCGCCGCGTCGCAGGGACGAGCCCGCTTGTAGAATCACATTGTAATGCATGTGAAAGTGTAAAAGGCTCCCTTGGGAGTTCTACAAAGCCGTTTCCAAAAGCTTATCTTCGCCTTTCTGGGACGCAAACAGAATATCACGTCCATTCAACAGAATACGGAGAACGGTGGGAAAAGATTGGCGGGATGACTTCAGATAAGGTGGCACAAACGGTGGGTGGTTGGCACTTGTTGCCCTTACATTTTTGGGATCGCCCCGTACTGGGGATTCCCCAGAAATGTCCTGCTAGCATTACGCAAGGGCCATCCGAAAAACCAGACCACCGCGGGGCCCAAGTGCGGAGGTGCACTGGTGCAGGGGGTCCGGCAGCATCCCTCCTGTTTGCGGCTGAGTGCGAAGCGAAGACTGTCTTCGTCGTGCAGAGCTTCGTGCATTTTTACTACCGGGCCATCTCATCTTGAAGCACATGGGAGGGGGGGCAAAATGAGACCTTAGAGACTTTTCGGGACTGGTTATTGTTCATGCGTTTCGATATTTCGTGACCGCAATGCTGAGGAGGAGACAAATATTTAGTTTGTAAAATGTGTGGGATGGAGGGTGGGGACGAGAATCACCAAACTTCTCATTTTAGCTGTCTTCCCGAAAAGCAGGACTACTCGTTCCAGAAGCCACAGAACAGTTCTGCCGCCAACGGTTTTTTTTTTCGCCCTGTAATTCCGAAACATAAATGAAGCCTCTCCAACAGCTAGAGCCGCTATGCTACATCAGCTGAGAGAACGTGGCGTTGATACTGGGACGCTGGTAGCTGAAATTGAATGCAATAAAAAAAAGCTCTCTTCAGGCGTTGCGATACCCCGCACGAGATCCCACGTACGACGCCCTGCCGGGATTAATCGAGTCACTGCACTTTTTGACGCCTTCTATATAGGGTCCGCACGCAAGAGCTGTCTGCCCAGTATGTCCTGTTCTTCCAGCAGAAACGATTCATATAAAAACATTTTTGTTCACTTCAAGAAGCTCTTTGTTTCGTGACAGCCTGCTCAAGCTACGCACGAAACAACACATGGTCCACGAGTGCGCTGCCTTTCAAACACGGTGACGGTGCGCGGCCGAGGCTCTTCAGAACGTCGGCCACAGCTAGCGCCTTGGCACACACAATGCTGGGGGTCATGCCTCGAAAATGCGCTCTCAGGACACAAACGGAGGCCAGTGAACGCGCCGGAACAATCGCTTCTGGGCGCCCGTATGGGGCAATCTGCGAGCGTCCACCACGCGCTGCCGCGTTCCTTTTATTAGTGCACTGCACTGTTCGAGGGTCGTTTGACGTTGGGCCAACTAGCGTTATTTAGTATACAAGATGGCGCCACAATGTGTGTGGTGACACCACGGCTGGCGAGTACCACTCCCCGATCTAGCTCAGGCAAGATATCATCGATCAGCGTGGCAGCATTTCAGCCCGACATACGATTGAAGCCAGCATGTCCGAACTTGTATAAGAAATGGTAAGACTAGTTCCGGGCAGCGACAAAACATGTTGGCCAAAGATGTGGACGGCTGCACAGATGGAGGCGGAGTTACGTAAAGCTTACTGCGAGTATGCACTGGCGCCGAATACCGTTTATTTTGGGGTGATTGAATTCAAACATGGTCGGACATCAACTAAAGGTGAAGCACACGGTGGACGCCCAGTTGAGGTCATTACTCCGGACACGGTGGAAAAACAAAAACAAGAACAAAGCAAAACGTGGAATTGTTACGCAGATTGCGAGGCTGCTGATACCGACGGATGCTCAACTAAAAGAGTGCACTCAATTCTGCCCGCAGAACTACAGATCAAGAAATCCTATCAGCGATGGGTGCCCAGACTGTGGACTGCGGACTAAAAGCGAACGCGAAAGAACGTACTCATGCAACGTGTCTGGCAATGCTTAATCGCAACCCGCGGTACTTATTGCGTCGATTCATGGCCGTGGGAGAAACACAGGTTGCTTCGAGTATTTTTGCTTATCAGGACGGGGGAGGGGGGTCATTTTTATACTAAGCAGCGCTGCCCCGCTGAATTTACAAGGAGTTCCTTCTGGGCTTGCAAAATTGGTGAGGGTCATCCCAGTGAAGGTCGACTGTCGACACACTGTTGTTGACACAAAACACTTTACGGCTAAATTCTTTCGCGCACAGGCTTCATGCGTGCCTTCTGTGCATCCGGCTGCTTCGCACAACCCTGGTGTTGTGAAAGAGAGCCAACTTTATAGCCTCGCTACGCGGAGAAGGCAGTACAGTCACGGTAAAAAAGCTCCCCGACAAGTTAAGCGGTAATTAAAGGGAACTGAGAATGAGCCAAGAGCTGAAAAGTTCCTTCCACACACAACACACATGCTGCGCTACCACGAAGAAATACCTTGGAATTGAGCTTCTCCTCGTCCGTAAACTGTTTTCTCTATGATAGCACATACAAAAAGCTGGAACAGCGCGAGTAACTAAATGAAGGCACGGTCTTTCCGCAGGGGTACTACCATATAGGCATTATAGGCTCGAATAATATTTACTCAGGCGGCGTATTTCAGTGCAATTCTTCGGCATTGAGTAAACACGGGCTACAAATATCGGGATTTCAAAAATGCAGTTTTTTTTTTTCATGAAACACTCAAGGGTCGCGCTTTCATAATATCTAGGGGGACGCAACGCTGTGCGAAAGGCTGTGGAAGCAGTGGCAAACAAGCACCATCTCCAGGTTTTCGGGCTTGAAGTTGTGCCCTTTGTCAGTCAATATCTGCTTGTACGCATAAAAAGAACGCTCCACATCCACTGAAGTTAGCGGAGCGTACTTGTACTTCGGCACGTTGGATGTTTTGATTCCATCTGGAATCACGGTATGTCCGCCGCTCACAACCCCAGATAGTTCCTTCAGCGTAGAAAGGCCTGGATTTCTGTCCAAGACAGACTTAAGCTTCTCTATAGCTCTGTCAGCAACAGGTCCCCTGGGAGCACTAGCGAACCTTACCTGGGCGTCCAAAATCAGCTGAATATTTTGAGTCAGCGTGGTGCCCGAACTTTCAAGTTTCTGTATTGTTGTTGCCAAGAAGGTGAAATGGGCACACAAATAGGCCAAGCCACATGGAAGTGTACCATCATGTAGAACCTTCTGGGCCCTTCTCACGGCGACAATCTCGTCTTCTGCAAAGCTGCTAACAACAGCCTTAACATCGTTTAAGTGTTGGTTATAGTGTTCTACTGCCTTCAGCCAAGTTCCTTAGCGGGTAACAGCAGGCTCCGGCGGAAGAGGTACACCCGGCAACTGCTCCCTGAAAGCACGAACGCGGGAAGCAGCCTTGAAGAACACCGCCTTCCCAGCAGCTATCAGTTCGTTGACCTAACTGAACGACTTTCGTAGCTCTTTACACTCTCTATGAATCCCGTGAGCAAGACATGTGGCGTGCAATAATCCTGAATAAAAAACCTTGAGAAGTGCACCAGCCTTGTGCATACAAGTTGCTGCATCTGTGTAGAGCAGCAGTACTCGGTCGTCGTGCGCTCCGGAGGAGTACAGATGCTTCAAGGACGAGTTCACGAAGCGGGCGATGGTCTCGCCGCTAGTTTTTTCTAGCTCTTTTGAGCAGACCAGGAAAGGTGTTGTTTTCTCTTCTGCGTCAAGCTTTCCGACTACAAAGTGACCGAGTACTCGTCCGGTCGCATCTGTCGTCTCGTCTACAGAAATCCATATGTGGAATTCACCGATTTCTCTTCTAGTTTCTTGTAGCGTCTTCTCGTACAGTGGTCGCAGGTACTCCTTGCGAAGAGTCGACTCTAATGGTACATTTTGTTTGCAGTACTTTTGCAAGAAATTCTTGAAAGTGTTATTTTCAATTTTCGCCCAAGGGATGTTAGCAGCGACTAATGCTTCGCATAGGTCTGCGCTGAATTAGCAATGTTAGCAATGTTAGCAAGCCTCAAGTTAGCAATGGAGAGGGACAAGATGCTCATGCATTCCCATCGGTCCAACAATAGATCTCCCATTTTTCCATCGAGATATACGACTGATTTAAGCAACATCTGTACTCGACAGCACAAAAAAGGCATTTATAAGCGCTTAAGAGCTTGTATAGGCACGAACCTCAAAATAGGCACGTATAGGCACAATCAACTATTGCTTAAAATGCTCCCCGTCCCTTAGTTCATGCTTATATGTTAAATAGGCTCGATACGGACTCAAATAAAAAATAGGCATTTTGCCTAAAGTTCCGGTCTCTATTCATCACGCACATATCACACGTGGACAATCAACAACTGAATTGAGCAAGAAAGTCAACGGGATGCACGAGGAGAGCGAGTATTACTTGGTTACCTTAGAAATACATCTGATCTTGCTTTTATAGCCAGCAGCGGAAAGCCCCCGGAGAGTCGGTGGGCTGGTCATAAAAATAAAATATTTTGGCGATAATTTCAGAATTATGCAGTTTAATGTGAGCATATACAAGACAGCATGGGGATTTGCAAAAACTTTTTAATCGTGATTTGGTGTGGAATAAAAGCTGCAGTTATGCTCAATAATTCATAGAATTTGTTACTTCCGTGAATGTTAGTATCAAACCAGCAGCAGTTACTAAGTACACGGTCTAGACTAGTAACGGTTCCACACTTAGTGGTAGGAACTACGTAGCGTATTTTGGGGTAGTAAACTGCCTAAAAAGTTAGTAAATACAGCCGTTACTACCCTTTTACGAGCTTTTTTTGTTAAGAGTGTAGGGTCCGCACGCAAGAGCTGTCTGCCCAGTATGTCCTGTTCTTCCAGCAGAAACGATTCACATAAAAACATTTTTGTTCACTTCAAGAAGCTCTTTGTTTCGTGACAGCCTGCTCAAGCTACGCACGAAACAACACATGGACCACGAGTGCGCTGCCTTTCAAACACGGTGACGGTGCGCGGCCGAGGCTCTTCAGAACGTCGGCCACAGCTAGCGCCTTGGCACACACAATGCTGGGGGTCATGCCTCGAAAATGCGCTCTCGGACACAAACGGAGGCCAGTGAACGCGCCGGAACAATCGCTTCTGGGAGCCCGTATGGGGCAATCTGCGACCGTCCACCACGCGCTGCCGCGTTCCTTTTATTAGTGCACTGCACTGTTCGAGGGTCGTTTGACGTTGGGCCAACTAGCGTTATTTAGTATACAAGATGGAGCCACAATGTGTGTGGTGACAACACGGCTGTCGAGTACCACTCCCCGATCTAGCTCAGGCAAGATATCATCGATCAGCGTGGCAGCATTTCAGCCCGACGTACGATTGAAGCCAGCATGTCCGAAATTGTATAAAAAATGGTAAGACTAGTTCCGGGCAGCGACAAAACATGTTGGCCAAAGATGTGGACGGCTGCACAGATCGAAGCGGAGTTACGTAAAGCTTACTGCCAGTGACATGCACTGGCGCCGAATACTGTTCACTTTTGGGTGATTGAATTCAAACGTGGTCGGACATCAACTAAAGGTGAAGCACACGGTGAATTCGCCCAGTTGAGGTCATTACTCCGGACACGGTGGAAAAACAACAAGAACAAGAACAAAGCAAAACATGGAATTGTTACGCAGATTGCGAGGCCGCTGATACCGACGGATGCTCAAGTGAAAGAGTACACTAAATCCTGCCGGCAGAACTGCAGATCAAGAAATCCTATCAGCGATGGGTGCCCAGACTGTTGACTGCGGACTAGAAGCGAACGCGAAAGAACGTACTCATGCAACGTGTCTGGCAATGCTTAATCGCAATCCGCGGTACTTATTGCGTCGATTCATGGCCGTGGGAGAAACACAGGTTGCTTCGAGTATTTTTGCTTATCAGGACGGGGGAGGGGGTCATTTTTATACTAAGCAGCGCTGCCCCACTGAATTTACAAAAAGTTCCCTCTGGGCTTGCAAAATTGGCGAGGGTCATCCCAGTGAAGGTCGACTGTCGACACACTGTTGTTGACACAAAGCGCATTACGGTTAAATTCTTTCGCGCACCGGCTTCATGCACGCCTTCTGTGCATCCGGCTCCTTCGCACAGCTCTGGTGTTGTGAAAGAGAGCCAACTTTATAGCCTCGCTACGCGGAGAAGGCAGTACAGTCACGGGAAAAAAGCTCCCCGACAAGGCAAGCCGTAATTAAAGCGAACCGAGAATGAGCCAAGCGCTGAAAAGTTCCTTCCACACACAACACACATGCTGAGCTGCCACGAGAATATACCTTGGAATTGAGCTTCTCCTCGTCCGCAAACTTTTTTTCTCAACGATAGCACATACAAAAAGCTGGAACAGCGCGAGTAACTAAATGAAGGCACGGTCTTTCCGCAGGGGAAAGGGGAAGGCAACTGTCTAAATCCCCTCCTCAACCTCACCCTCCCAAAAATCCCTCCAATTCTTTTCTGGAACACACTTGCAGACGATCCCCAGCCATAGCTAGCTCGTTGTTGCCTAGCGCACGAGTATGAGCGCGGGTCGAAGATCCTGCCACTCGCCAGGTCAAGATGGCGGTGCAACCGTCCCCAAGAAACACGGGGCGAGAGAAAGCGAGAGCACAAGCAGGGCACGGACCGCGCTTGCCATAACAAACACTGCGTTCAGTGCCCGGTGGAGACGGCTTTCCCTACATGGGCCGCCGCCGCTACGTGCAAGGCACCGCAGAAATAACGCAGGCCGACGGCTGGCCGCTGCTGGCTGGTCTGCCGGGCGCGCATTCGGCCGCCCGGCTTTCATGTCGGTGCGCAGCAGCTCAGACGTGACCAGGGCGGCCAGGCTTCTTTGTGCGCACCCCGAGACTCCATCCCCGTAATCGGGGAGAATCTCCAGAGAGAGCGCGCGCGTCGGAAAGAGCACGCGCACCACACGGCCCCTCGAATTGAAGTCCTCGAATGCGGGGAAAAGTTTCGAGGGAAAGGAAGACCCAGAACGTTCGGTGCACGGCTCGCACATTAAAAGGATTTCGCCCATCCAGAAACCACAAAAGCTCCCTCCGGCATTAGAATATTGGAATAATCAACAGCGTCAGACGCCAAAGCGTTAAAAAGAGAAAGCCTTCTTACAGCAAAGAAGCCGCAAGAAGCTTTGGAAGCAGAGACGAATTCAAATTTGTGCTCTTATAAAAGCCTGGATATAAAATAATGCTTAACAAAGTGTACCGTTGGGCGGGTTGGTAGTTCACTGTAAAAGACGCTACAGCGCGAAATAAAACACGGACACAAAGACGACGGGACGAGCGCTGACTTCCAACTAAATTTAATACGATGAACCTTCTGCACCTTTTATGCACATTCTTCATGTTAACATAACTATAAAAAAATTCCAATCTCTAGTAATACATATGTTAACATGAAGAATGTGTATAAAAGGTGCAAAGGTTCATCGTATTAAATTTAGTTGGAAGTCAGCGCTCGTCCCGTCGTCTTCTGTGTCCGTGTTTTATTTCGCGCTGTAGCAGTCTTTATAAAATAATGTTACGGTTGTTTCGCATCTAATTTTGTGTAGGAAAGCACGGCACTTGATGGTTTTCGTGGCTAAACCAACCAAAACAAACTATCAGATGGGGGGCCGTGATGACTCGGGAGAGGCACGCGCGGACAGGACAGGGTTGTTAGTCAGAAACGGGAGTTGCCGCGCATCTACCATTGCAAGTGCCTGCGACTGCAGCACGAAATTTCTCTTTTTTTTCCCAGAGAAGAAGTAGAGTTACTTTAAATTTCGCAGCTTGCTACTGGGGCCAATATACACCTCCCGGTGACTGCTTTCTCAATTGTTGGCAGGCGATATATATATATATATATATATATAGTTCTCCAGAGCACTTCGAAAACCATTCCAGACCCCCTAGGGGGTACAACACTAACGACACGGGCCATCGGTAGCGGTCACAATATCACAATAGAGTGTACAGAGCTATAGCAGAGCGGAGAACCGGCCCCGTACGGTACCGCGTGTACCGTGCGTACCGGGACCAGACTGGACATGTGCGCATTGGTTCCGGCAGGGTCGCTTAGTTCCACTGACGGGCGGCCGGCCCTTGCCGTGCCCGCGCATTCGTTAGCCCGCCTCGCCGTGCCCGGGTGCGCATGCGCAGTAGGGTCAGGTACACATGGTACGCACGCCAAGCTAGAACTCTCTAACAAAAAACGGAGGAATACCCCACGTGTTACAAAATACTGTACTACACCTACTGCAATTTGAGCTTGTGTTCTCTTGTAATCATGCAGGCCCCCACTCTTAATGCCTTACTGGCTCTGTGGGATCACATAAATATAAACAAATAAGACGGGCCCTTATACAAGCAAGATCGAGTGTTGTGATGGAGGAAAATGGCAGTCATCGGTCATCCAATTAACCGCACCTCACGCTGCGTGCGCGCGCGCATACGCGCACACAAGCTGGTCCTTGATACTCGGGAAACAGAACGATGAAAATTTGTAAAAACAGTTCCGCGAGGTTGCAGCTTCGCACGTGCAAACAGCCTCGCGCGCACGGGGGGTCCCGGCGACAGGTGATACAAAAGCGGCACAGACTACACTTTGCCTGCGTAGCAGCACCCGGAACATCATCACTTTCGGAGCTCGGCGTGTAATTCACAGTTTCCACAAAAATGTCAAGGCCTTTCATACGAAAGGGTCCCACATTAGGAGCGATACGAGCCATTATGCTGACACACTACGTTCTTGTTTCCTCCCAACATCCCTTTGAAAGCCGGCGTCCTTGTCCGCACCCTTTTATGCGCTCTCACCGGACCGTGCCGGCTAGTTTCGCGGTTGGAACGTCACACTCAATGGCAGCGACCAGCCGGCCCAACAAATCTGCCAGGCTCCGACGCTCGCAAAAGGATGCCCCAAGAAAAGTACACACCGTAGAAGACGTCGCGGTGAAACTATAGAGGGGCGAATTTCTGTCTTTCGGAGCACTTTCTCGAATTTTCTCCCGTCGAATGAAACGAGAAGGGACCTACTAAAAAACTGTTTCGTTTACATCAAGATCCGTTTAATGACCGCTATTACGACTAGTACGACACAGCTGTCGATTTATCGATGACACAGCTGTCGATTTATCGATGATTCGTTTAACGGAATCTGAAACAGTAAAATAGTGAAAAACAAAGATCGCAAAGACTCCTGTCTTTGGCAGCCAAGAATGTTGTTTCAACGGAAATAAATCCACGAAAACAGACGGAATTCCAAATTTTCCACTTTGACGCCAGGAATGATGTCATTTTCGGAATGTTGCAAGGCGGCACTGACAGCGCCAAGTGGATTCCAGCATGCGGGTGATGCAATCCAACAGACGCCACGTGTACGTGGCTGCGACAGAAGTGCAGCTAAACCAGTTCTCGTCGCGTCGATGTTATGTAAACGGCACGCTGCAAGCGCTCAGAAGTCGCAGCAACGAAGTCCGAGGCTTGGGCGCGTTATATCGCCGCTGAGCTAGCTCGCTGCGCGCGATGCGATTCCGTCGCAGCCACTTAAACGTGTAGAGACCCAAGGAACTCATGTACTTTCAAAAAAAAAAAAAAATCGCAATCCTGTTGTTCTCTGTAGGAAGCGACCAAAAGCACAAACTAGTATGGGGGACGTCACAGGTGCACGGCCCGGAAGCCAGTGTGTGGTATACCACTGGTGACATCGAAAAAAAAAAAAAACGCGCAAAATACTTCCAAGTGCCGCCTCTAACGGCACTGTTTTATAGAGCCCTTCAGCGCGCTCATACGAAAAGGCGCGAACAGATTCTGGTCAATAGCGATCAGAACAGGAGCAGCTGCTTGTTCGCGCAGGAGCGGCGGCAACCCAGTGACTATATATCGATCGCGCACGCCTTCGCTGTAAGTCTCCGTCCCCGCCTCTGTGCCGCGCCCGGGACATCTTTTGGTCGTCGCTCGATCACCTCAGCTGTGGCTGTCGATAACTGCCGCATAATTAACAAGCACGTTCTCGCAAAAACACTCGCACCACGGCACCTCCGCCGATAACAAAAAACAACGGCTGATAAGGCAACCTGGATATAACGCCGGCGGCACGGCATTTCTTCAATGCTGCTAGATTACAAGACCCTGTGCGCGCCATAAAGAAGCCACTTACGTTCCTTTCTCTGCTGTAAAGGTCGACGTACACGATAAAAGAGATGCGCTGTCTTACTACCGCTGTAGTGACGTAGGGGAAAATGCCGCTGCTCTGCAGCAATGCGCGGCAATCTGGGCCCGACTGAGTGCCAAGCTCGGGCCGGCTGGGTTTCGAAGGCAATCAGTGCGCAGAATTTGCCCTCAGTGCAGCGCGGTCGCTCACTGGACGAGGGTATTGAGAAAATACAACGCATACGTGCCAAGGCCCAGCGACAACGCTAGGCACAGTAGTCAGAACAACCATGAAAGACAGATGCGGCTTCCTGGAAAGTCGGCATCAAGGCCAAGAAAGGGGACAGTGACGCGCAGTTTAGGAGTGCTAGTTCGGAAGTAACTTGAGAGGGGGCCATCAACCCCCCCCCCCCCCCCCCCCCCCCCCCCCCCGTCCTATCTTTTTGATCCGCCATATTGTGATCAAGGAATGATATGCGTCAGTAAGAAAGCACACCCAACACCGCGCAGTTCTGCAAGAAACTAGGATACCGTCCGTCTTATAAAAATCCACTGTCATGCTGCCGATATACTTCTCACAAACAGTCACAGAAAAAAAATTGGGACTTCTGGGCAGAAAAAAAAAAATTGGGCCGAACTACCACTGGGCTGAGCCATTAGTGGTGGGCTCAGGATTAATAACCACCAACAGTTAAAACCCGATCTAACGAAGTCACCGGGAACCACGAACTGTTTCTTTCGTTAAATCGAGAACTTCGTAAAATCGGGACTGCGATGTTACAAACAGTTGATTCCATAAATTCTATGTCTAAAGGAGGCGCATCTCAGCAGCGGCGCTCGCCTGCGAATAATTTAGACTTGCGCTCAAAGTCCACAGTTAAAATAATAAGCCAGCCAGAGCTTGCCTTAAAATCGTCCAACCCCAGAATACGAGCGAAACAGAGCGCTTTTTGTTGTACCACTTTTCCGCTGGGCGGAAAGTTCTTGGCTCTCATATCCTTGAAACACCTAAACAGGGCTTCCACCAACTTCTCGTCTTGACGTTCTTTTCCTTCGACGTAATTCCAAACGAAGTGGCATGGATGACGTCGTCCTTTCCCGTCAAGATTGTGGACAGCGTGCTGGCCGGGATGACGTGGTCTGCGGCCACGGGACTGCTGAGTTTATCTCGTAGAGCTCAGTAAAAAGATGTTTCATTTTTTTTTTTTTTCTGACGCGCCGCAATAATTTTCGTGGCATTCTGACAAAACATTCGAAATTTTGTTTTCTAAATGTCTGCTTCTCGAAATACTTCTTTAAATCGGGAATGGCGCTGAATCTGTTTCGTTAGTTTGAGTTCATAAAAGAATTGAGCCATGTGGGCACCTGCGGGGAATCCAAATTCGTTCGTTATATCGGGAAATTCGTAATATCAGGTATCGTTAGATCGAGTTTTGACTGCATAGTGGTCCTCAACGTGCGCCGAAATCTCGACACACGGATGTTTTCCACAAACTAATGAATAGTTACCCGAGCGCGACGTCAAAAGAAAAACGCTAGCTCAGCTGTCACAAGTCGTTATTCGCAACCTGAGCAATGGATCCACGGACTTCATCGCACAGGACGTAGGCACACGTTCTGCGGCAAGTAGTTATGTCAAGCGGCCGCGGTCGCCCGGCGCTGCCCACGCCTCATCCATCCAGCCAGAAATGTCAGCAGAGGCTGCGCAGCTGCTGTCGCACTGAGTTTCAGTACATGTTGGGCCCGTCATATGCACCTTGCACGGGCAGATGTGCGGGAGGAGCCACCACGCATTCCCCGTGTCGCACAGCTGTGAGAGCAGAGACGGACTCGGGGGATAAAGGCAAGGGATGACGAGAAGCGACAAGGGCGACGGCTCGGCCACGAAAATTGTTCTCCATACTGGTAAATGCGTTCCGCGTTTACGAAAAGACTGCGTTGGCCAAGAAGGCTACTGTCACGCTCTGGCGCTGCTCACATGGCGCGTGGCACCCCGCTGTTGCGGTGACAACTGATGGGCAATAAACACAATCACCGCGACTGCAGTTAGCGAAGCACTCGCTATGTCTAGTCGCGCGACGCTGCGTCTGCGCAACTCGTCGCCGGATGTAGATTACGGGAGCGGAGACGTGTTATGACGACGTCGCCCCCGTAAAGCAATCTGGTGGGGACAAGAACGCATGTCCACGGGCGGGCCCAGAGGGTATCCCGCTAATTAGGGCGTAGCGACCGTGCGCCGCTAAGCAGCCACTCCACATTCTGCGCACCCACGTGAACCGACCCACGCCGTCACGTTTGTTGGTACAGGTGCAGCGACGCGCTTCGGCATCAGGTGCGACGTGTTTCTCACCATTCGAATAAAACAGTGACAAGGGCAGCACGCGCGGAATCAAAACGCGCTCGTTTGCGCGAGGGATTTTACGCCTACAGTGGCGGTTTATCGAAACTAACCCGACCAAGCTCCTGAAATAAGCTGCACTAGCATCCCGCGCATCGTCACCCTCGCGCAGGCCCACTGCGAGAGAAGGCCTCTTCCCAAATTACTTCCCCCGGCTCTCGTGGTGGCGAAGTGTAAAAATCTGCGCGCGTAGAAAGTACGCCATCAGCTTCCGCCGCTGCTGCCAGTGACAACTGGGTCGCCGCTCTCGGGAAGGTCAGGCCGCCGCGGCGGCAGAGCACTGCACTGCATGCGCGCGGGCCGGAAGGAACAGAGCGGGCCAATAAAACCGCTGCCCTATCGGAGCCGTCTCGGCGGCAGCACAATGACTGGCGCGCCGGCTCAACGGCAGCCGGTTCCCAATGGACTCCCGAAATGGTACGACGCGACCCATTTCGACGACGACCGCATCTCAGGCCGGGCCAACTTGTCACGGCGGTAGCAGCAGTCATCAACGCCGCCGGCCCGCGCTTGCGACCAACATAAACACTGTTCGCCGTAATGGAACTCTGCGCTGGACTGCATAAACTGCGGCCTGTCTCTCCTAGGTGGGGCCGCACAGTTTGAGAGAGAGCGCGACCGTGCCCGCGAGACTGATTAATAACCAGAAGCTTTCCTTGATCACAAGAGAGCGGTCGGGTGAGTTACCACGTGCCATCGCTACCGCAAAAAGAACAGCAGACTCGAGGCATCCTGCCAGACGTGATTTCTCAAGGACACGCACTATTCCGGTACCTCTGCACCGTTCTTGAGCGCACACTACAAAGCAGTGATGGAAGTGCCAGTTCAAATTTTTAAGCGAAGGTTTCAGCCTCTCACTGGTGTCTGTAGCAGGGCTCTGAAACTCTGTATCCACAATTTCGATTTGAGGGGGGGGGGGGGGGGGGAGGGGGTCGAAATCCTCTTAGGGGGGTGTTGGGGGGCTGTTCGTGGGTGTGTATGAATTCCTGGGCAGGGTGCCCGTGGTTGTGGAATCTTTTTTGGGGGGATGTCGAAATCCTTCGGGGAGTGGGGGGGAGGGGGCATAAATCCCTGGTCTGCAGTCCATCCAAAACGCACTGCAGGAAAGCAACCTTTCTCTGACAATGATAATGATCGCGGGTGAAGTGAAGAAAAATTAAAATGCATCCCGTGGTCGGAATCGAACCTGGGTCCCTCGCATTATTGAACCGGCGTCTATCAAACTGCACAATTCCGGCATGGTCGAAGCAGTTTGGACTTGGAGAAGAGTGTGCGAAATTAGCCAGAGAATGCACCTTTCCCTCTAACGACGACGATTGTTAAACGCTAAGGAAAGCCGTGGAATGCCCGTATCAGTAAAACACTAGCGAGCATAATCACAGTGCACAAAACCGTCCCGATACGAAATACCACGTGTGTGGTAAGGTGGCGTGATGTGGGTCCGCTCGCTTCTGGGTTGGTTCGTTTTGTGTTGGACTTGAATTTAGGAAGCTTCGCGTTCCCCCATCGTTGCCGTTTCGACAGGTGTGGTTGATTTTTTGGAGCAGCAGGTCTCGTGCACACAAAATACTAGTTACAAGCAGACAAATCTGTCTATGGAGCAGATGCCAAAACATGTTAGTGTGCCCCTTCAGAAGCGCAAATATTGACGAAACCGAATGGGGTTAGTCGACCAGATTTAAGGGAAATCCCCAAGGTAAGTTGCTGCGAAGGAAAATTTGACATCCACCTAAGTGCAGCCGTACGGCTACAAAGGAAAACCATGGAAAGCAGCAAAGGAAAGTCTGTATATACGCATGTATGTCAAATTTTTTTTTTTAATTCGATAAACCTTAGAAAGCTGCTAAGCCGATAAAGCTTTCTCCTTTTCTTCAACTGCGAAGTTTCCGAGAAAGCTGTATAGCTTTCCTTTGTAGCCTTACGGCTGCATTTAGGTGGATGTCAATTTGAAATTTTCCTTTGCAGGGATTGCCCCTAAATCTGGTCGATAACACCTGGCCCTCGCTTCGAGTTGATCAATTCGCACTCACGCTACAAATGGCTAGCCTCCTGGTTAGCTCAGTTGGTAGGGATACTGCCCTTAGGCGGTGGTCCCGCGTTCGAATCGTGGACCAGAACGAATTTTTCTTCAACAGCAAAGTTTCCGGGAAAGCTGTATAGCTTTCCTCTGTAGCCGTATGGCTGCATTTAGGTGTTTAGGTGGGGGGTAGTAGCGAATAAGGCAGAACACATTATACAAACAATAATGGAAAGGAACAACTCTAAGCGCAATATTTAAAATTGATTGATTGATTGTAGAGTTTAACGCGCCGACGCAACACAGACGACGAGACGTGCCGTGCCGTAGTGGAGGGCTCCGGATTAATTTTGACCACCTGGGGATCTTTAACGTGCACCGAAATCTCATGCACACGCGCGTTTTTGCTTTTCGCCTCCATCAGAAAAGCAGCCACCGCGGCCGGGAATCAAACCCGCGTCCTAATATTTAAAATAGAGCTGTTGGGCTACATGGTGCATACCTAAATTAATGCGAGCACGAAAAGTGAAGAGGTCGTGCTAACACATGGCAAGTACCTCCTCTTGAAGCTTCATTCACTGCCAAAGCTGTATTGACCTCAAAGCTTTACCTCATTACTTACACTGCAATCAACCAAGCAGTTTGGAGAGAAAATGCACCAAGAGGTACAGATGGCAACAAGTTAACAAGCCCTTGTTTTCGAATGAGTGAACTGCTTGCTGCAAACCTTACACCTTCTACGCGCCTGCTATTGCATGTGAAAGCACGAAAATTATCCGAAGAAAATGGAGAAGAAATATTGTTAGGTCAAGAAAAGCAGTACGCTAACAAACAATTCCTCTAGGGCACACACAATTTCATAAGAACTACATTTCCAGTTAGAGATTTTGGGGACAGTACGACTCTAGGCTCTCCTAGCACGTACACAACGGTACTATTACCACCGGCGCTGTGCAGGTTCGTTATCAAGGACCTTTTTTCCCACAGATAAGGGCACGTCCAAATCTGGCTGCGCGCGCCGAGCGAGAGGAACCGCCACATTAAAAACCCGTTTGTAACGGCACCATGCTATGCCGCCACGGGGCCGTACGGTGATTTGGTACCAGCGCATGCCCGCGCGCGCCCACACGCACGTGGGAGTCGATCAGATGTTATGTGATATCGAATTATTTTCCGTGATCATACCTATCAAAAAGCGTGGCATTGGGGGCAACCTAGACAGCTATAGCGCAAGTCGAGCGGGAGACACCGGTGGCATTTAAGTTGCCCTTTCAATGCCGCAATGCACACAAGCTGCATCCTGGGATTAGGCAATTTCACAGCCACGCCCAAAAGTGCTAGTATTAGTTTATCCCACAACTGGCTTTATTATCCAAAGTGCAGCGCAAAAGAGAAAACTGCATGCACCCTCAGCGACCGCTGTACACCGGAAGTGACGCCACGCTAGTTGACGACGCAGGTTCATACTGGGGCCAAGTATCACCACCGACTGTCCAAGACACAATCTGGAAATCATTAGTCGAAGACAGTCCTCACACTAGCCTATCTCGCAGCGTGTCTGCGTCACTCAATTTTCACCAATTTCATGGGAAACGTTGACTTTTCGTTTGTTCACACGCAGGTTATTAAGAGCTAAGCAGGCTCTAGATCTGTTAAGTTCCACCTGGCGGACTTGCGTGCGTGTCGGGAGATGGGCAGCGGGAGCAAAACTGTACTTTTGAATGCCCTTTGCCTTTGATAAACTTCAGGCAAATTGGACGAATTAACTTGTAACATCGTCTACACATTTGAACTAATGTTTATGGCTAACTTCGCGTCCTTTTAAGACAACCCACGAAGACAACGTACAAAAACTGCCTAACAACAGAAAATTGCCAGTTCGTAACGAATAATTTTGTTCAGTGGTGTTTCCATTAGAAAGGAATTCGCATTTCAAAGGGCACAATTGATACTAGCCGCTCCCCAAATAATTTTAATAAAAGATCTTGTGATGCACTTTGCACAGCTGACATAACACAGGCAATCAGCAGGCAAGCTACATGCTAACAGCTGCAGTCCTGCCGAAGGAAGAAATTTGCTCCATGTCTGTTTAACCCACTAAGCCTAGTAAAACGTGGCATAGCTTCCGTGTGTGCTTCAAGTGATGTTTAGGTTTCTATTTCACTAGAATTAGACAAAATGGGCCCGAATGACATGCCGAAAACAGGTGCCCCAAGTTCTTAACGATTCCTCCAATTTGGCAGCCCACAGTGAGCAGCGCTTTTCAGTCGCCCTGATACGGCCACAACGTCCTCAATTGTGTTTGTTTTCGACAGCCAATTTGTACACAGGCAGGTACAAGACAACCCGTCGACAAGTTACTAAGTGCAGCTAACGAATAAAGGGCGGCCAACCCTATCTTCCAAATTTGGTAATTTTATCTAGTAGATTAATTAGACTCAGAGTTAAACCTTACATACTACTATTCTGCCATGGCTATATTTTTACTAAAGTTTAGATTGATTGACTTGTAGGGTATAACGCGCCGACGCAATGCAGGCGAGGAGGCGCGCCGTAGTGGAAGGCTCTGGATTAATTTTGACCACCTGGGGATCTTTAACGTGCGCCGAAATCTGTAGTGACGCTTCACTGCCAACCTCAGGGAACTAAGGAAAGTACAAGGCCTGTAACAGTGAGCATAAAGAGATTGTTACCCATTATACTGTAGTAACATTTACAAAACAAGTACAGGACAAAGTTTATAAACATTGTATCGTAGTGCATCGGCTTTTTTTAAAACAGCACGTTGTCTTGTGTATTTTCTATTCTGCGCCGCTTTTTTTTGTGCCTTTTATGATGATGTTAAAACATCTGTCATATCATTGGAAGTACCCATTAAATGAAAATTGAAGCTTCACTCACTAAAAACCAATTATAGACATGGGAACATTCAATTTCTGAAGGTCAGCCAGGAAAAGCCCAGGACATAATACAGGAAGGAGGCTAAGAAGCCCTGTGGGTAGGGGAGGGTAAGGGGGAAAGTGTGCTAAATGTAAGAGAATGTGGTGAATGAAGAGCTTGAAGAAATGTTTGTGCTTTCTCTCTACTGTCCTGTAGATTCGACCAAGATGTGAAAGGTAGAAGGCCATCCTCCACATCTTGAGAAGTTTGGTCTCCATGCGCCCTTTAAAGGGGCCGCCCTTAAAAGGGGCCATGAAGACACAATACAACTTTGTTTAATTTCAGTTCCTTAAGAAGCTCCATTCCATCCACGAAATAAGTTCTTTTTTAAACCGAAAGAATGCAAGAAGTATTGGAAAACTTCCAAATTTCGTGCTTCAGTGACTAGGTTTGGGCAAGAGTGATGTATGGGCCAGCACTAAAAACAATTTTCAGCGTGTTAACTGCACGTTAGCATTTAAGTGACACGATCTAATGGAGCTAGAGGCCTTATTGCATGTCCAGTCATGCACCTTAGCAAAGGGTTAATTTAGCGGTCAACAATTGCATGAACAAGGTTCGGTGATAGAAAAGTTGCCGGAAAGTGGCCAGGGCACTCCGTCACATGTTTTGTTTAATATTTCCTTTATTTGATACCGATAACCAGCGGTCTCAAACATGTGGCCATGGCCCGGCCCGCTTATGTGTCATGAGAATAGGTGTTCAGATCTTAGTAGTCCTAGAGACCGGTATCGATATGTTTCTCAAATCCTGATGCCAAAGTCCATTGAGAAATGACCCGGCATATTTACGTTGCGGGAAAAGACTTGTTTCTTTCAAATGACAGCATTAGCTGACATTTTGTTAACCCCCCTTTTATTTCAACCTTCTTCGCTAAATTTTCGCGACTGCGGTCCACTCACTGATGCGAGTTTGAGACCCCTGCCGATAACAATGATACCGATAAAACTGGTATTGTTATAGGGACAAAGCAGTGTTTCTAATGAACCAAACTAGTATTTTGTCATGGCCCCTTTAAAAGGTACAAGTGTGCCCCTTGTGTGTGTCGTATTCCCAGACTGCAACATGCAATTTTGATGAACCTGTTTCATTTTCACATTGTGCACCATGTGAAGCGTGTCTTCTGGTGTTCCCATTCTCGCTGTCAGTGGTCACGAAGTTGTTTTTTAATAGCCGGTTTGAGATCACAGTAGGCAACACAAGTTACATTCACCAAGTTCTGCAGAGCAGCAGCAGGGGGTCTTAAACACATGCAGAACCTCGACACACTGGCATTCCTATTGTGTATATTTCCCAGAAAAACAGGCATCGTACAGACACTCACCATAACCCCCATGTACCTCTTCTGCCATATTTTACAACCAGTAACACGCTGCAAACGCTGATGCTACACATAGGCTAGGAAATATTCTGTCACCGTCGCTTTCACCAACGAGTAAACTAGCCTTGTTGGGGGTTAGAAGCACAAAATTGAACTAGCAATAGCATTAGACACCGATTGAAGTTAAGCCGAGAACTCGCCGTCATTGTAACCTGGACACCCCCCCTATGGCCCATCGCCAAAACAGCAATTCGCCAAAACGCTGAGTGCACACTGAAAGAAGCATTTCAAAGGTGTCATTGCTCTGAACAACACACCTGAACTCACTCTGCAAAACCGCACATCTCTGAAATCACGTCAATTAAAGCATTCTGCAACAGCTATCCCACTACACTTGACTGCTGTTACTGTGACCAGGGTTCGTATAGGCCTCAAAAGCAAAAATTCAAGGGTTTTCAAGGACTTTCAAGGACCAGAAAAGAAATTTTCAAGGTCCCCGGGATTATTTTACAACTTTTTCAACGCAATGCAAAAGTTTTTTATTGCACAATACCTAAGCACATAGGTGCAAATTTAGATAGGCGCTAACGGGTTCGTGAATGCTCCCCCAGCTCTATTTTTTTATTTCATGGTTGGTATTTAGAGCTTTTTTTCCTCCTCGGTGATTTGCTCAGGTTGTTTGATTTCAAGACCTAGTTAATATTGCCTGCATCTACTGCTTTGTCAGCAAGAGCATCAGCTGAAATTAAATCAGTTAGTGTTGCTGCAAGGCAGGACGAACTATGTAGCACAATTTGCACATAAAAGCAGATGGAGGTGGAGTGCATGAGGCACAGCAAACATGCAATGAGCGAGCATCCACAGACTAGATGGAAGATGCAAGATAGGAAACAGAAGCCGGCTTTCACTGGATTGTATCGCGACACGGATTGGATTGAAAAGTGCCTGCTCCCAATGTTGCCTCGTAATGATGAAAATCTATGAAACTTGTAACTTCACGCAATACACTGAAAATTGATTGTTACAATGTTTCTTTACATTTGTTAACCCCTAAAATCCACGCCAAACACTTTAAATTCTTGTGAAAAGACAGGGTCATTGATTCTCCCCAGAAAAATCAAGGGTTTTCAAGGACCATTTAAATATTCCAGGACTTTCTAGGCCTTGAAATTGACGCTTTTAAATCTAAGGGTTTTCAATGACCTGTGCGAAGCATGTGTGACTTAAGTTGATCCGATCAAGCTTGTAGAGACCCACCAGGGTATAAAGCTACGTTTTTTTTTTTCCTTTTTTTTGGCAATTCCACTTAAAGGTAATACCCTCTCAAAACAATTTAAACCCCAGTCAATCAATGCATGTGAGCTGTTTTTTCTTCCTTCCTTCATCATGAGAACAGCTGCCACAGCTGGAAATCAGCAAGTTCCCGAACATTTCCGAGTTTACACTGAAAATTTAAAAACCAGCAAACTTCGTTTCAAGAGTTTTTGCGCTCACACACGGGGATTTGTCTGTTTTTCACACATTATACGCCATGTAAAACATCCTTAATGCTTATCACAAGTAAATGCTAGAAGACTGTGTGGCCTAGCTACTTTATGCAGTCACAGGCCCCGACGAAAAACACTGCACTTATGTCCTTCCGTTCCCAGAGTAAGGTCATTGTTTTGGTGTTCATTACCTGACGTGATTTTTTGCCACGTCTACTAACTTAAGCTGACCTGAGCGCTCCAAACTTGTTACCCTTGCACAAGGGGCGCAGGGCATTGCTCCACCTGTTTATTACAAAAAAATGTAAAGCTGATTAACCGGTAACGCTCGCAAAGCCACGCTGAGCAGAATCTGAGCATTTCAGATGCGTGCTCTAACTATGCTTCCGTAATATTATTTCGGCTCCGTGACGCAGCCTGCAAAACATGTGCAAAACTTGTGCACGCGGGAATGCCCGCGTCCCACGCTGCACCACTCGCATACGTACGCCACGGATTCCCAAAACAACTCCGCCCTACTGTGCGCACGAGACAACAGCCACGCTTTTTCTTCCTGCTGTCTGCGCATTAAACACTTTTTTTTTTTTTCTCTCGCCTCCGTCTCGCTAAGAACGTGCAGAAGATGGGAGCGAGGAGCGCTGCACTCGGCGTGCGCATTCTAGGCCAGCCGCTCAGAAGTCGCACGCTGAGCGACGGAGCAGCGAGTCCGTGCTCGGCCGATTTGGGATGCTGGCGGAAATGGCGAGTTCACGCAGCCTCTCGGAATCAAGCACGGAGGATACGACATCGGGAAAGTGCGCCATTACGCGAGCTCGGAGTTACCGAAACCACAACTTCTCCAAGAGGGAGGGAGAGCAGGGCACGCCAATTATTCATCCAGGTTAAGGTAAAAGGCACAAAAACCTCGAAATTTCAAATTAGGGGGTTTACACGCTATGAGGCGCGCCGAATCGCAGCGCTGCGGCACCCGCCGCTTATGAGACTTTCCGGAAAAGCACCGAATGACAGAAGAGAAAAGCAGTCTTAGCGCATCACGGTGGCTAGCCACTCACTGCGTGCAGTTCGGCAATCCACAGATGACAATGAATGATACGCAAATTGAATAAATAGAAGTTGTCGCAAACAGATCAATTCCACCGCAAAAAGTGATAGCAGCAATAACAGGCACTCACGAAGGAGCCGACCCTTACGGCATACATTGATGTTTTATATCGAAGAAAACCGTAGGCTACAGTAAATTGTAGGCTACAATTTTCTTCAGGGTCTTCACCTGAGGAGTAACACGCGTTTTGATAACCCAACGCCTAAAACCCAGAGTGAATTGCCCGTTGCGAACGCAAGTCAATACAGGCAGGATACCGCAGTTGTCAAACTTCATTCGAGAAAAACTTTTACAAACAACGAATGCGAAAGGAAGAAAAAAAGAAACTTATTTCGAAGTGGCAGCATAAGCGAGAAATAACTCAGGTATTTGAACAGGACTGACGTATTGCCTTGAGAATAAAAACGCATTACTTTAGCAGACGCTTCCCCCCTTTTTTTACGCGTTTTCGGTTATGAAACGCGGGATCCGCGCACAAGCCGCTGCAAACACATTTATAGTAATGAACTCACAAAGTGTTCATTCGGAGAGTACGACCTAGGAATTACAGGTTTTATGAAAGCAACAGGAGGCACTAGCTGCACCGGTGCTGTATTTAGTTTGCTGCAACCTCTGTCAAATGCTATGGCTAAACTCGCGTACCGAAAGCACGAACAACCGGACTTGAGCAGCAAATTATAACAAGCAGCGTTTATATATGCACCCACAAAAATTCAGCTCAAGTTCGCGCTGCACAAAGAGCCGGAGTGGAAACAGCGTGAATCAGTTATTGGCGATGCTAAAGAGGTGATCGGATGCGTTGGCACACTCCGCTTTCAGCGTTCGTGAAAATTTGCTCACCTTCAGGTCATTGACTATGTACTGGAACAGGCTGCCAAGCGCACTGCAGTCCTTATCGACGTGCGTCTCAACTTCCATTGCGGATGGGTCGCAGCCACTGGTACGAACACTTTTTGCGAGAAAATGCTACAGCAATCCTCCGAGCAAGAAGCGTCGCTTGGCCAATGGCGGCGTTGGTTCCACGACTCGCTGGATGGACGCTCGGTGTCCAGTGCTCGCCACTGCACCCCAGCGACCAGACATTATGGTGATCGGTGGAATAGCAGTTTATGTTGAAACACTGCACTTTGAACTACGCGAAGTGGGCTCAACAAAACATAGCCTGCAGCCGAAGCCGAACGGCTGAACTCCAGGGAACTACACAGGGATTACCGCTGTCCGGCCTAGAGCACGATTCTGCTCAATGGCGGTGACGTTAGTCACGTGACCAAATCCATATCTTCCCATTGGTTGAAACGTGCCATAAGATGTACGGAGCGCAGCGGGCAGAAGCAAAATCAGGCAAAATGATGCGAGCGGATGGGAGGGGAGAAAAACGCTTTGGCGAGCGGGTTGGATGGGCAGATTCGCCCATGGAGAAAGAAAGAAAAAAAGCCCTCCTTTCCTCCACGGATTCGACACAGCGTTAACTTTCCGCGCATGCGCATTTCCTTTGTCAGATCCTAGGTGCTTTCTGGCAGAAACACTGGGGATGAAAAGGCTGAATTTGTAGCGAGGTAAATTTGCACTTGCCGCGTGCTATGCACAGCGAAGCTTTCGTGGGTCTCATATCGTGCCACCGGAGTCTCAAATTTCTACTGAATGTGTCACATCATTTTCTCTATGAATAAAATTCTATCCGTTGTACTGATGGTTACACTTTTTGTTTTGCGTTAGAACCCTGACAAAAAAAAACACATCGGATGAGAACCGTTGCAACGTCGGCATACGCTTGTTGCCCTTGTTTTGTGCTTTAACTTTTACGAAGCTTTTATTTATAGAGCTTTTTTGTTAAATAACCCCATGACAGCATAGCTGAGCTTTTACACAGGCAACACTGAGAATTATTGACCCATGGTTGCCACGGTTGCATGGCTCACAAACGCACAACAAACATGCCAGTTACCATGCCCGCTTTATAAGAAACTCTATTTGACGCGTCGACTTTGTATCGCGGTGCAACGTACAATACTTTGCCCCTATTTGTTTTTACAGACTTGGAAAATGTTTAAAAATACATTTCAGAGTGGCTTTCTATCAATCCTTTACAGCATCGGAAGCAAGCCTCTTCAAATATGGGATAAAAAGGTAAGACCGCTGAGTTTAACAGGTTGGCGTTGCGTCTTTTGAAATCGAACCAGGCTTAGAGATAGCAATGCCCGCATTACATGAGCAAACATCACTATTTTCAGGTTCGAAACGGGCACATCAAAAGGATCACCGACAACGACATCCAATCTTTTGTGCTAGAGATACTAGGCACAAACGTCAGGTGAGAAATTCAACTTTGCCGTCGTAGCCAGAAAATTCTCGTTTGTTTTTGGATCTGAATCACCTTCGTCGTTATTTTCCAAAACACTAGCACGACGTTCATCACTTGCCCCGCCGATCCACGGAAGACGCTGGGCATTCGGCTTCCTTACCTCATCATGATTGTCAAGAACATGAAAAAGTACTTCACATTCGAGGTTCAGGTAAGGTTTTACATATGTGCAATTTTTTTTTTCTTTTTGGCTAAAATTTGCGAGTGTCGGGTGACTAATTCGTACTTAATTCTGGCACGTCGTCTTCAGAGCTGGACCAAGTTCTGATGACGCACCCTTGCAGGGAAGAACTTGTTTTGCGAGTTTAGCAATGTAAAACCCCGCTATATAGGACTCAAATTTATCAAGTGTTGCCGTACATTGGATTCTTTTTTTTTATACATTTTAAAATTTCACTGTTGAAAAAAAAAAAAAGAATAGGCATTCGAAACTTAGGGTGCCACCGAACGCCCTGTAAGTTCTAACTCCTACTGAAGAATTACAATTTACTCGCGGCTATCTGGTGTATTGTTCCTGTCAATGTACTTTATTGATCGTCTCAGATGTCTTTCTAGAACCTTCCTCTTTGCATTGATTATTGTAGCAGCTAGTACCTCTGCAGTGGCCGTATGTCTTTGAAAAGTCGTGGCAAACAAGCCTGCTGCAGTGCGTTACACACACACACACGCAACAAAAACGTGCACAAATGATGCAACCACGCCTACAAATCTGCTTTTATTTACTTGAAGAGAAATTAAGGAAGCTGCACTGAATAGACATGTGGAGTTTTGACGCCATGTTCCAAAGTAGCCCCGATAACAGAAATAAAGCCCATTTAGTGAAATTGTCAAACAGAAAAATTCCAAGATAAAACAGAATAAACAAAATGCAGTTAACGAGCAGTGCGCACAGTACAGAGCACCCCACCTCGTCTAAACTGCATCCAGTTTCGCATAGTTTAACTTTCTCATTTTTATTCAAACATGCAATACCAACTGGTTATTAATGCTTGCCCATGAGAACCTTTTATCCAAAGTGTAATAATTTTAGTAAAAACTATAAGCAAATTTGATTAAAACAAATGCTTTGTACATTAACAAGCCCAGTATTTATTGCACATTATTGTACAACCAGGCTCAAAAGTTGCGCAGCTGCTGATGGTGTAACAGTTAGGCATACTGTATACTTCGGCAGTTTTTAAAGGAGTTAATGTGCAGTCTCAGGAATGCCAGCTAACCCAGCAGATCATTTTAATAGCTATTCCTTGGCACTATTTCTTGGTATTCCTAGTTGTGTCTGTTTCAAAGGTCTTGCATGTCAGATGCTACTGCAGGGCAGGCAGTCGAAGTGCAAAACAGCGAATTGCACCCCAGGTTTTCAGCGAATTGCCTTCAGTTCTGCTTACATGTCGATTGACTGAACACATGAAACCTTCTTGCTTATGGCCTCCTACAGTACAGTACAAGTTTCAGGCAGGGCGAATCGCTGCCTAAACCGTTGGAAATGCAGACATTTGCCACACACAACGAGAATGCGCATAGCAGCCGTTTTGCAATGTCCAGGAGAGGATGGTAGTTAAGCGCATAAACAGACCAGGTGCTTGAGGGCATCAAAGCAACATTTCAATCGGCACATGTCTAGTGTTAGGATGCAACTTTGTTTTCTGGTCTATGACTCCCTTCCCTGGTGAAATGTCATTGCATAGTCAATATGAAATGAAGGCTGAAGTTTTGGAGTTTTTTACCCTGAAACCTAATGATTTGCCTAGTGCGTAGACCCAAAGTGCAATCGTTGTTAGCAAAATTAAAGGCCCTCCTCTCCTTCCAAGCACATAAATGACCCCTTTAGTACTTGGCTACCTGAAGGACTTCATACGATGTTTTAAAGGGACACTGCAGTGCATTAGTCATGAAGCATTATTTTTGGCTGTATTTTGTAGTCTTAACTGTGTAGTTCATTATTTTAGTATTTAGTGGTAGTTTAGAGATTTAGTTTATCTGCAATGAATGGCAGAAGAGAAAACATTGTGCGGAGCTGCTTCACCAACTACCGCAATGATGCTGAGAGGATTTGCAATGTTTCTACACTGTCCTAGTCTTCAGAAGTTTGATTTCTCCTATTTGATAGCTAATATGAACTTTTTTAAGCCTCTAATAACTTTAGTAATGTCACCTAATCATTTGGAAACTTGGCCTTTGTAATGTTAGTATAGACTTGCCTGTGTGCCATCATAGTCGATGCCAGCAAATCGGTGAGGAGGATGGTGCTAGAAAACTGACACTTGTGGATGCAATGATCTTGTGAAAAATTGAATTGAATTGGCTTGAAAAATTCAGAACATGGCCCACATGCTCTAGCCTGTAATTTGGTAGGGCCCTTAAGTAATTTTCGCAACTAGAATAATTTCAGCGTCCCTTAAAAATTGAACGGAGGCACTCTGCCGCCATTGCTGAATATACTCTTTGTCCAGGCTGAGAAACACTGCAGGGCCTGAGCATTTGGTGAGCTTTAAAAGTTGTCTGCAAGTTGGCCATGATGTGTGGTAGGTCATAGGTCGACAAAGCGGGCCAAAAAAAGACAAAAATTTCTTGTCAGGTTCGGCGGGGTCTTTCATCTATCAGTGCTCTGCCACACACACACGGCTGTCACCCCATTTTTGGGTACTTCGCAGCCCTGTCCAGGCACCGGTACCAAGCAGTGCACGAGGTGTATAACCCAGCCATGTGTCGCTTTATGCCAAACAGAGTTTGCCTACCTTCGCAGTACTTACAGTTAAAGTTCTAGTTTCTGCCAATTTGTCTTTTTTTTTAACTGAAACTGGTTCTTTTGTTACTAGCATTTGGCTGTTTCACTTTTTGTTCTGGTAATCTTTTCTGGCTGATGCCTGGATATGTCTACAAGTTCTCGAGCTCTTTTGATAGATGTTATAACGTAGTCGCGTGTGAGCAGTGGTCATGGCACCTGTTCTTTTTGTAAAGTCTCGTTTTTCCTTTTCCCCCAGGCTGGCTTTTTAACATGCATCGCCACAGCCAACTCTCCGAACTTTCCAACCTCTCGAGCAAAGCTCGTAATAATTTGAAAACCTGCTGTAGCCCTTTCCAAAATTCTTGGGGTGGACAATTTTGGTAGATGGATGGCAACATGCATAGGGTTGCCACTCTAGTGTCCTGCAGTGATCCAAGTACACAACCACCGACACTGATCCTTGTCCTGCAGATCCTAGATGACAAGAATGTCCGCCGTCGTTTCCGGGCAAGCAACTTCCAGAGCACAACCCGGGTGAAGCCCTTCATCTGCACCATGCCCATGCGCTTGGACGAGGGCTGGAACCAAATTCAGTTCAACCTAGCAGACTTCACGCGTCGAGCCTATGGCACCAGCTACGTGGAGACCTTGCGGGTGCAGGTATGTCCCTTCCCATGGGTGCCCAGGGCATCGGGGTGTGAGTTATTGCTGGTGTACCTTCTAAAATCAGTGTTGAAGGTGACTGCCTGTTATTTTTCTCAAAAGAGCCATTAGAAACATGCAGCTCTTACTGTACGTTACATTATTTTTTTGTAACGCATATTTTGTTGCCCTGCCCTGAGTTGAAAAAAAACCATGCAGATGTCGTTGGTCCTTGGTGCACCTGCAAATGCTCATTGCGGCATTTAATTTGTCAGCTTGTAGACACTGCAGTTTACCCTGCCACCAGAGAGCAGTTCACTGAGTGAGCATAGCAGTTATTTAGTGAATGAGCAGGACGTTACGAAATTTGCAGTGAGCCTTTTAGATCAAACTAGTAGAGTAATGTAAGCAGCAAAGCATGTGTGTTTTAACTACTTAGGTGTTTGCAAGTGTAGACAACATTCACCCTGTGTAAAAACCTTGTCATGCAATGTCTTCTGTAAAATACTAAGATAGTGCCCATGCCTAAATGGGTGCCCACTTCTCCACAGAATTCTGAAAAGTCTGTCGGCATGTTATAAATTTGATAGTTTGTTCTGATTCAGAAATATTATTTGACTTGTATTAACTTGATTGTGTTAACTCTCAGTGCATGACCTTTTTATTTGTAGCATTGGGGGATGCTAAAGGCAAATTAAGTTTTACTTCTGCACAAAGATTGAACCTTTCATAAGCTTTATCAGCATGTTTTCAGCACTGAACGGCGATTCTCTTGCTTGCATATCAGTAACTGAAGCAGAAAGTTCCCTATTGGTTTCCTTTAGATTCATTGGGACATAGAACAAGGCAGCGCTGCTTCCTAGCTGCAGTTATATATGCAGCCTCCCAAATGTTGTCAGGGGTATTGTTCACACATTTATGAGTGTCCGTATGTGTCAAGTTTCCTTGTAAGCGGACCCTTGACAAACTCCACGAGTTGGTTTTCACATTTTATGACTTCACCAATTGTAGTGGTCTGTGCAAGCAACACTTGTAAGTGTTCAACACTGTATAGTTTATGAAACGGCTGTCACCACTGGGTGTTGTATGTTGTCTTGAATCGCTAAACTATGATTACAAGCAGGGGCGCTAGAACAGGGGGAGTGATGGCTCCCCCTCTCTCAAAGATGGGGGAGCCCGGCGGCTCCGGGAAAGTTGGGTTTATTTGCAGACGGCAAAATCTTAAGGACCAGACTATATTCATTGGAAATCCTTGTGGCGCTGGTCGCTGATTAAATGAAGTTTTGTCTTTTATGAATGCCCCCAGTTGAAAAAATAGTGGATTTCGACGTTCCCTATTTGCAGCAGATATAGAGTTAAAAGGGATTTGTGTGAAGCATTTAACAAGCTAATCTTGCGTCTCGATGTCTGCGGTATCAATCAAAGGATAGATAGCATATTGGCTTCACCTTCTGTGTCGGGCTCATGATACTAGCCAGCTCCACTGACAGTATGCGACCAATATCTGTTCACGCTAACTTGGAAGCTTCGGTTCCCCAAGGGATGCTGGCACCAGTCACACAATTACTCACGCTCTAACAAACCGAAAGCAGAGATATTAGCAGTGAGGCTTATATATTACGAAATATGAACGCGTCGGTATCGTGCCACTGCAGTTTTCCTATACACTGGTACTCGAGAAAATCGGAAATATCGGTACAGAACTAACACAAATGATCCGTTGTGAATACACGTACTCTGATAAATTTCGACTTCCCTAAATGTTAAACCGGAACATCACAAATGCATTACACAGACCTTCCAATTCACATTTTAACGCTTGGCATAACTTCTTTTTCAACTGATCTATGTATTTAACTCGTTTGCTTTGTAAATATTCATTATGGAAGCCTTCATTCATTATAGTAGCATGAACGTGCATGTACGTGTAGTAGGTTCGCGGTTAGGAGGCATGTATATAAATGTGCAGGAAGCCTGTATTGCCTTTACAAATTTCTTTTTATTTTTTATATATTTATATCTACACTGCTTTTTGCATTGATAAATAAAGGCATAGAATCGTGCGTGCTACCGTTTCCTCGTGTACCGGGCATAGTCGCCATGCAGTCCCTAGCTGGCCTTTGTATGCCTCATTGATGGCATCGTTTGTCGTGCAAAACGCGCTTCAGGAAAGCCAACTTTACGCAGTGGGTTTCACAAAACGATGATGATAAGCAAAGGCACGTCAAGCGAACCAAGGGGGCAAAAGAACGCTCCTCGTGTTTGAAATTGAAACTGTGCCCCTCACATTATGAGGCTGACACTTATCCGAATGTGCCATTCCAACACGGTCGAAGCAGTTTGCATTTTGGGCATTCTTTAACTCGGGTAGTATGGGAGGAAGCTATGCGTTTTAACAGTCTTTCTCTTAAGAAGGAGGCTTTGATTTTTTAATGTGCTCTCCAGAATCTGCGATGTTGATTGAATACCTGGTTTTGTTTCATTTGATGTTATGTTGGTGGGTTGATTGTGATTACGTAGTGCCACTGTATAGCCCCTGCAGAAGTACTCAAAGAAAATATTTGACAATTTTAATATTCAGTTAATGATGATGATGATGATGATGGCGACGACACTGACGGTGATGTGTGGTAGCATATATTTCGCACCACCAGGGGAGAAATAGTTCCAAAACCACTGATTACAAGACTACTTGTTCCTTGCTTGTGGTGACTTAAAAGAGTTTCTTGGGATGTTGCAAATAGATAAAGCTTACGTGTGAGTAATGTTGTGGGTTGGTCCTGTGCGGTTTGGCATCCTTGTGCATTTGATCCCCATTACTGAAACCCTAGCAAACAGCTCAGGCATGTCATTTTAATGAGAAAATTTATTAACCAAGGTCAACTTAACGAATGTTGGCTTTACCACCTTCCATGCCTGATTGTGCAGTGCGCAACACCCTTGTCTATAGCACTGAGTTCAACTTTAACTGGTTACCTCTCAAAACTGCAGGCTCAAACTTTCCACAAAAAACGTTGAGGTCAATATATATGGTCAAGATTTCAGAATGACACAGTAGTTTTCTTAAATGCTTTTTGGTCGAGGGAAGATAAGGCTATAAGTATGAAACCAGTGTTATAGACAAGGGTGTTGCCCTCTGTACATGTTGCAATGGTTAGCCAGGGGTGCACACATGGTCGACTCCACCTGCTCATGACTTGATGTTTCAAAGCAAAGCTTCTGTGCCTCACTGATGGCGTCCGGCACATGGCAAAATGCACTACAGGGAAGCCAACTTTGTACAAATGCCTCAAGAAAAAAAACCCGTCTCGTAATCGTAATCGAACCTGGGTCCCTCACATTATGAAGCTGACACCTATCCGAATGTGCCATTCCAACACGGTCGAAGCAGTTTGGATTCTGGGCATTGACTTTGATTCGGGTTGTGTGGCAGAAAGCTTCGTGTCTTAACTGTCTTTCTTGAGAAAGGGGCTTTGATTTTTCAGCGAGGAAAGTGACTGCTAAGGAGTCTTGAATCACTTTTTTGCGGCATGTGCTGCAGCAAAAATGGTATGCTTTCAAGGTAGACAGCAGCTAACTTTTTGTGTGCAGTAAACCACAAACATCTTAAAAAATTGACCACATCTTTCCGCGGGGGGAAACCATGGGGTGATGCGACGTATCTGGGCGGTGCTTGTAACGGTTGCACCGACCATCGCGGTAGCAGACCTGTTAGTCTCCATTCAAATCATCGGATGTCATCGGAGCGGCGGCGGTGGAGTGACTGAGCGGAGCGGCGCAGTTATCGCGTTTATATGTACCGCGCGTTAACGGTAAGGGGAATGAGAGAGAGTAGCGCATGCGCATGTGTTAACTGGGCGCTAACGCGCGCTGAAGCACAGCTGGCATGGCGAGGGGAGCGAGCGGCGCTAACGCAAGATGGCGCTGCGGTGAGAGCGGCGTTACCTTGCAGCTGGTGTGGCGAGGAGAATGGGGGAGAGGCATGCAGATGGACACCGGATGCATGCATGGAGGGACAAGGCAAGTTAAAGAGATGCGTCGCATCTAATATCAAGAAAAAAAAGCAAGAGAGCTCATAAAAATTTATTTTAAATATGCGTCATCACTGACTAGCTGCAAAAGGTACGGGGAGAAGACACACACAAAAAAAAAAGAAGGAACGGCCCTGGAAAAGGGCGAGAACTTTTACTTGGGCAAGAAAAAAAGCCAAAGGAGACCTGTATAACTATTGTGTATGAAGCATTGCTTTAGAGTGGTTGAGTGTGCACAAAAATAAGTCACTAAGTTGGACACACAAATGCTGCATGAGGTTCATTTCACATGTGGCTTTTCATGCGATGGCCCCTGTTGAAAGTGCCTGTCTGTTTCTGTCCTTTTCAGATTCATGCGAATTGCCGAATTCGACGAGTGTACTTTGCAGACCGCCTCTATTCCGAAGATGAGCTTCCTGCAGAGTTCAAGCTGTACCTGCCAGTTCAGGCTAGGGGAAAAGTCTGAAGTCTCGCAACATGCGCACAAGCACCACCATGTTTTTTTGTACAGTTCTACATTGCGCGTTATTTTTTTTTTCTCAGTTTTCTCCAGTCATTTATTTAATGTTGCAGCCTTTTTGGTTAAGTCTGCATTCGCACAATGAACGTCTGGGTATTTTTTGCTTTACAACTGTTGCTGCATGAATAAATAAGTATGGACTGAGAGAGTGGCTGTTCACATCATATTGCAGCATCAGGGGCGAGTGTGCCCAAACAGATTTGGGAGCAGTTTTGTAGAGCAGCGAAATTTTGATTTTGGAGCACAAGAACTTCAATTCGGAGCAGTTCACGACATTTTCACAGTTCATGGAGCTGTTCACGACTCTTAGGACGACATATCATCTTAAGAGTTGAAAAAATTAAATTTGTAGCAACTTTGGGGGAGAAGTACCCTTTTGAATCAGTTTGGAATACACATAACACTGAATTTAACCTTTAGAGAAATTGTTTTTAGCAGAGTATCACACGGTACAAACTGCACTACCTTCTCACAAACTTCATTAGTTGTATAGAGATTGTATGCATGGACAAATTAAAATGCGATAAAAATTTTTTAAATTGAAAAATACTGCAATCAGAAGTGAACTGCACTACCTTCTTGCAAACTTCTTCAATTGTATAGAGGTCGTATGCATAGACAAAGTGAAATGCCATAAAAAAATTTTTAATTGAAAAACACCTCAATTGTAAGTGTTTTATTACCAATTGAATGCTGAAATTATTTTTGCAATCCTTGACTGCATTGTATGGAGTGTAAAGCTATGGCAAAAGTTGCACAAAGTGAGGCGGCAGTCGTTGCACCATTTCAATTTGCGAAGCACACATTCACCCCTATCGTAATCGAGTAATGGGGCTATGTTTGGTTACCTCGCTTTTGGCATTAAATTTCACTTCACATACATCAATTATTAGGTACTACTCGTTTAACCCGATTACGTCGCTGCAATGCAGCGTGCACCAGAAGCTAATTCTGAAGCCTCGATTGTCAGATTCCTGAGGCTCGAGAGCTCGCTGTCGAACACAGCAATAACTGAACGTTTTGTAACCCTGCAAAGAGTCCAAAGGTTCCCGTCGCGAACCCCGATTGTAGACACACGCACCACATTTCACACTCGAGTACGAGCCACAGCAAAGTCATTGGCACCACGATGATTTCAATGGCCTCCTCCTTTCGAGCCATGCATTTTCCTGTAATCTGGCTCACGTTCTCAGCATTATTCCCGTGTTGGTGCACTCTTCAGTACTACAGCAGATAAAATGACTAAACGAGAATCCAACTGACCGCGTAAGCTAAAGCAGAGAAAATATCGGCGAAGTGCACTGAGCGCTTCAACTATGATTTTGCCATGATTTTGTTGCCATAGCAATGCCCAGTTTGCTAGACCTTTCTTTTCCTGTCGTTTGTGCGCTTGCAAGTAAGCGACGATAATAGCAGTGACCAGAAGGCACAAAGCGAGGGTTCAGCTGACCTAGCAATACCATTCATCCCGTCCTCGGAAAAAACCACAACTTGGGCTGCTTCGAAGGCCATATTGCCAACTCAGCCTTTTGCACCCACTGAAACTGACATGAGCGTCTAAATCCTTGCTCTCAGGCTGTTTTGGAGCAGCATGGCGCAGGAAAACGAAAATGTTTAAAAACTGCGAATATATGCAGCTGTCTCACCCCTGCTCTATCACTGTGGAAGCAGACGTGCAAGTTGAACTGAAAACAACACACGGTAATGTGCTAATGGTTGGTTTTTAAAGAGTACCCTACACTAATATACCATAGCATTAAAAGAACATAGGTGGACTGTGAAAGGTTATAGTGACGAAACTGGTGCAGTCACTTTGATGCTTTTATTTTCGTTTGCAGCTTTTCAGTCTTGCCCTCTAAAGTATCAAAGCCTCCTAGTGCTTTCTTCAGGCATGTTGCAGTTGCAGACTGGAATGCATTCTGATAAAACTGTACGTCAATACTTTAAAAAGACTATGAATACGGCACGAAACTGCACTTCATTCAGGAGATGCAACCTTTCATAGCTACCTAGTCTTGTTTGAAGGGAAATCATGCTGCCATCGCTGAGTAGCTTCCAATTTCAAATTCCCACTTCCTGCACCACAATACGACGCAATTGCGGCCACAGCCAAACTTGAGCAGTTTGCGTGCCGATTCCGTGCCAGATGGCATGGTGCAGCAGGAACTGCAAATGTCGCCCATCGCTGACTGAACCGGGTGAAAGCTCACCAGGCACTTCACCTGCAACACTTCATGCCCACGTGTTCCGTTCTTCTTTCAGAGGATGAAACTCTCACTTGGGTAACCATTCGGCTGTAGTTTTATACCAACCCTGGCCCTACCTACCAGTACCTCAGATAGCACATCTGCCAGAGCTTGGTAATGTTCAAGAGGGAGGGAAATTGTCGTCATCACCATAGTAATTGTGGCATTGCTATAAGAACCAGGCAAACATTGCATTAAGTCTCCAGGTGTTAATGATATGATGAGTGTTTGGTTTCGAATGAATTTTTGTAATGATTAGTTACTATACCACTAGAACATTGAGCTATAATTGTTTCAGCGACACTTGTGCAGTTTTTCAAGCTCACTTAATTTTCTGTTGCTTTCACTGGCAACAGCCTACCATGCACTTATCCTTTTGACATTGCCATCTATTTATAACCGTCTAGCCGAGTTAAACGCAGTTTGCATGAAAATTAGCATGTTTGGTCCGACATGCAATCTTTTGAATGCAGGGAAGTTGTCTTCATGGTGTCCCGCAACCATCATGATTTGTCCACAATGTGATAACTAAGAGGCACGATTTTTGAACTCAGCTTAAGCTGTGAAGACATGCTATGTGTGTATGCGAGCACTGAAATAATAAAATGTTTGTATAATGTTTAACTTGGGACAAATTTTGAATTAAAATTCCTGCACCTCCATTTGCTTCTCTGCAATGTATATTGAAGCACTATAGCTTGTGCTTCGAGTCTTGTTTGGCTAGATAATTGCGATACTTTGATAAATGCTGCACTGCTCTGCAAAGCCTTTGCAGGTTAAGTGTGGTGGATATAAAACAAAACCAAGTACCCATCACACTGTGTCTAGCAAGACGCACGCTACTGCGAAACAGCGTGTTTGACCAACGACCGGTGTTGCGCTTCCTTTTAATGCTGCGAATATATCCCACGGTCAAACAAAAACGCCTCGTGGCATTGTCATAGGCGCTGTTTGAAGCAGCTGTGTTTTCCTGGCCCCCTGCATCATAAAGTCTTCAGGCCTCTGTCATTAAAGTATCATCTCAGCTTCAGCTTGTCCGTGATTGTCATATCCAAGATGGCCTAGGGATTGCCTTTTTCAACGTGTCCACACTGGGTTGAGACCAGATCGGTCTTTTGCAGGTTGTTACAGTCGTGACTGGACTTCCTTGGAGAAGCTGAAGGCCCTTGGCCCAATGCAAGCAAAGGGTTTATTGTGCTTTGTAATACATGCTTATTTGCACGAGATGCCATTACTCTAGTCCTCGCCATGCTTCATGAACCCCATAACTGCTGAATTCCTGTAGCCTATTGGCAACATTTTGGTAAAATTAGCAGGTTGATCGGCTGCATCAGTCCCGTTAGCATCCAGTGGAAGAAAGAAGTAGGTCCAATCCATTAGACTTTTCCCATAAGTTTGACGATCCAGCAGGTGGCGCACATCAGCGGGAATTGCAAAATATGCTGCTGTCCATGCAAACCTGGACCCACGCTAGGACAGATGCCACAAGCCAGGTTTAAATGTTTATGAAACAGGCCAGCTCTCTGACCTTTCTCTAATATCCTTATAAAAATGCATACTTAAACAAATCATAAAAAGTGTCTGCTTGGTCCTATTAACCACTGTTCAATACTGCATTCATGTTGATCTTGTACTTTTGAATTTAAAACAAATGTCTCGGGCCACATGTATTCTGCCATGGGTTTTTTTTTTTTTTTTTTGACACCAGCTCACCGGCTGGTGTCAAAGGAAAAAGTGTGTCGGCATGATCACTATGTGAGGGTCAGAAAAGCTTGCTAAGCATATAGCGGATAAAAACAGGTTCTTTCTTTTCACTAGAAGTGTGCAAATATTCGAAATTCATGTATTCGCCGCGAGCTCGACATGTAGGTGGCGACAGCGTCGCGCTGCTAGTGTGGATGCCAGGCCTCTCAAGCTTGGACGTTCCCTGTCTTTCCTATAGGCGGCGTAAAAATCGACGCCCCACGTGACCACCTAAAAGCGCTGTTTTCGACCATCAAGCCCACCAGACGGCGCAGGCAAAATGTTACTTTTGGTATAGAATACAAAACATTCATTCCGTGACTCAAAGAGCCCACACAGTTCGCTTACAATGTGTTATTTAAAAATACTATTAACAAGTTCCACATCAAACATCCGTTGAGCAAAAATGTACGCAACTTTTTACGAACAGCCGACTGGTGCAACCACCTCGTTTCTGAATTCGCAACCACAAAGCCGCCAATTCAAATTGAAACCGCTGCAACGGCCGGCCGTTTCAATGTGCGCGGAGCACCGGTTTCGTGACTGTTATTGCTGTTATGTGCTTTTGCGTCCATCAGTTGTTGAGGAGGACTGGCAAAACACGGGAATTGAGTGCTTGTGGAATGACAAATGTGGGAAATTCCGCATCGGAAGGCAGCTGTCGAGGCCAGAATATTCGATTCTTCCAACAGAAGGTGAGTGTTATGCACTCCGCTAGAAAGACGGTGCAAAGGAAACCGTTGTCGCCGTCAATACTTCATTTGTGCCCTTCGTTCGAAATCTTAGCGCAAGTGAACGAGTTGTTATGGCAAAAAAAAAATGTCACGAAAGCGACGTACAATTGCAGCGATCGAAATGAAATGATGTCCTGGCCTCTGTAAACTTGCGGATGTCAATAAACGATTTGTTCTCACTTGCTGCTCACCTGTGGTCTGTGCCAGTCGAGGCCATCTGGTCACCTGGCGTAACATCACTTCACTAGCGCGGCGCAAGTAAACACGCGACCAGCGTGCCAGCCAGGAGCCAGCAGGAGCAGCCACGGCCGGACTCGACGCCCCTTTCGCGCGCGGGAGGAGGAGAGTCGAGTCCGGCCGTGGAGCAGCGAGCCGGCGGCCGCCGTGCGAGGGCAGCCATGTTATTAAGGAGCTCAAGCGGCCTGTGCAAAAAGCATCCGCCATGTTTACAAAGCTGTGTTTACAGCGCCATCAAGCGGGCGTACTGGGTAGTTCACGACGCCGCCACTACGCTTTTTCTGGCACTACAGGCAAAGCTAGACCTTTGCTTCTCTAAAATCCTCCCTGTTCTGTGTGGATGCTCCGCTGAGCGGCCCGTAAGAATGCACACTGTGGGCGCGCTTCGTGCCCTTTTCCCGCCGTATGTGCGCACGAAAGGTGCAAACAAGAGTGGTATGCTGTAGTTCGGTTCCTCAACGTTCAATGTATAGCATGGAAGCGGCAGTCAGTTTTCATTACAACGCCAAAAAAAGCGACGACTCATCGGGAATCTCAGAATGGCCGCAATTGCGACAATGAACTTGTACGCTGTGGCTCGTAGCAAGCTCGATCTTTCCAGACTATGGCTTTGAGCCTTCAATAAAAGCATAAATAGAAACAAATCAGGAAGCCTCAATCTCTGAAATTCAGTTTACAACGGCAATCTCATCGCTTTCAGTGGTAGCATGACGCATTCTTGCATTTGTGGGATGCCCTGAAATGGTAACACTACTTGACTGCCCCGAAATCCTTTCTAAGAGCTTACGATATTTTTTGTGTGTTCAAAAGGCAACATAAAATTACTGAATTTTGATCAGCGGAAAGATATAAATGTAACCGCTCTAACGGGTCTTTTAAATGAAATCTTAGCGACTCTGAGGGAAGGTTTGATGAATAACGGTTTCGGATCACTTATTTACGGCTTTCGTCGCAAGTGAACTTGCGAATTGAATTGTCAATGCACGCAGTACAATCAACATCTCATGTTTAGCTAGGTTTCCGCTAAGTGCCAAGCAGGTTTACAGTGTGCAAACCAAGCTTCTAGCTGGGACCTCACAGTGAGCAGAATTTTTCTGTTACGGCTGCTCTGTCGACCATTTGCGTTCCTTTTAAAATCGAACAGGTGCCTGCAACAGCGAGATGTGTTTGCATTCTTGCGTATAAGGTCGCTTACGAACCCTAAAGATGGCAATAAATGAAGTTGCGCTGTTGCAGATGTAGTAAAACATTTCCTTTTTATTTCTCGTTGCGAATCAGCGCAACGGGTTCCCGGTAACTACTTTGTTGTGTAAACTGTTTATCGCCTTTGTCTTGGCATTTAATTCTTGAGGATTGGTTAAAAAATGAAATTCTGTGCATTTCGTTTTTTTTTTTTCGGGAAAGGGGGTGGGGGGGGCGGAAAGGGGGGTCCTGCCAACGTTGCAAGAGCAGCGAGAAGAGAACGCATGTAACGCGAAAAGCCAAACTATGGTTATCAGTATTACTTACAATCGAAACTACACTAGGCGTCGTGGTCGTGTTCTGTAGCGGTGAAAAAGCAGTACTTTAGCACGTATTTTCAAAACTGATTAACCCCCCTTTGGTCCGAGATTGTCCAGGAATTGTGGCTCGCCTTTTTCAAAATTGTATTGAAAGCAAGCATTATGGGAAGAAATAAAAAAAAAACCCAGCGAGTCATGGCACACACCCCTCACACATGTGGGCTACAACGTGCTTATATTACGCGTTTTCTCCTCTTTTTTTAAACTTAGGTCTACCTTAAGAGGTTAAGACGTGAACATATTAGGCATTGGTTATGCTGAGTGAGACACGTTTCTGGACAAGGTGATTCATGTCGGATTTGAAAATGATATATATGAAAATGACACACGAAATGCCACATATGACAGACGCACTCACAACTGCCTAATTTTACCAAAAAATTCCCCCTAAATACTCTTGCGCATCCATAGAAACGTATTTTAAATAATATGTAAAATTAGCAACTCAATACAGTTGAATAAATGTTTATTCCTCCTCCTCAGTATAAACTACGACTGTCCAAAACTGGTATTTATTTTAGAAAAGGTACGGGAAGGACACGATCACACAGGCGCTTGCGGGTATAAATACGTGTCCGGTAATGTATGGGCGATAGCGCACGGGTCGTGTGCAGTGTAAATGTTTTTGTTTGTTTCTTATTTCTATAAGGACACAGCGAAATTTTACAAGGGTGTGGAATTTGCACGCGTATGCACAGGTCTTGTCGCTTCTTACCCGTTTCGCGCACTAAACTTTTATCCTTTAAATAATCACCACGCCACCTTCAAAAAGCACCCTTCGACGTTCCCGAAATGGCAGACGACTGCACTCAACAATAAGAAAAGTGCAATGTGTGGAAGCAATGTTTATACCACGTTTCACACTCAAGCGGTGACCACGGCGAAGATGTTTCGTGGAATTAAACCAGCGCATTAACCCGCAACGGCCGCTGATTATTGCGTTTCTAGAGGAAATGCGCAAGCAGAGGTAACTATGTCATTGCTTACTGCCAAACGAGCACACATATTGGTTGTTTTGTCGTGTGCAGCACGCGTCTTGCGCCGCACGCAACGTGAAAAAGCAGACGACGCGAGAGCGCCATCCACACTAGGAGCGGTTCGTCCCGCCGCCGCCAGGGGCCGACTGTGTTCGCGCTCGGGGCGAATAGCAGAGCAATAAAAGTTGGCTCTGCCACACAACGTCCAAATTGGAACTACAGATTCACGGCACTTTACAAAAGCTACAACAAGGCCAAGTTCCCAAACTTAGTGCACTATTCTTGAAACGGGGGTATCCTTTGGGTACATTTAAGATTTAGCGAGGCCCATTTCTGTCAATTAAAAAAGAAAAACAGCTCCTGCCATCTACTGTAAACTTTGCCAGGTAAAATGTGCAGGAACCACACAAGCTCAATCATCAGTAAAGAGTCCATATTTGTAGCTATCTGTGTTTCTAAGCATGTAAGACCACAAGAGAATTGCCATGCATAAAAGGCAACCCCAGGAATTTCTGACGATAAAAATGGGTGACAGCTCAGTATTTTTTTTTTTTCTAGTGCTCAGTGTGTAGAACCAAGCTTCTCATTATCGGTTGAGAGTCCACGGCTGTAATACTTGTTTTGGTTTCACTTTGAGTACGCACTTTTATCAATATTTTATATACAGTGCTAATACATTTTTGCACATTTCAAGGTCTGTCCTGCACAGCCATAAAGTTTAGCCCACGCCATTTCAGAGTTGTGCATCCCTAGATACTCAAGAGACACATGCACACAGACGTATAATAAGTCCCAGCCAGAAAAAAAGTGTTTTCATGAACTTTAGCCAGAATTAGTTCTTTTTGCAAGCCCACAATGTAATTTACAACTGCTTTTTACCATTGTTAGACAACCACAAATCACTATCTGTTGCATCAATGGTAAAATTGCTGCGGTTTGCCAAACTAATATTTCTCTACCTTGTTCCCCTTCAGATTTCTCTGCTTTTAAAGTATAATATAAAGAAAAAGGCTGCAAGTCACAAGTGAGACAGCCAAGCAATGTTACTGTCTAACAGAATACCTAAAGCCTGGTTCAGTGAACAGTAAACCATATGGCAAATTAGTGGCACCTACGGGGCAGAAACTTGGAGGCTCGCTAAGAGGGTTCAACTTAAATTGAGGACGACTCGGCGAGCAATGGAGCAGAAGATGATGGGCGTAACATGAAGGGACAAGAAGAGAGCGGAGTGGGTCAGGGAACAAACGTGTGTAGAGGACATATTAGTAGAAATTAAGAAATGGGTGTGGGCAGGGCATGTAATGTGAAGGCAAGATAACTGTGGGTCATTAAGGGTAACAGAGTGGATCCCTAGAGAAGGCAAGCATGGCAGGGGGTGGCAGAAAGCTAGGTGGGCAGATGAAATCAAGAAGTTTGTGGGGATAAATTGGTCGCAGTTAGCACAGGACCGGGATAAGTGGAGATCTATGGGAGAGGCCATTGCCCTGCAGTGGGCGTAGACAGGCTGGTGATGTTGATGACCGGTCCTCTGTACAAAGCTCCACCAATCGTAGTGTGGAAAATTGCATGGTGTGGCGACACCCATTTCTGTGCTGTTAAACAGGTGCTGCTTTTATTGTTGCAGCCGAAGTTATGAAAATATGTCGCTTTGCCACATGAGCGACGCCACAGCTACAAATTCGCTGGTAAACTCACACCGAATAGAACGGGCATAATATTTTCGTATTCTTGGCACTGTGATCTACCAATACAGAGCCAACTTGTTCTACATTCCTGTATCGGTTTAACTAAATGGAATATATTTTAAAGTTGGCGTTTTCATTACTCCTACATGTTTCGAATAGAGAAAGGTTGTATGCAGTCTTCATGGTCTTTTAGGCTTCTAGCTGACAGCCTCTGCCAACACTAGTGCTAGCATGCTTGTATGTTGCACTCACTCGGTTTACTGTATTTGAGACGAATTTCTACTGAAGCCTCACCATATCATAGCATCTGCAAAGATGAGAAAGATGACATTTGCCTACCTGGTAACTATGTTTAAAATACAATTCACATTTGCACCAAATTCAATCCATCTCCAATCCAATTCATCTGGGATCGATCCCCATCAACTTCACTCACTAAAACAGTCGAATCCATCCAAAATTGTGCAAGAGTAATTTGTTCAGATTATTCTTATACTAACAGCATCACCAAGCTCAAGCCTGAAGCAAACCTTGTTAACCGAGAATTGCACCACAAAATTGCTAGACTCTGCCTCCATAAATTTTATCATGCCTTGCACTAAAACCAGGCTATGGCTCCAGCTCACCACATTTAATGCCAAATTAGCCATTTAAAAGCTGTTTATCACTTCTGTGCCCATACTACGGCCCCTTACTCTTTACTATTTGTGAAAACATCCACAGACTGGAATGATCTGCGGACACCATGCACCATTTCTACATCGGCCATCTCGAAGAATGCATTGACCAAATCACCTGTCCGTGATGTTTACCCCCTCATGTCACACCCTCTAACTGGTGCCTTTGAGATACTATGAATAAATTGCTAAAAATTTGATTACAGCCCTATCCACCAATATATACCTATAAACATGCGCAGTTGGCGTTTCCCTTGCCGAAAACAAGCACAAATGAACACAACAATGAAAAATGTTTATTGATGAAACCATGGTGAATAACTTAAGTGTGACTAGAATTGGCACCTTGCCTTTGTCTTCACTCGTGCGTTACGGTGAAACCTGGCACTGTACGCCCTCACTTGTGTACAGGCTACATGAACAGTTGTGCGCTTTTCTGATTAGCTGCCTTGCCAATCACAGATCGATGGTGTGCGACCGGCCTTCGGGATTGTGAATTTCCAACACGTCGGGCCTGGCCACCAGCCACTCGTACCAAACTCTACGTCGTGAGACGCAACGCCAGAAGTGCACTTCCAGGGTGCAGCCCTTTGGAAGGTGGACAGGCACCTGCAAACACATGAAAAGGCAACAGCGGTAGCTTGCACCATTCCTTTGGTCCTTTCTGCACTAGCAACGAGACACTGTTGATGCTGCTCATGCAAAAGACTAGTCACCCCGTCCACACCAAGATCCAGTCTCAGTTTGTCTCTGGGGAACTGGCAGGCAAGTGCGAATAGATTCTTCCCTTCGAAGCGACTATTTCGAAAGAAAGCAACCAGCAGCAGCCACAAACACTGCACCGAGAACTAAACTGGCCATTTATTCCCTGCAATATGTGCAACAATCGTTGAACTTCGACAAGTGCAAAGACATTCAAGACCCTTTTTTATGCAAAGCAAGTTCAATTCTGCTACCAACGTGATCATGGGACTTTACTTGGTGCCTGACTGCATCTGAGTGCTGGTCACAGCACACGCCCTTGACTTCATTTAGATTTTGTTTAGCGACTTTAGTCATTTAGACATGTTTAGCCCTGATGCACAGAAAGATGCATAGAGCAGACATGACGCTAAAAGATCTAAACAAAAAAAAAAAAAAAAGCTTTCACTTCAACTTGCCTTGCCTGGGGAATGCACCCCACAAGTTTGTCATTTTTCAAGAAGGAGAAAGCACCTCAACTTTCACCCTTTGGTACTGCTGGATACTTTGTGATTCCCAAATACTGAAACTTTGAAGCAAACACAGAATAACGTGGTATTCAATGCAGCAAAAGAGGAGAGTTCAAATACAGCATGTTCAGTCAGACATTGTCTGTGAACTGCAGACCGTGTTCAAAACTGTCATCCTCACATTTTGGCAGCAACATACAGTAATTCCTACCTTACGTGCATATGGGGGAGGGCAAAACAACCTGTTGTTGTGTCTTTGCACTCAGAAGAAAAGGTAAAGGCCGCAGCAATAATGCCAGTTTTCTACTAACACTAAGCGGATATGAGATTATATGATTCAGCCCAAACATAGGTCCATGCGACATCTATGAAGCTCAACCAGTAACTGTTTTCTATTGCGTCACAAGGTCTGCCTCACAAGTCGTTCATTTGCTTTCAGTGTGAGCGCAAGCATTACTTTTATTACTGTGTTCTCTTGGAGCATGGTCTTGCCTGAAATATATAAAATTTTGTTCAAAAGACTGACTCTACTCGCTCCCTACTGGCGTGTAAAGCACATGGAGGGCTCAATATGGGGCTTTTACATGCAGACTGCCCATCCTTTGCCTCCACATGCCAAATGAGCCACCGATCGGCAACAGGTTTCTTATTCTGGCACTTTAATGCTTCCAGCTTTTCAACTGCTGCCCGCTAAGAATTTGATTGCCGACAGTTTGGGGTTCAGGTAGTTTGTGCGACGAAAGGGCGACACAAAACCATCCCCAAGAAAATGCACGGGATGGAGTAGCCAACAAAAGCCCATCCTTGCTCATGATTGGGAAATTGCCAATCTCCAGTGGTGTGAGTGAGGTGCACCACTGGGGGCTAAACAATTCAGCCCAGTAGGTTGCCTCGTAGCAGTCATCTCACGGGGAGCCGTGCAATGCAAAGGGTCTCAGACATGGGCACTGTTTCAGTGCAAGCGGCCAATCAAAGTTTGTATAGCCGAGTGCAGCACACACACACCTTTCTCCAGGCGTTCCACATTTTCCTTACAATGCACTTCGTGTCTAAATCAACACACTATGGCAGCCTATACCAAAGAACAAAACTGTCACATGTTTCAAGGCATGTAATAATCAGTACAGCGCAAGTGCCATTCATGCTCAGCTTAAGTTCTTGCTTAGCGGTCCATACAATGACAACAAAACATGACGGTTGCACAGAATCTAGGCTTTACCTTGAGAGGGAAAAATATGGGAAACCAGCTGATCAGCCCTGGGTTGCGAGTGTCAGGGTGGATGCCTACAAAGATAAGAAAGAAAAAACTTTCAAAAAGAGCCTTTCAAAAATAAAACACCAACTCCAGACAGTTTGAAGTGAATATGAAAGAAAATTTTACATGCCTGTTGCCAGAGTTCAAAACGCAGGGCATACACCCTATGCACTTCTCCTGACTGCAGCTTTTTTCATCATGTGACAGCTCCTGATAACTTATGATCGAAGATAAATTAGCCAAAGTTGAACTATTTCACAATTTTTGGACAACACTTGCCTGATCCATGAAATAAAAAGGACACTTGTCAAAGCATGGAGCTTTTTAGTTCGTCTTACGTTCAGCGAAACATTTTAAATAGTTTCAGGGCCTTTTTGTCCCAAAACAGGGTTCGTACAGGTTTCGAAGAGAAAAATTCAAGGGTTTTCAAGGACTTTCAAGCCCCTGTGGGAGGATTTTTCAAGGCCCTCTGCGCGAGGTTATTTTGATTTTTTTACATCAAAGATCTGCAGACAAGGCTTTCAAAAGGCCCGACATATTTATTGCACAAAGAAAAAAATCTCACAATGCAAATTTGCTTGCACTGAACAGAAAAAATAAGAATAGGTTTATCATATATCACAATGCAGATTTGTTCATGTCACACACAATAGAAAATTGTTCTATTGCCCCAAATAGCATTAACTGCACAAAGCAAAAAAAAATTAAGCAGCTCCTCCTAGCCACCCTCTTCAGGGGAGCTCCAGTCGCTTTTGCTGAATTTGGACCTTGATCGAGTGAAGCTCAGCTGTCTTGTCCTTTGCCGTCTTCCTGAGGCTATTTGACTTGACAATGTGTGTCACATCATTTTCTGCCTCTGCTTTTTCCGCATAGGCATCTGCAGAAGCCACGAGGTCATCAATTGTGGCTCCAGCTTTTGTTTCTTTCTTTTCATTGCGTCAAGCTCTTCCTCTATGCAGTGCTTTTTCCTCTGCTTTGAAGCATCAAGGTCCTGCTTTTTCTGGGCTTCCAGGTATGCTCCGTACCTCTGCCTAGCTGCCGACACAGCAATCCTCAGTTCCTTAGTGATTGGAATTTGTAGGACACCACCTGCCTTCTCAACCGCATCACACACAACCCGTTGCGACACGTATGAAAGCTCCTTCAAGTTCTCTACGCACACCTGCCGGTTCACACTGAATCACGTTCAACTGTTGCTTGGCCGTGACTGAGGACAAGCAGAAGTTTCACAATGCTCCACAACTCCGAGTAGGTTGAATTGAACTTCAAGAGGTCAGCATAGAATTCATCCAGCCTATCAGTGCCCTTGTCAAATTGTCTAAGTTTATGTTTTTTGCTCATGCAGGAGCTCCGTGTACTCAGCCAACACTGTGTCTCGAACGTGGTCAGCCATTCTACCCACAGTGATGAGGGTATCCAACACTTTTCTGAAAAGAGGAAGGCATTCGTCTGGCTTTGTACACATCTGTCTTGGGTCCAGTGAAGAAAGGCCCCTAACAAATGCAAACTTCAGGGGGCTTCTCTCTAGAACCTTCTTTGTGGCATAGATCAAGAACTGTTTACATTCCATCCGGAACTGAAACACATCCTTTGCGCTTGCATGAGAATTCTTGATGATTTGCTCTGCCTTGTAGCCTATATCCACCTTTTCTAGTGGAATATGGTTCTCAGCATTCTCAAGGTCGACCTTCAGCAGGCCCACGATTCCTGCTTCACGCCACGTTCAAAAGCGCTGAAATCACGATTAGACGAATACTAGCGCACGGACGCGGCCGTATGACTCAGCGAGTGATGGCGAGGTAGCGATGCGATAGCGATGGGGATGGAAACGGCTCGTTGTCTTCAGTGTTGCCAGCTGCCTAACAGAATCGGCTACAGAGGTATAAAAACCGGTGTTTTCTTGACTGCGGTTCAGAATGATTAAACAAGAACAAAAGTTCAGCAACAAAGTCCGTTTTCTTGATGACAATTACTAAATTAAATCTAGAATTCAAGAAATTCAAGACTTTTCAAGGACTTGTAAAAAATTCAAGGTTTTCAAGGGCCTTGAAAACAGACTTCTGGAATTCAAGGGTATTCAAGGTTTTCAAGGACCTGTGCGCACCCTGCAAAAGTAATCAACTGAGAAGCATTTACGTAGTTAATCAACCTAATAACAAAACTAACTGTTTTAAAGACATCTTTTCTACTTTATGAGTTACAAAATTAATATACAAGGTCACCTCAGGGCTAAAAAACTGCAGTGGGGACCATTTATAACGTAACCGTGTATAGTGCGAGACCAGATATAACAAAGGTTTTTGTGACCACCGGTTTGCCTCCCATAGAACTCAATGCATAAGCATACCCCTTAAAACACGACTGGCCGAAGCACAATACCGTTTATAGTGCGGTTTTTCGGTGAATATATACCCTGATCGACTGGCGCATCTTGGGCTTCGTTTGAGGGTTGCCATAAGAAAGAAAAAAAAAATGGAATCATCCATCTGACACAGATTGCACTACCTATTCCCACAAACTTCAAGACAGGAAAAAAAAAAAAAAACGTTTGCGTGTTCCGTTTGCACTTTCGTGATAACCATGGCTGCCCTTGCTTGATGCACCTCGCAAGATAGCGAGCCCCCCTCCCTCCCCTCTGTGCTGTCGGTTCTATTGGAACGTTGTGCAGATAAGCAACTACCCTTTTTCTTTTTGAACATCTGGAGATAGCTAGCAGCCAAGACAAAGGTTTCCACTACCTGTGTGCTGTGCTGATAAGCAACCCACTCTTGTGGCATCGCAAATGCAAGGTGGGGTGGGGGAAAAAAAAAAAATCTTATTTGCATTCTAATTACGTTGTCCTGTGGCATCCTTTGAAAGACACTAATAAATGCAGCCATGTTCCCTCAAACACAAACATTATCTCGTGGTTTGTAAGAACCTGCAGCAGCGGTTGATGCGAAAAAAAAAAAAAAGGAAATAAAGACCTTGCCTTTGTTTTTAAGAGGCCTTCGTATAAGTGATGATAAACAAAGAATGACTGAAAGGTAGGTTGCAATGTGGATTCTTGCATGTTTTGTTTATAGTGCCATACCACTTATAGTGCAGATTTTGTTAAAGTGGCTACACTGTAATTAAGCAGGAAATTAACAAGATATTTATGTCAGTGTGATCAGAAAGGTCTATTGTGTGCAATGAAGCTGCTAGATTATATTTTATCACAAAAGAAACAGAAAGGTTTCACCTTCATTTCCAAATAGAAAGTACTTTCTGCTGTTCACTGTTATTGAATTTGTAGAAAGCCACACTACTGTTGCAAATTTTTTTGTGGATTGGGGTAGGTAGCTTTTTTTTTTGCAAGCTTCAAATTGAATTGAATTGAAATTTTTTGGCAGTAAGGTGTACAATACTATCATGGCGCCAAGGCTAAAGGCAACTTGAATGCCACCTGATTGCCACTTGAATAATATTTGGTAACACTGGCAGCACAGACAGCGTTTTAAGCATGAAAAAACGTTTCACAATAGCAAGATGCCAGCTCGCTCCTCCCTCATGGCACAGACCTGAGATAGCACAGGTATAAACCAAAAGTAGGCAAAACACACTGCAGTTGGAAAATTTTCAAAAACAAAATCCTTACTCAGCTTGATGTCCTTGTACAGTATGGTGTCGAAGCAGCCAGCAAATCCATGCACGTAAGACTTTTGCTGAATCTTAAAGCGCAGGATCTTGTAGCGACTGTTGTCAATTGGCTTTTCTGTAAAGAAAAAGGCGCACGGGAAGAAAGAAAAAAATTGTTTTTTTCCCCCAGCAAGTCTATGAAATTTGTTGGCTGAACTGCAGAATTCGTTTCATGAACAGAACACCTGATTGATTGTGGGGTTTAACGCGCCGACGCAAAGCAGGCGATGAGGCGCGCCGTAGTGGAGAGCTCCAGATTAATTTTGACCACCTGGGTATTTTTAATGTGCGCAGAAACCTCGTACACACGGGCGTTTTTGCTTTTCGCCTACATCAGAAAAGCGGCCGCCGCGGCCGGGAATCGAACAACAGAACACCTGCATGAGCGACCAAGCAGGATTAGCAGCTTCTTTTGCAGGATTGAAAGAGCACCTCGTGGCATAGAAAGATGCACAGCAGTGGATGCGCTGTAGTGGTGCACCCTTTCAAAAGAAATGTTTGCAACCACCATGTGCACTCATTCCCCATTGAAAGAGGTGAGCATGAAATCCAAGGGACGCCTGTACCACTGACCTGCATTTGGGTGCACAAAGCGGAACAACGGCTGGGGCTTTGCCAGTACGTTCACGTTCTGCAGCCGCACCACGTACGGCGTCTCAAAGCAAGCCTGCAAGCACACAAGATTGGTAATGTCACTTTGGCACACCAAAGAGAGCAGTCTGGCTCTGAAACACGCCTCAAATAGCAAAAATTATTTTCCCTTATATGTTGCAAAACTGTCATATGACCATCCCCCTGGGTGAATACAGTGTAGTGCACTTATAGAAGATAGGACGCGGAAAAAATTGCATATAAAATCGATGGCTAGCAATGTGCTTTCAATCGCTATGCCAATGCCATAATTATTCGTCAGTGACACTGTTGCCGTTACTGTCGCTGCTCGCCGCAGCTTTCTCTGCCCAACGCCGCCTGTATAAACATTGCCTAATGCGTCGCGCGCTTTTCAATGGGAAGAGTAGGGACGCTTAGTTCAGGCACTCATCCGCTATGTGGCGCGCGCTGGCGGACATCTCGCCTTGTGTCACTGCTCGCCTGTCGTGAGCGCTGCACCCACTTCTACGATGTGTGTCTGTCAGCTTGCCTGTTGAGTTTCAAGAGCCGTTTCGCTCACATCTTAGCCATGACGGGGCTATATTTCTGGGGCACACTGGGGATCTCGTACAACCTGTCGCTCGCTTCATACTTGCTGCATTTTTCCAAAGATAACTGACAGAGGCAGAACTGAAATAGTGTAAGAACATATTAATTTTCCGGTAGACAAATATCGAACGGAAAAACAATATTTTCGGATGGTGCAGCCATTATGTTACTAATGTTTTTCTCTCTGGAGGATTTAAGGGAAAAAAAAAATAGCGTGCACATTTTTTTTGTTCAGGCGCTCACTTCTGCCATTACTTACCATTGTTAAATTCTTAGGCGCTATGCATAGACAGCGTGGAGCTCATTTGAGAATATTGAATTGAAAAACCAAGCCATCGTAAGGCATTTTATTATCATGCAAATGCCGAAATTATTATTTTTGTAATCCCAGACTAGGCTTTACACACAAGTGTACAGCCACGGCAAAAGTTGCGCAAAGTGAGGTGTCATCGCACCCCACCGGCCCTCCCATTTCAATACCCAAGGTCCACGTTCACTATGATCGTAATTTGAGTAACGTTCGTATGTTTAGCCACCTCCCTTTCGGCATTAAATTTCACTTCAGATAGATGAACCACTATTACTAGCGTGCAATAATAGCCCGTCCCTCTATCAGACACTGTTTGAACATTTTGCGGTGACGTAGCCTGCGCTGCCACTTCTGCAGTGTCAATCGCCCCATTCCCACTGCTCGCAAGTTCACTATCAAAGGCAGAAATAACCCAGCGTTTTATAGCAGCGCAATGAGTCCGAAATTTCACTTCAAGCACCCACTGCGCCTCACATTCAAGGCCGAAACACGGCGAATTCGGGGGCACCAGGTTGTTTTTGATGAACTCCCATCTTTCGAGTCACGCAACTTCCCGCAACAGATCAAACGACTGAATGTAAACCCAGCCGCCCCATAACCAAAACCATGGTACAAATCGGCGAAGAGCGCTCTGCCTGAACCTCGAGCAACTCCCGGCGGCCATGTTTTCCAATCTTCACCACACCAAGATGGCAGCGCCCAGTGACATCGTTCTGGAGATACGGTACTCCAAAAATTATCGTTTTGTCATAAACTTGCACAAGTAGTTTGACGCTTCAGTACACATAAGTATTTTTTTTACAGGGCTTTGCAACGGTTTTCGATGGGAGAACCTTAATAACACAGAATATAACATGTGCAACCCGACATTGAGTTTCGAAAAAACAATCTTGGGGAGAATTTTATGCGGGTTTTTTATTAAATTACAAACAGCATCACCTTGGTGGTGATGGAAAATTATGCCGTCAGTAAGCATTTTTTGCCACTGAAACTGGCTGGAGCCTTAAAATCCCTGGCTCTCAGACGGTTTTGGAGCAGTTTAGCGCAATTTTTGCAATTTTCAAGCTTTTGGAGCAGCCTGGCGCAGGAAAACAAATTTGTATCAAAACTGCGCAATATGCGCAGCTGTCTCACCCCTGATTATTCCAGTGACCGGTATGTAGGTCGAGAGGAGACTTTTGGGAAAATATTTCAGTAAAAAATCTCGACCTGTATTCCAACCAATACAGTAATTAAAAGGGCAATGGGGTTGCAGCCGGCAGCATCCAGCACTGTTACATTACTGCAAAGCTTGCCGCAGCCAGACCACACTGAGTAGCACGCCTGCTGCTCAGTCATCACCAGCTTGCACAGCGTTCATCTACGATGATTTTGGCTGCTTTCAATGTCATTTATCTTGCTAATTTTAGACTGTTTTTTTTTTTTTTTTTCAAAAACACCAAAGGACAACTACTTTTACCGCTGTATTAGATACTGCAAAGATAATCCCTTGCTGGTGTGATTTATTCTTCCAGAGTCAGTGCAGCAGCTAGTAGATCCAAGTAGACACATTGTTGTAAGTGGAGTGCACTGTAGACACAATTTGTCCATGCCCCGAACCTTATAAACCTTTGGCCCAGGCACGAGCGGCACATGAAACCCCACATACGACATCACCGTCCCTTTCCCAGCTAAATGTTTTGAAATGCTCTTATTGCCTACTCCACAAGATGCATGGTTTACATAACACTGTAGCTTACCACAGGATTCTGGTCCTTGTCGCGCAATGTTGCGGTTTCTGTGTACAGCTTGTGAGACTGCAGAGGGGCCAGGTACGAAGTGTACTCACAGGGAATACTGATGCCATCATCTAACCAGGAATAAGCAAACAAATATTTTCAATCGAAACAACTGGTTAGCCAAATTGAAGTAAAATGCAATGTGCAAAGCAAGTAATGTCTCTGCCAAGCAGTATGTAACACATTCCATTAGCTGTTTGTTGGCTTTTGAAGGCTCTTCAAAAATCACCGCGTCTTCTCTTACACCTTTTTAGATCGGAATCATTAAGCTAACTGCAGAACACTGTTCCACAAGCAATCTGGGCCAAACTGATTAGCGATGATGAAGTCCCAGCTCACCTCATTCTCCCAAATTGCACACCACCCCCTTCCTTGCACTGTTCATCACACTGTAGTGCAGGCAGTCACAACGCACTTGACAATATGACGAATGGGTGTCGGACCCTGGATTCCCACTGCGCAAGGCCTTCTTTGCTGCTCACACACACTATCACATACCAACACGAGCCCAATCGCTTGAGCTCACTTAGAATAAATTGAACTCATTTATTTTCGATGCAACCTTAAAGGGGCCATGCAGACAAAACAAGTTTGGTACATTCGAAAGAGTGCCTTGTTAGAATATTACTGACCCCACTTTTAACGTACACTTCGCTCAAATGTGCTATATAATTAGGAAAAAAGCGAAAGGCCATGCGACCCACTAGCTCATTTCCCACAACAGAACCTTTGATGTCATATGTGCCATATCTGTGATTGGCTGTGATCATATCTGATTGGCTGAGGCCGGCAAAAGCAAACGCAAATTAGGCACGGCTTATAAGTTTGCCGAACGAGCTATTGGCGCTTAAATATAATGCACATTCATTTTACGGCACTAAGAATGGTGCGGTAAATTGGTAAACAATGGAAGTTACGAAACCACACGTAAGCACAGAAGTACCGATGCGCACAGCTGCTGATACTGGGCGCACTATGCTTGTTTTAGCTGCATAACACTCCGCCGCTTTGGAGTTGTCTCACACGACCCTGGCCGATTGCAGTAAGCGACGTTTTCTCACGTGACCCTGTTTGTCGAGAATACCCCATGTTTCACAAAATGATTACATTGTACTGTAGCAAAAACAAGCCAGGTGCAATACAGTCAAAAAACAAAGCAACAGCGGACAATGGTCCGTGGATGAGTATGGTAGCATCATCTGAGAGGACTAACGGCAAGCAAGGCTGCAGGGCCGAATGACGCAGTGGAAGTTCGTTTGAATACGCGCAATTGCTGACATCCCAAAAACACGATTTGGCAGGAGAATCAAAATTTTACATTCAATTGATTAATTCTTCAGTGAATACAGCATCGCTTGCTGCCGCACAAGCGCTGGGGGCGCTATAAAACACGAAATCTTTCGAATTGTATTTTGTCTGCATGGCCCTTTAAAGGGGGGAGGTGGGTTTTTAGATGATCTTTTTTTATTTTTAGTGCCAGCTAGATGAAAATTGGCAGTCTTGAGTTTTTTTCACTTATTTCAAATATGTAATTTGTTTTGATATAGCTCTATTTGTTCAAAAAATACAATGCTTTAAAAGTTATTTATTGAGGAATTTCTTACGGGGGTTTAGAGCAATTTTGCTTGATGAAACTCTATAATGATTTATATGGATATAACGCCCAAGGTCTACTCTGCCAGGCTATGCTATTTTTATTCATTCAAAGACTTTTTCAATGCATGAAAAAGATGAACATTTGATATCAACAATTTATATAAAATAATCCCATCTTTACTCACTTTTGCAAATAGGTGAGCAATAAGAGAGTAATAAAAATAGCATCACCTGCTAGACCGATTCAATACAAATGCAATGGTACCAGTCTTGTCATCCTAGCCCAAGAGCAACATTACAAAACCCCCCGTAACGCAGAGCATGGCCTTGCAAAAAACAAAAGAAATCAAGAAAAATGCATTTGAAGTTTCAGATCATGGTAAACTTTGCTACAGCTTAGCTACAACAATATAATTAGCATCATTTTGTAGCTCAGTTCCTCACGAAAAACAGCACACCATGTATGTGACTGTAACACAAGGATAACTATGGAAAGACTGACGTAAACTCGTACAAATAGCACAAATTGAAGTAAAATTAAATTTTATACTGTTAAACTTCAGACACTTTATATCCTTTTTCACCCTTTCTCTCACTGTCTTTTCAGAATACAGAAAGGCACAAATGCCATGTACTGTTATTTTTGTGCTACCAATGAGACTAAAGCACAGCAGCCACTCAGAACTAGAGATTGTCCTGCAATGCATCTCAAACCTACAGCAAGGCTATAGGTGAAATGCACTTTGGTGATCAATACTTCAGTGACACAAATAGCATCACCTGCTATACCAATTCAATACAAATGAAATTATACCAGTTTTGTTATCCTGGCTCAAGAGTAAGATAAGGAAACACCCCGTAAGGAAGAGCGTTATCTCACAAAATAAACTGCAGAGCTGCAGGTGGACTTCAATTTGGTGATCAATGCCACAGTGATACAAACAGCATCACCTGTTAGATCTATTTATTGCAAATGAAGTGATACCAGTCTTATCATGGTAGATCAAAAGTCAGATAATGAAACAGTCCATAAGGCAGAGCATGACGTCACAAAATAAGATAGAGAAAAATGCATCTTTAATTTTTAACTCTTGCTACAGCATAGCCACAATATAAAAAGCGCGGTCACACTGTTCCTCAAGTCGAAAAAAAAAAAAAAAAAAAAAAAAAAAACAAGTCTGCGACCGTACCACAAAAATAACCTGGAAAGCTCTATGCAAGTAAGAAAAACCTTTGTAAACAGCGCTGGAAAACTACACTTTTTTGCTGAACTTAACAAACGGTACTTCCTACTTTGAACTTCCTTCAACGTCTATGCAAACTAAAGAAAAGCACAAACGTATTGCGCTGCAGACATTTTTTTCACAAATAACACCAAAGCTGTTATGCTAACTAAATCTGGACGTTTCCACACGGTGCTTCTCGGACCAGATTCGTACATGACAGCCGATCTCGGCACCACCGTCGACGGCGTCTTCCAGTCGTTTTTTCGTACACTTGCAGCGCGTAATTCGTTGAGGTAAAGGTCTCCAGGCATTGCGGCACGAGACAAAAAGACGTTGTGTCAGAATCACAGTCACTAACGGCAGAGAAAATGCACCCGAATCGAAAATACTGCGGCGGCCAACGCGCGCACGCAGAAACAAAGCGGGGAAAGAAAAGAAAAAAAAAAAAATGGTGGCTCAACTGCGTTGGCTTATCAGAAACGCAGAACGGGGGGCTCGACTCGAGCGCGTGTACTCCTGCCAATCAGCGGCTTGTGAACGACGGTAAATTGGCGGTAACGCTCGTTCTCCTCATGTGACGCCATTTTGAGATAGCGCAAAATATGCACAACGAAATCAGCTACAAAGTGAGCCCAAGAAGGCCACCACTGGCAGTCTGCTTCGAGTGCAGCGCGCGTGCGAAGTTCAAGCTTTTTTAGCCTGGTTTTCGGAGTTTTGCCGCTCCCGCTGCGTTTTCAAAGTCAATTTTGAGATCCTTCCCGATCAAATTCAGCGGTTAAACTTTTAGAGTAGGTGCTTGAAGGTATAAAAAAACTTCAAAAATGTGTTTTTCGCCAAATGCATTTTTCTTCGCGATTTTTTTACCATTCTAAGACCCGCGTCCCCCCTTAAGGGGGGAACATGGCTCTTATAACAATCTTTTGATTTGCTTGCTTTTTTTTCCCACTGATTTCAAATATGCCATTGTTTTTTGAGTAAGTCAATTAGTTACAAAGGTAGTTAGAGCTAGTCATTTTTGGAGGAACAGTAGACAGAACAGTGTTAGCGATAAAACTGTAATTTATATTTTCCAATACTATGAACCCTGGCGAATACAATAAGAGAATCGGTTTTTTTGATGCACCAGTTGGAACTATTTTTACAGCCCATTAAACTTTGGTGTTTGAAATGGGCATTCGAAACGGTTCCTTGCCACTGGTGCCGCCAAGGTTTAATGAGCTGGGCCTACGTGGTCCTATAAGCAGGGCCACTCAGGCCTGCTTATATGTTATCTCTGATCACACAGATAAGAAATTACACTGCAAAGCAGAAGGCAAGACAGCAACCCTCACCCTCCCAGGAACCCTGCCTTTTGTGAATTACTCTCTCCCAATTCTCAATTTTTTCACAGGAAAGTGTGAGCAACCTTCAAGCGACCTAATAAGGACCATTCGGCACAGCATGTAGCAGCCATTCTGACTTGGCTCAGTTTGGCATAATTCACACAACAAATTTGTGTTGCAAATTTTTTGTGCAATCATCATCACAATTTGCGCAATCATCAGTGCAAATTAAAAATAAAAAAACTTCCACAACTGCCTCACTAAGTCAGCCTTCAGCGGGTGGCACTTAGCACTCCAGGCACAGCCTATCACAAGAGCAATACTTAAAAGTTGAGAGGGTAAACCTAGAGAACAAAATTGTTGAAGCGTTATATTACCCTGCAAAGACAGACCCCCAACACTTCAAAACACAGTGCAACGCACATAGCTTTCCCACTTCAGAGACGGTGGTAACAGGTCCCGCCTTTGCATTATGGAGAACAACAACTGTAATCAACTCAAACCAAGTGAAAGAGCAAGCTAGCAATCATGCAAAGGACCACTAAGCTAGTACCAACAGCAAACACCATCACGAAGTGGGGCTGGCAATGCATTGCAGTTTCTTGTGAATAAGAACCCAGACCTCTGAGTGCGACAGTAAATTATGTGGTTGCTATTCCATCCTATGAACTGTGAACAAGGGGGTGGGCACAATTAGGGCGGGAAAAAACCAAGGGACACCTTTCAGAAAGCGCTGAGCCCCATCCAAGCATTCGGGCGAGAGTTCGTTGTCGCCAAAGGAGCCCAACAGCTCCGAAACCAGAATGTCAGCCTTCTCCGGGGCTTCGTACTCGCGCATATCGCATGCCACGACAATCACCAGGTCCTTCCAGGTCTCCTCCTTCAGGTACAGCAGGCTGCACACACAAGAGAAGAAAGAGAAGCTACTGCAAAGTTCTGCACTTTAAGCTCAGACTTTAATGAATCAACTGCTAAAACCAGTTAAACTTCATTGTAACAAAAAAACATCAAAGATGCAACACAATTTACTTCCCTTCATGCCAACTGAACCCATGCATTATTAGCCTTGATATAAGGAAACAAATTTTTTCTACTTTCCAAAATGTAGACTGTGGCTGTAAAATCTCAATAATTGTACGTGGAAGGACAATTTTTTATCCAGAGTGTGGTGTTAGAGACACAATTAATGTTAGTGCATGCAACTTGGGTCTCCTGATACAGTGCTGTCAGACTTGCCAGAAAGCACGCAGGCATTGGAGGAGGTCGACAATGCGCACAGTCACTGAAGGTACCAGAATAGGTGATCGGCAAAAAGTGCGAAGGCTTATGGGTACACTGTCTGCTCCCGCCACTTCCGGTTCGAGAGCTCTCCTGGCCTCCCGCACACTGCTGACTTTCATGCACGTGTGTGAGTGTTGTTTATCCGTTTCCACCGGATGAAAGAAAGAACGAAAAAAGAAAGAAAGAAAAATCCCGGGGCATCTCCACTAACGTGAAACCCAGGGAGGGGCGAAGCATGCACTGTGTAAGTGTATTCTTGGCGCCTTGGCGTTTTTGCTAATGGAGATGAAACAGTTGGGAGGTAGATGTATGTATACAGCTTTACTGTAAAAGTCTCTTGTCTTTGAAGCACAAAGCTCTCTAGTGCGAGGCGTAAATGAGTGTCCCGGTGTTTTTCAAGTACGCATTACGTTCTAGCACGAGGCGTAAGCGAGTTTCCCGGTGTATTTAGTACCGTAACTACATGAGACGAATGACAATTACGATGACGAAGACAGGAGACGCCAACAGCCCCAGCCCCTAAGGGGCTTCTCGCTCCTAAAAAAAACGCTCATGCATCGCACATTCAATGAATAACGATTAATCCTACTAGGGACTTTTCTGAGAGGTAAGCACTCTGTGAAAGCCGCCGGTGTACGGGAGGCCAGGAGAGATCTTGAACCGAAAGTGGAAGGAGCAAACGACGTACTCATGGGCCTATGCACTTTTTACTGGTCACCTATGTTTTCCTGAGCATGGGCGCAGCTCACTGCTTCCTTTCTTCCCCCTGTGCCTGCCAGTTGTTTGTAGTCACCCTCGCTCTTTCATGTGTACAGCGCATGCCCTTATATACACACACGCATATTCAAACAAATTAAACAAAGCGTATATCAAATATCAGGGTGCATGTACATGTAAATGAGCCCGCAAAGATGCACTCAAGTGCACATTTGCACCCACAAGCAGCCATTCAGCCTAATGCTGTGTGAAATACCCCGAAAGGTCCACAAAGGAGGTCAAAAGAAAACCAAAATCGACACAAATAGAAACAGGGGAGATACACATGCGTAAAGTGTGTGCAGATGCAGTCCTGGTGACTACTTGGCCAAAATTCAAAAAAAGTTGCGGCAACTGCCAGAGCACTGTGAACACTACATAAACAACAACCAGGGGCTACCTACCATCTGCTTTGTAGCTAGGCTTGTTGGGAAATATGTAGCCCTTCATATAAGTAGTGTGGCCTAATCGAGGCAGCTGAGACTTAAGAGCAGCACAATGCACTGGAGTTAAAAAGCACATGGAGAACACTCGAGTCTATGAACAGGCGATTACTAAATTTTTGAAACTGATTCAGCTGCAGAGATCACTTTTTACACAGCAAAAGAATTAGTCATGTGAAAGATTGGCAGCCACAAAAATTTAGCTTTAAATTACAACTAAAGCAGTGCCCGAGATTTCTTGGGAATGAAGGTAACGCAATGTAGTCCAGCAAACTTTTGTTTTTAGTTTACTAGCTCAAAAATGTAACAATATGCCTCTCACTTTGATCTCGCTGCTGACCACGCTAGGTTGCACAAAAACATGTAGCCACTGCTGTAATCTCATAAGAAAGAGCCCAATGAGTGGTTACAGCTCCTGGTAAAATAAATTAAAAGTGAAGCAAGGAGTGGAGAAGGCAACACTTACGTGTTCACTGCATTGGGGTTCTTCTCGATAGCGTAGACGAGAACTTTCTGGTCGGCAAGCTTGGCTGCATTCAGCGTCGCCGTCACAAGAGGACCCCTCCCGGCCCCCACCACCATGACGACGCTGCGAAAAGACAAGTCATCCAATTCTAACTGGAATGAAACCCGGGACTATGCCATTACATTGAACAGAGTTATTACAAGGTGAAATGCCCATATGGAATTTATTAGGTTTGATTGGCGATCCCCTTGCTGTTCTACCGCAGCCCTTGGTGTCAAGTACTCATGGGTGATTTCAGATGAGATCGAATAGAGGATGGGTGGCTGGCCGACCTCTTCAATTTTCTTGAAATTTTTTTTATAAGATTCCCTGATTATTCCAATGTTGAGATTCAGCAATATTTTCCCCTAGAAAATTTTTTGTCTAACTGCGAAAAATTTTGGAACACAACAAGGTGGACCCCCGCTGCTGCAGTAACAGACCGTTTTTTCGGACTCCGAAAATTTGGACTTGTTGGATATTTTGGACTTTCCCGAGGAACTGCCAGTTGTCCCATAGGACTAATGACTCACGGATTTTTCGGACTGCCCTTTTATTCGGACTGTTTTTCGTTCCCCTTCAGGTTCGAAAAATCAGTCGGCTACTGTACATGCTGCAGACATTTTTTTCACAAATAACACCAAAGCACAACAGCTAACTAAATCTGGACGTTTCCACGCGGTACTTCTCGGACCAGATTCGTACGTGACAGGTGATCTCGGCACCGCCGTCGACGGCGTCTTCCAGTCGTTTTTTCGTACACTTGCAGCGCTTTATTCGTTAAAGTAACTTTAGTTACGTCTAGCTACGAAAACATTTATGAGGGGCAATTTGTAAATTTTATGCTCATTTTAAGCCTGGTGTAAATTTTTTAGAAGTTTTGCTGCTGTCAAGGATATAAATTTTTTGCAATAAAATGTCAAATTGGGCTCCCAGTGCAATTCTGTTCTAACTTTGAACCTAAATATTACAAAAAGTACTTATATTACAACCTTCTCATTTTACTCACGTGAGCTCCTTTTCGATTTTCCTCAAATTCTCCCCAAACGCAGGCCTTTACATGTACTTGCATAATCATCAAAAACATATTGCACCATTTTGTTCCTGGAGCGCGTACAGCGCGAGAAAGGAGCCCCATCAGCCAGGCTCTCCACGCCGTACGGTAGTGGTGGTAGCGACTTCACCCAGTAGAGATTATGTATGTTTTGTATAAAAAACTATAAAAGATCCCTTTACGAATACAATATGCGAGAATGTAATAGAAAAAATGGCACTTTTAATGTCCACGTTGGCATGATAACAAACCATCTGCACCTAATTAAGGGGGGACATGGCTCTTAAAACCATTTCTTGCCATTTTTAAGTACTCTGTAAAGCTTGTCAGCCTTGCTGCTTTTTCTCCACTGACTTCAAATATGGCACTATTTTTTTTAGTTGGTCAATTAATTCTCGACATAATTAGAGGTAATTAACCATTTTTGAGGAACAACAGACAAAACTGTGTTGGTCATAAAACTAATCTTTACATTTTCCAACACTATGAACCCCGGTGAGTGCAATAAAACAATCAGTTTTATGATGCATCGCTCAGAACTAATTTTACTTGTATATAAACATATATAAATGTAATAACTTTGTGAGTGAGACCCCTCAACAAGGCACTTGATGTGACATGCTACAACCAGATGCTTTTTGTTTTTGCATCAGTATCAGTGTAACCACAACCATTTGTCAAAAATGTTGGCAGTGAGGAGAGGAGGGAGGAAGGGGTGGGGTGGGGGAGAGGGGGGGGGGGGTGATGGCTGTCACAAGCAGCCATCTGGGTAAACCAGCGACAGTAAATCCACTCATAAACATACGGAATAAGCATTGAAGCTGACAGAAATAAAAAACATCAGCAGTAAATCAGGAAGTTCATTGTCCCAACACACCATAATTTTTCATCATTCAGCGAAGGAAGCACAGTCAAAAAAAGTAACATGACATGTCAAAGCAGCACTGATAAATATCCACAAAACAAAATTCGCAAGAAGAGAGAAGGTACTCACATAGGGGTGTCCTTTCCAAGCTGTGCACCTTTGTCCACAAGTGCAAGGTTGATGGCCTGAAGAGAGTGAAAGAGTGACTACATATCAACAGCTAACAAGCCACACAGTAGGTGATCAGTTTGCATCCCTAGACGAGGTGATAAACAATTTTAATTTTTCTTCCCACGAACCGAAACCAAAGAGGATCATAAGTATCACGGCATACAAAACCTCGCTGACGCAACTGAACCAACACTTCTTTTCTGCTTGCTTCACAGCCTTCCCACAGCAGCGTTGCAGCCACACAAACTAGTAGTGCTGTAAGCACAGCTAATTTACTAAAATTTGAGCTCTGCATGAGCTCTGCATGTTAATGTACAGGCGAAATATGCTGCGCTTCCCCCTAATCTTCGCAAGAAAGAAAAAAAAAAAAAAAAAAAGAGGACGTTTTGGTGCCCTGTTTGTGTGAGTGCTCAAGGGCTTGCAGGGAATGCAGTAAAAGAATTCATCCTCAATGCTGAGGGTAAGGCTCATCTCCTTCTGCAACATAATACTTCTGTGCCTGGCTTTGAGACCTGTACGAACAGACACAGTTGAGATATCGCAGCTTCGAATGTCCTAGTGTTCCCTTGCGTCCGAGCTTTCCATGAACTCCACGGGGCAAGAATATATAGGAGGGACAGCAAGCACGAGCGAGTGACCAGATAATGTGACAATTAAAGCCAAGGCGGACTGCAAAGCTTCGTCGTCGTGACGGTGAAGAAGGTAGTGGCACCTGATGGACGAAATGATAGCGGCCGCAGTTCATTCCATGGCACCGCAGTGAAATGTCAATTGCGGCGGCCGCACAGTTTTTTTCACCCGCAACATACGAAGTTAGCTTAACCTATGGCAAGCGTTTGTGAAATTATCTGGCCGAGCTAGGAAGACTCGTTTCCCCTCCTGTCTTGTTCTTGCTCCGTGGCCCCGTCCTCATGCAATTGCCGCAGACTTGGCAGTACTTTGCCACTAGTGCGCAAAAGACGCAACGATAGACAGCTGCACTACATGAGGATCAAGACAGGGTCAGGTGCAAGTGGAAAGCAAGGAGGGACGCCCAGCCTCATGAACAAAATTTGGCTAATGACGACAGCTTTGAGTCGACAACCATCTATCAGACCAAGCCAGCCTCCCTCTTCTCAATCTACTCCCCCAGTGGCAGTACCAACATCGTTAATCACTCAGCTCAGCAGTGCCACACAGCGGTGATATCAAAAGGAAAGAGTAGTTGCACCACATGGTGGCTTTGCTGTTTCAGGGGAGTGAAAAGAGGCCGCATAAGTCAAAACTGCCGCACTATTATACGGTTGATGTCACATTACCGTGCTTTGCAACCTGTGCAAGCAACCAGCAATGACCAGCAAAGGACCCTCAATTCGGCTGGAGCAGCTCAACCAAGAGCACAAGATAACGACTGGCACCCGCGAGCAGTACTTCATCATTCATGCTTCTGTTCCTTATCGGGACCTGTTTTTTATCGGGATGTTTTACTGCACTGTGATTGTAATTGTAACTGCAAGGGTATGGGCGCCCAGGAAACATTGAAATGTGCTGGTCTGCATTTTCCATACTTGCAGCCAGCAAAACTTTGTGCGCAGCGACCTGTCATGAGAGCAGAGTTTGGGTTTGGGCTAGTTGGTAGCGGTAATCCCTGACTTCGTGTAGCGCGAAAAACGAATGAGGACAGAAAGATGCGACGGACACAAGCGTCCTTTTGTCCTTGTTTGTTTTTGACACTACACGAAGTCATGGACTGTCCCGAGAGTCGATTGTACTCTTTTACAATCCAGAGTCGATTCTACAAGACCAGGCTACAGTGCCAGTTTCAATGCACTGCTATTACACCAGTACTAGTCGGCGGTCAGTGAATACTTCAAGTAGAGTGGTACCATATGGCGCACCCGGGCAAACACTGTACTACCTTCCTCTTCACACAGCAGGAAGCACCACTGACGACAGTCCACATTGTTTGTGATGCCTCATCCTACAAGCAGGGTGACCCGTCCCTAAATGACGTACTGAACAAGGGGGCTAAAATAGGACTGGACCTGTAGCAGCCTCCCTTGCAGCCCAATTGCTCAGATTGCAGGCACCGGCGAGATATTTTTGCCAATCTAGATACAGCAAAGAAACAAAGACGCCCTTTGGTTTTGAAGCGAAGCTTTTAGCCTCTCACTGATGTTGTCTGTTGCCCACCCAAGACGCACTGCAGGAAAGCCAACTCTGATGATGATAATGATTGTGGGTGAAGTGAAGAAAACTTAAAACACTTCCCGCGGTCAGAATTGAACCTAAGTCCCTCACACTATGAAGCCAACATCTATCCGATTGTGCCAATTCCGGCACGTTCAAATAAGGTTGGATACAATGCAAAATTAGACAAAGTGCACCCCTCCGCTTAACGACGACGATTGCTGAACGCTAAGGAAAGCCACGGAATACCAGTATCAGTGAAGCACTAGACAGCACAATCGCAGTGAAGTAAACCGTCCCGACAAGAAACAGGTGTTCGCATAAGAGCGCACAGTCTTACGTCATACTTAACCCAACACGAGAAACATTACACAATTATACAACTCACTTCTGGGTTGGTTCGTTTGATGTTGAAAAGCTTCACGTTCCCCCATCGTTGTTTCTACAGAAGTATTGATTTTCTCTGAACCGACAATCTTCTGTCTACAGAGCACCCAAATCCTTCCACCTTGCAGAGGTGATTGATTGATTGTAGGGTTTAACGCGCCGACGCAACGCAGGCGATGAGGCGGGCCGTAGTGGAGGGCTCCGGATTAATTTTGACCACCTGGGGATCCGTGCGCCGAAATCTCGTACACACACCTTGCAGAGGTGTATGACTAGAGTACCTTTTGGCACACTGTCAAGCTCATTTTTGCCATCAACAATACTGCAGCACCGCTTAGCAACACAGAAGAAGACAAGCCCACGCATTACAGCTTGCCTTTAATGATTATTTTATGTTCTAATTAACATCCTTCTAATTAACATCCCTTCAGAAAACAAAGCACTTGCAATCTACTGAGTTGCTGTCAAAGACATCACCAATGCTGGTATGGAGCTAGGAAAATGGGGCTCCCATTGTAGTTGGCTCTGTGACAATGGAATGCTTCAGCAGCTATCTAACACTGGCGAATGGTGTTTAATCAAGGTGCTAGAGAAAAAGCTCTCTTGCTCTCACCCGCTGGTACTCGTTGTACTTCACTGGATCCTTCTCGAAATTTTCATACGTCACCGTCTCCAGATTGTCCTTCAGAGGCTAGAGTAAAAAGAAAAAATGTGGGGCATTTAGATGCCACAAGTGCAACGGGGCAACCCAGCTGCCCAGTCTATCACAACACAAGCTCATCATTTTAAACACTCCAGGTAGCCAGTATGCTAAATAATGTGAACACCATTGCCCCGGCTGCAACAGAACCATACATCTTAAAGCTGTCCTAAGCCACCACTGGTGTGAAACCTATTACAAAGGACATTTTTTTCTTGAAAAGCCTCAAAATCAATCAGAGCAATTGGCAGTCATAACAAAGTCATACCTAAGAGGCGCCAGGGGCATCACTTACACCCAAAACTGACACTTTTGCTGCCATCTTGTTGACAAATCAGTGAAAACCTTCACTTCCAGCTTTTGTTCTTAGCAAGATGTGTGAACTTTAAATTTCAAACTTGAATACAATCCCTACAGGTTAAAAAATTTGATTTGAAGTTAGTATTGCTAAAATTTAAAACTTGACCTTCGTTAAAAAAAAAAAAAAAAAAAAAGATCCTTTATGCCCTTTTTACCTCTTCCTGCAAACGTGGCCTTCAGCCGGCACATGGCGGGCATGCCTGCCTTGCGAGCTATGTCATGTCTCTACATCGTCATGCAGGCCGAGACGCGTCCAGCAGGTAAGAACTATTCCTCACTTTTCCTCAGCCAGGAACCTTCCCCCTTTCCCTGTGCCCTTTGAGACATGGTGCGTGTGCTTCGCGAGAAGACCCCGAGGGGTAGCTACCAACCAGTTCGGAACAGGGCTTTTTGCTCCGAGATTGGACACCACGGGTAGACCCACATGCAGCCTTGGCCACCCCAGCTCTTATGGAACCGGTCAATGAGGCGTGCATTTGTATACTGTAGCCCATGGTCCAGTTGTTGCAACCGCTATGCACTGTACCACTCAGCCAATAAAGCCCCTGGTACATTTTGGCCATTAGGAGCCTGTCGCCGCTTTCTCGGATGTCAAACCCGTCGTGGCATCCCTGGCTGCCACACCAACTCTTGGGGCATTTCAGGGGATGCTGTTGCCTACCGTAGCTAGCTGGCGGGGTTTCAGCACTGTAGCAACACCCTTTATGCCCACACTGCCATACCATCATGTGTACCATAAAACCCCCTAACCCTACAATGTATAAGCTGTTTCTTGAACTAGCATGACCATGTAATATTTTATAACCAACTTTCAGTCACGATGGCCAATGCGGCCTCACACAGGGCCACGGGATTGAACAGGTAGGCCGCTCATAATGTTTCTTTTCCACCTTTTTTATGAGTAATGCACACACCAGTCACTAGGCCGAAAGTGAACTCAGTTTTCTCAGAGCGTGCATAGGCTACCAGAGGAAATTGTTCACAGATGGCACAAATCATGCGTCATTTCTAGCAGCACCAGGTTTTTCCTAACTTTGCGGTTTTGCACAAGGAAAGAGAGGGTTGAAGGACTTTGTTCAAAATTTCATTTAACCTCAGAAACAGAACCAAACTTAACTCGGCTTCAAGTCATTTTTGCGTCCTGTAGCAAATTGAATACAACAAACCATAACAAAGTGCTTCGACAACCTATTAGTCACAACAATGCTCATAAATACTCCGTTTTTCCCTCCTCTATTTCTTACTGGAACCGATTACTGGCAAGTGCTGTAAACTGTGAGACCGTGCAATCATTTCATGATCATATTCAGGATTTGGAATTTGTATAAAATATAAAACTCATGTGGTATTTGTTTCTGGAAAAGAGAAATCCAGCTGTTAATTATTGTCTTTATTACCTTTGTTTCTTTATCTTAATAATGTCATGACGGTTTTTTTTTTTTCCTTTATATATTTGTGCCTCTCCGTGTGACCATGATGTATGTAATACTTCAATGTATTTTGTTTTACCACTCCTGCTTGGACCGCCTAGGTCTGCAGTATATTCAAATAAATAAATAAATAAATAAATAAATAAGTTAATGTAAGAGATCCTGAATCGAGACCAGACATTTAGATTTCTGCTCTCTCTGACACCCCATATCTCAGTATCTGCAACAATTGCCAACTGTGAAGTGACAGGCACCGAACAAAAAATTTCAGAAGCAGGAAGTCCGCTCCTTTTAATGGATAGATAATGTCAGATGCGCCAGGAGCTGAAAAAAGAAGGTAGTATCTGACAGTTGAAGTTTGCCTAGGCCGCTGAGGAAATCAGATGTTCACTTCTTCCTTTACTTCTATTCTTGGTCAATCCTGCCGTAGTAGCGCTCTCTTATAGCACACCTCAGGACTCTCTCACTGTCCTCACAAGGTCAGCCACAACGGCGGAGGAAATGGCTACATCCCTTGCCCTAGCCCAAGACCCCTGTCCATACACAATCCTGTCAGACTTGAAAGCCGCAATCAGAAACTTCCAAGCTGGCAGGATATCCAAAATTGCCCTCCAAATTCTATCCACAAAAACCTTCTATCCACCCTGTGGCCTTGTTGAGGGTCTCTGCACATACAGCAATAGGCGCCGATGAGGCGGCCAACCAAGAAGCTCGAGATATGGCTGCCTGAGCAGGCACTTCGTCTGTGCCTAAACATAGCCTCCCCAGCTCCCAGGATGTTCTGATCTCGTACCGAGAGATTACACAATATTACCTTCTGCCACAATTCCACCCCCCCGCACCCAAGCCTCACACAGGAGGAGGCCAGAACCTGGCATCTCCTCCAAACACACTCCTTCCTCTGCAGACCCACTGTCTCCCACTCAAACCTTCCCACTTCCCCTCCTCACTCTGCGGCACCCAGGACACTCAACTATTCTCCCTGTGCGAGTGCCTGCCCTCTCCTCCCTTCCCTCCTTTCCCCAAACCCACCCACTGGGAACAGGCCCGGCAGAGCTCGTCCCTGGAGACCCAGACGATTCCCGTCTCCAGGGACCCAACAAGTTGCAGAGCCCTCTGGGCCTCCGCCACTTCTCCCTGACCCACCAGTGAATAGCACTCGTCGCATGAAGCATGGATATGGCTAGATTTGAACCGGATAAGCAAAAGCTCTGTTCTTGCTGCAGGTGTCTGTCAGAAAAAACACCCAGTAGAAACAGGCATCCGCCGATCTTTCATTAAGGGGGGACATGGCTCTTAAAACTATTTCTTTTAATTTTTAAGTAAACTCTGTGAAACTTGTCAGTCTTGCTGCTTTTTCCTCACTGATTTCAAATATGGCATTATTTTTTAGTTGGCCAATTAGTTACTGAGATAATTAGAGGTAATTAGCCATTTTTGGAAGAGCAATAGACAAAACCGTATTGGTCACAAAACCGTAATCTTTACATTTTCCAACCCTATGAACCCTGGTGACTGCAATAAGACAATCAGTTTTTTGATGCACCGCGTGGAACTAATTTTACAACTCATTAAACTTCAGTGTTTGAAATGGGCACTCGAAATGGTGCCTTGCCAGTGTTGCCACCAAGGTTTAATGAGCTGTAAAATTAGTTCCAAGCGATACATAAAAAAAATGATTGTCTGATTGCACTCACCAGGGATCATAGGGTTAGAAAATGTAAAGATCACAGTTTTGTGACCAACACAGTTTTGTCTATAGTTCCTCCAAAAATGGCTAATTACCTCTAATTATCTCAGTACCTAATTGGCCAACTAAAAAATAATGCCATATTTGAAATCAGTGGGGGAAAAGCAGCAAGACTGACAAGTTTCACAGAGTTTGCTTAAAAATTAAAAAAAAAGTTTTTTTAAGAGCAGGGAATGCGGCTTCAACTTCAGAAAACTGATCAAAACAGTTTTTTTTAAAGCCACATATTCGACTTCTATGTTTTCTATTCTGTGTGTTTGCAAAGTTTTTCTGCCTAAAAGCCACAAAGTGGCATAACAAAAATACTTTTGCCAGCCGCGGTGGCAAAATATCAGCGCAAAAGGGCAAGGAAAAAAAAAAAAAAAAAAAACGGCAATTTTTGGAGCATCGTATCTCTGCAATGGTGCCACTGGGCCATTTTGGTACCATTAGATTGCCCGAATGATCCTCTTTCCGGTTCAGGTTGTCTCTTTTATCTTCGTTCATTCCCAAACATACAACAAAAAGAAAAGGGACGGCGCACAAACGAAGCTAGAAATAGATTCTGAAGCGCAATTGGCCCTCCAATCGGAGCGCACTGGAACGGCCCTTCTGACTGGGTGTCGCTGTGGCAACGCAAAATTGCGTAATGCACGTTTCACGGATGTTATCGCGATGGGAATGCCTGAGATCACAAGCCAGATTACGGGAAGTTGCGTGGCTCGAAAAGCGGAGGTCATCGAACGCTTCATGGTGCACGTGACTTTACCTCGAAGGGTGAAATGTGGTGTGCGCCCTGTGATAGCGGTTCGAAAAGTGAAATTTTCATTTGGTTTGCGATGTTTACACGCTTAGTTATTGTTATGTTTGGCAGTAGGCTCACTAGCTTTGGGAAAGAAACTGCCGACGCGTTAAAAGCTATGGCGCGCACGGCATAGGTGCTGCCCGTCAGAGCATCATCGCCTTACTGCGCAACCAGATACGATTTCTCCCCTTCTCTCTGCTTATCAGTGTTTTTCAAAGCCATGTTGTCGCTCTGCTCCTTTCTTTGCTAGGGTGCCTCGATTTCAGCGCCGCTGTACAGGGTGGAGACACCCTTTGCACGGCCGTCCCATTCCGCCGCTATTTGGTCAAAGTGCTCAACGCATAGTTGTTTTTGTTTCCCACAAGACCCAACAACGCGAAATAGATAAGATGATTCCAACTTGGCGAGAACCATGTTGCAGAAAAAATTATAACACGGTCTTGCTACAGTGACTTGCTGCAGCGGCGAGGGAGTGACCCGAGATGGCAACGCCAACGTATACTTGACTCCACCATGTAGGGCGGACGTGTGAATCGAGGCACCCTATTCTTTGGCACCTTTGTTTTCATCGCCGCCTTGTACTATCGTTCGTTTCACTTGGCCTTGGCAGTTTCACACACTCGCCTTTCCCCCCTTTATATTAGCTCGACCCCGTCAGCCCTATCTCGAGTGTGCGAGGTGCAGAGCTGGCGGCTATAAATAGTGCATGGTGCATGGCTGGCGGGCTAGTGCAGACGCTACAGAGAGGGGGGGGCTCCAAAGTAGGCACTTTATTTTTAGAAACTTAAGATTTCAGTTAGGAGTTCACAAATTACGCAAGAATGTGCTAAATATAGTCATTTAAATAAGTTCTTAGCCCACCTGTTGCGCAAGACCATCTATTAAGCCGGCATTTCCCCCGTACCACAATCATACGACGCCCCGGTCATACAACGCTTTTGCGAGTCCCTTGAATGTCGTATTATTGGGGTTTCACCGTACTCAGACATAGCAAAGGCATCTTTGCCTTTGTCTGTCCCAGTAAACAAGGGCCGAACGAGGCCCTGAACTCACTTGCAGCGGCACCTGCAGAAAGTCTTCAAAACCTCTGGCAAATTTCTCCACGGGGTCTTCCTCAGGCATATTCTGCAGAACAAGCAAACAAGGCTTAATTTTTAAGCCTAAACCTAGGAGGGCTGCACAATACTTAAGACTAGCTGATGATGTAACATGCACAGTCACCCGCAGACTTCACACAAATGACGGGAAGCACGGCTGGGACTGCCACCGGTGCTTTTGCAGCTACAGTGATCAGGTATGCTCTTGGTATGCTTACAGCGGCTAGCGATAACTGGGGCACAGATCACTTTTTCAACGGGGACATTTTGCTCGCAGATGCAGCCTTTGCACACCCCAGCAACACGTTGCAGGTTTCTTACTGCAGAAACCACAGTGCTCGTAACATTTATTTCGCTGAATTAGCAGTCAATGGATTAAACTCACATGGCACACCAGCTCCAAAAGCCTAGCGTGAAATTTCAGGCTCCCACAATTAGCAACATGCAATGTGCTGCTTGGTTGTGTGAGGCCGCATCCACGAGAAAAAAATGTAGAAAGGCCCCGTAACAAGATCACTTGTCTGCATGCTTCTTGGGCACAGGCAAAAGAGCGATTAAAGCAACCTGCACACCAACTATTGTCAGCTGTTGCTAATCCTACTGAGAGCACTAACTCACACCTGACAGCCATCAACTTTTGGCACTGGCGGAAGTCCAAGCCAGGCATTCTGTCATTTGTCCTAAGTCTGTGAGCGACTAACAAAATCCTGCGCACACGAGTGTTCCTGCATTTCACCGTCATCACACATGCAACCTTTGCAGTTGGAATTTAACTTTCCCAAAAAGCTACGCACCCTTCACTCACGAGAGGATAGCACCAACTATGGGATGCCTGTGCCGTAGAAACGGATCATGGAATTGTGACGTGAATTGTGTATGCCGTATTTGAATATTTTGAATATAAGGCGACATTTTTTTTTTTTTAATTCATAGTCTCAAAGTTATACACCACAGTACAGCAATATTGCGATTTTGGTGACAGTTTTGGTTTCCGCCTTTCAACCATTTTCAAGCTTCCAAAGAGCCCGATAACACTGTTGAAAATGTAACAAAGAAATTTCAAATAAAGCGTATAAAATTTTACACACTCAGGTTGCAGATATTAATTACAGAGTTTCGGCAGCTGCAAGTGTATTGAATAGCTCGAAATACAGCAGACACCATGGTAGCAGACGCCTTCAACCATGTCAACAAGCTGAGTCAGCAGTAGCCGCTTCAATTCAGTAGTAGCCACACAGCTTGTAAACAAGTAGGGACGCCATTTTGCATTTTTTGTTGAAGTGCTTGGATCCCCTGCGGCAAAATTTTCTTTCTGTTGGCTTGTTTCTTATTTACGCAACCAGCACAATGGCGAGTCGTCACTGAGAACTCTGCACAGTGGGTCGAAAGTTTGGCGTTTCAGAAAACAACATGTGTCATTGGTGCAAACAGAAGACGTCATTCTTGGCCTGTGCAGCAACGAGAAAGGCTTTCCGTGGCTTGCGAAAGGGAGTGTTTCCCGAAGTGGAAGAAGTGCTGACGGACTTTGTCAAAGACAGAAAAGGCCGCGGTTTGGCCATTACTGCCGACATCGTGCAGGTGAAGGCACACAAAATCGCGGGAGAGTGTATCATCCCCGCTCTCAAGTTCAAAGCCAGCTGGGCTGGGTGCAGAAGTACATGAAGAGGGCCAGGTATTCCTGGTGTACCTCCGTGATGCAGAAGTTGTCTGAAGACTATTAAGAAAAACTAATTTCTTTTCAAAGATCTGTTATGGGCCTGCGACGCGACCACGACTTTCTACTCGGGAAAATTGGCAACGCTGACAACACTCCAGATTTTTTTGTTTACATGCTGTCGGCTCAGACCACTGATGAGAAGGGCCTTCATTCTGCAGTGGGCCTAGTGGGCTGTTGATGATGAATTCACTGTCACGACCATTACCAAATGATGGCAATAAATACATGTACCCTTGCCTAACCATGAATAATGTGCTATAGCTTATCTAGTCATCTATCTTCACGGAGTAGAATGGCACCTCTTTTTTTTTCAAAAGCAATGAATTCTATAGTTACTGAAATGGCACATACTTACATTGAACAGGTACTTCAGGTACTGATAATAGTACCTCATCTCTCCATGATGGCAGCCCCCATCAACTATCACCTGGCAGTCAAGCTGTTGAGTGAACGAGATAATGCAAGCAAAACATTTAATCAGACTACAGCACTTACGGCATAAGGCTATTTCGTGAACATTTCATTTTATGTTTTCATTTTATAGCTTTCATCGATTCTTAATGGCCTAAAAATCCCGAAACAGCACTTAAAACACTTGAAAGCACGATAATTCATTACATAGAATGGCCTGAAAATCATCACTTTTGGTTCATATTGCTTCGAGCACTGAGGACGCGAATGACAGAACCACGCCATGACCTTACCATTTTGTGAAAATGTCACAACGCTGCGGACTAGGCTGCCTGGAGGCATTTAAAAGCCTACCATTGCAGCAGATATTTGACTGATTGATTATAGGGTATAACGCGCTGACGCAAAGCAGGTGATGAGGCGCGCCGTAGTGGAGGGCTCCAGATTAATTTTGACCACCTGGGGATCTTTAACGTGCGCCGAAATCTCGTACACACGGGCGTTTTTGCTTTTCGCCTCCAGCAGATATTTGATGACCACTTTAAAGCTATACTATCAGCTCCTTTTCCACATGTAGGACTTTGTTTTTGGCAAGGGTGCCATTTTGGCAAGTGGATACACCTGCAGCTCTGGCTACAGGGATCAGTTCGTGAACACGCCTGCACTAGTCGCTGCTCGCCGTGCCGCGCGTGTGAAGTGATGTCAAGTTTTTACTAAGCATCGGAGACACTCAGCTATGTCACCTTTTTTTCCCTACCATCGGGTGACATCACGCTGATGTCACCGCTCCTCATGCTGCTCTGCTGACGCAATAAAGGATATCAACTTTAAGCACGTTTCACACAACGCGGGCCATTCATACTTCAGCCAGGGTAAAGGAAGCGAAAGTGAAGGAGCAAAAGAAGCGAAATAGCGAAATATTAGCCCCCAAAATCGGTGTGAGTACCCCTTTAAGACAGCTAATAAAAGCAGCACTATGGCAAAAGTATGCATCTCATCAGACTATGGTGCACCATTGAAACATTTCACTCCAGCTGCAGCCAGAAAACTCCACTCAAAAGCAGTAAGCAGGTAGTTCATGCAGGCAGCAGCTTTTCTATGTCAGACCCGTCGCACAACACGCTGAAGATTAAAGTAGTTGGAGAGCAGATAACTAAGGTTACATGCAGAGACGACAGATACCAAAGTGCCAATTCTTTTAAAAGCAAATCACATACGGATTGTTGACATTCTCGCACACCACGTTCAAGATTAGAATAGTTTGAAAACGGATATCCCTAGCCTCCATTTTTCAAGAAACCAGATGTAAGCAACAAATCTCAGCCTCCCTGGAATTGTGTTTATATTGTGCACTGCTGCCTACAGCTAAAATAAGCACCAATGAACTATATATGCACACAGAGGACAGTGGCTGCGCTGTTGGGATACTGGAAAGTGCCTGTTAATGAGGTGAATTCCTTTGGCCACTTTCTCACTTGCTGCACAGTGCCCGCCTATTTATTTTGAAAGAACAAAAAAATGATGACAAGTTCTCATGAATGCTAAAAGTACTTTTTGCAAAACCATAGTGTAAAGGTACTCCAGGAGGGAGCTTGAAATTAGTCTAGTAACAATCCAAAATCAACTTATTTTGTGCTCGAAAGAAGGTAATTACAGTAGAATCTCGATGATACGAATCTCGCGGGACCGCGAAAAATATTCGTATCATCCGAAATTCGTATGAACCAACACAGACCAAAAAATTGAGCGCTGAAAAAAGGTTTCGTTTATTTCTTTTCTTACTTTCGCGTGAACAAATCCGTGATTTTTTTCTGCTTTTTTTAAACCCCCACGTCACAAAGCAGTCCTTTCTGGCGCGCGTAACGCTTCGCCTAGCTTCGCGCTTGTCTCCTCACTCCCGGTGTCCAAGCTCGCTACACGCCGCAACAGTCAAGCGTGAACCGCATGGTGCGTTTTTGCACGCGATTCGCACGCCTCGGCTTTGCGCGCGCTGTATTTTCACGGCCACATTGACGATTTCGCGCCCGCGGTATCTCCTACCTTGGTCAGAAAAAGACGCTGACGGCTTGCGAAATGCTCGAGACAGCCCGCTGGCTCCGCCCGAGATGTTTAGGCTTAGCACTCCAGCATGGGCGCTTTCACTAGCGGCGCGGATGGTGTTTTATAGTACCGTTTTCGCCAACGTTATCAGCTCCTTTACTGCACAAGAAACTTCGTGTCTGCCTTGAGCGGCATTTTAAGAGCGGCTAGAAGAGTCGCTCAAGCGGCCGTGCCACTTCGCGGCCGAAGCCGCCGCCATGTTGCCGCCGCCGGCCGCGGCGCGCGGTTTCGCGGCGTGCATGGGGCGTGCGGGGCGCGTTTTCGTGAGCAGAAAACAACAGCCCGGCCGTTTCTGGAGAAAAAAGAGTGGCAAATGGGGAGAGAGAGCCGTCACTTGCTTGTTCGGCAGTCGGGCGCCTCGCCGGCTCGTTCATATCATCCGCCGGGCCGCGCAGGTCCGTTCGTAACAGCCGAAATTTTTCCCATTGCAAACAATGCAATTTTGCCGGGACTTTTCAGAAATTCGTATCATCCCGAAATTCGTATCACCCAGAATCGTATCATCGAGATTCTACTGTAGTCTAGTAACAATCCAAAATCAACTTATATTTTGTGCCCGAAAGAAGGTCGTCAAAAACTGCCACCCCCGTGGTAGCAACTGGTAACAGTGACATGCTGTCAACAGCATGAACCACAGAGCAAATGTGCCTACTTCAGTAAGACAACGCACGAGACAGAAGCAAACGACAGCCTTGGTGCATGGTGCATGAAGAATGATTAGTGCGAGTGTGCTTTGAACAATCTTAACACAAGTACACCAGCTGGGATGAAGCTTTTCTTTGTACCCAGATCCGATGTTCCATAGCTCTTTTGCCTTTCGCTCCATGATGAACCCTAGCTTTTTAAGATTGAGCTGACAAAGTAAATCTGTTGCACAAGCTTCAACATGTAGTCAGCTGAGCAAGAAATCGCCCATTTTGCTACCGACTGTGTTGCACGTGCGTGTGTGTGTGTGTGAACAGAAACGATTAGACATGCTCCGTCAATCCCATTTCACCATTCTCAATTTGTGACGTCACCATTCATGGAGCAGAAAAATGCACGGGGCAGCAATAGCTGTTTTTAGGCTTTTGCCATTTTCTGTGTTAATAACAACTGCAAATGTCATGAGTGGTACACCTCCATTTATGGCACAGAGATCTACCAATACAGGCCAACTTATTTTCATGCTTTAGTGCCCCTTTAATAAACCTGCTGCCCATGTGTGCATCGGCCGTGCAAACCTAAGAAATAGCAAAGAATGCCCATCTACGTGATTAAACACTCCACTCTTTTATGCGCATTCCTTCTATTTCAAAGGCACTTAAAACAACTGTCTATGATTCACTGGGGAACTGGGAAGCAGGATACGAACATGACGACACCTCCACAACATCACCATCTCCACAAACCCTACCCCATACACCTGGTATCCACTGTTTTGCTACCTGTAGTCATGCAGTTAGGTTGTGTTTGTCATGCAGTGTTGATCCGCATGATGGCTGCCAACCGCACTACAGAGGTAGTTCAAGCCTTATCACCAGTTTGCCATGCCTACAGAGTGGACAATGCTTTGGTCTACTAACCTCTTCATTCGTGTAAATACTCTCTCTAACCCAACGTATAGCACATCCGGTACGCTCCAAGGGCTGCTCACCACTCGTAAGTCCAACTGATGCTCCAATAAAGTTTATTCTCACTCCATTAACAAGCAAGCCTGCTGACAAAATTAGCCTTGAGCAGAATGAAGCACTTGTGCATTTTGTGCTGCACTGGTAACCAAGTTGTGAAAAATAAGCCTAGAGCTTCTTTTCTTCCCAAATAAAACAAATCAGGTAACATCTGCAGCATATGGCAAGCTAGGGTGCCGACAGCATAAATTTTAAGTTTTTCAATCCCCAGCTTTAAGATTCAGGATGCTGAAGTGAATTGGACAACTGTCATTTGTAGTCAAGTTGCATAGCTCAACTCATGCAATTGTTCATTTTCCCGTTTGGCAGAGGGGTACAGCCATAACGTATTTTAAAACTTTAAACGAGAGGAAACGCAAGATTTGCTCTGTGGACACCTCAAAGCTGCAACAACTTATTGGTTTGTAATTTGACTTGACCCCATTTCACAGTCTTGCCTTTGAAATTTGAAATTTTCATGTTGACCTATTACACAGTCAATATCAGCTTTGTACATAGTAACAAGGCACAGTTTATATAAAACAAATGTGCCCCAAATGCACTGATATCCACCTTGTGGGTACGAGCATGTGTCACAGCAGCCGACATTAGCAAACTGGTGAGGAGATAGTGAAAGAGAAAGAGCAGTAAATACACTTCTCTTTCGAAAAAACGCACGCAAATTGGTCTAAAAAACTGCGAATATGGGTACCTCAATCTAGACTTTAGCCAGATATAAAGTGTCCCTTTAATTAAAGAGTCAGGCACCCCATGAGGCATGCTTAGGGTTGTACTGACCTTGAAGAAGGCGCGCAGAATGGCCTGGTGGGCCCTGGACAGCACAGGGTAGCCCTTCTTGTTGGTCAGGAAGAGCGAGGTGCTGACCATGATGCAGCGCACAGGCTCCCCCATCCAGCGCTCCAGCTTCTCCTTTGGAGGAACGTTGGGGGTCAGACGGAGCACCAGGCCCACATGCTTCACTGTGCCGCACACACCACGGAAGATGTTCCACCTGCAATGTCACAAGCCGGCTTCAGCCTTCACTGGGTTTGGCCTAGATGGCAGGCTAAATTGCAGTCCTGCCAGTTGAGGTTCTCAAGGAAGTTTGTACTCAGTTCGTACACACTGTCGAAAGGTCGAAAGCCGCTGTTTCTGTCTAAACCTAAAGCAAGCAAGGCAGCAGTGATGTATAACGGCATAGAAGCAACCAAATACAATGCTACCAAGTACCACGCGCTTTCAACTGTTTCAGTCAAGTCAGTCTTGCTTTCCCAAACTCCCAAGTCCTTCGCTGCTCCAGACCACTGAGAAAAATGTTTCTTCATGGGACCCATGATCAGTATTGTACACCTTATTGAAGAACAGCACGTTGTGGAATGTTGGCGTCAAACCAACCGCTCAGGCATAGCTCCCACACCCCGCCTCACATAGCAGAACCGCCCCAAGTGCAAATGAGTAGCACTATCCAGCCCCAGTTAGGGAAGACATTGCGCACGCCAGACATTGCGCACACTTGAAAATACTGACCTTGGCTAAAATAACCTGCCCATGTTTTTTTTTGTGTTTTTTTTTTAGCACAGCAAAAGCACGCAGAGCACTATCATAAATGTGGCTATGCCCACAGTACTGTACAAGTGTTGCACAATTATCTGGCTGAGTATTGCACCAGGAATTGCACCAAACCGAAACAAATTTGTTGGCATTTGGGGTCGCCACATGATTTATTGACAGTGCTCTCATGATATTGTTTCTCTCTTTTTGTTCTTCAGCATTCAAAAATGAAACTAAAAAAACTTCCAGCGAAGTTTTTATAAGCTTCTGGAGGCGTATAGTTAAATATTTGTCACGCAATTTCAACCCCTTTTAGTGTAAGTTGTGTGGTATAGCCAGTGGCGGCGACACCTGTCTTCAGCTTTTTGCTGTTTTCTACCTTATTTTAGAAAAGCTACGCTTAAAGGGGGGAGGCTGGTCTTAGACAAACTTTTATTTTTCAAGCTATTGAGATGAAAACTTCCAAACAGATGTATTTCAGCATTCTGATTTCAAATATCAATTTAGATTTTGGATATCACAAGTAGTTCTAATTTCATACAGATTTCATTGTTAAAAGCCTATCCCCACTTAAAAAAAAAATCTGCTTTAATGATGCTTCTAAACTGCACTCCATTGCATTGCTTAGCAACCAGGGAGTGCAATAAAAGTATTCCCATGCTTCTAGCCTTCCTACAACCAATTGTATGAGGGTTCAAACAACAAAGTTTGAACCCTTATACAACGAAGTTTGTTCAAACAACGAAGTTTGAACCCTCATACAATTGGTTGTAGGAAGGCTAGAAGCATGGGAATACTTTTATTGCACTCCCTGGTTGCCAAGCAATGCAATGGAGTGCAGTTTAGAAGCATCATTAAAGTAGATTTTTTTTTTAAGTGGGGATAGGCTTTTAACAACAAAATCTGTATGAAATTAGTACTTGTGATATCCAAAATCTAAATTGATATTTGAAATCAAAATGCTGAAATACATCTGTTTGGAAGTTTTCATCTCAATAGCTTGAAAAATAAAAAAGTTTTGTCTAAGACCAGCCTCCCCCCTTAATAGTGATATATTCGTGTTCTTAGTGAGCTAACCTTGATTGACCCACATATTCCTTCCTTCTGTTTGATATGTTGCTCCGAGAGGTTGACGCTCAAGTTTCAAACAGAAGGGAGAGAGAGATATATCTACAAAATCTACAGACCAAAACAAGAAAATTACAAAGGGACACCGCATTTAGTGACTGAACATTAGCCTTGTTCTTTTCTGTTGTTTCGAAGTAGTCCTGCTGTTGAGGCTTTCATTGCTCATAATGCTGTGTGTTACGGGTGAAGTCAATTTTTCGACACGTAAAGGAAATCATAATGCATGTAGTGCCCACGAGCATTTTGTACTTATTTGTACTATACGTGCTGATTTTGTACAGTGTGGTAAAGTTGTTTTATATTTATCCTGGAATAAAATTCAAAAGTCTTGATTATCGCATGACTATGCATTATTTCTTCCCTTAGAACTGAAGCACACAAACCGAGCAAGCATTATATGACCTTGATCTATACTTAAGGCACGCACGCAACCTGCGTATGTGCGACACAAATAAACAACCGAGCAGTGGCGGCGTTCGCAGAAATTTGTATCGGGGTAAGAGGGGGCACGTTTCCAATATGAAGGGGGTGCCGGGCAGAGTGATAGAGTGCCATTTTGTGCTCTGTATCCCATGGCAGAAAAAAAATTCCGGGGGTGGGGGTACGTACCGGTTCCCAGTTTGCCACCCACTGCAATCAAGGTAAACAACTGATTGCTTCTATCAGAGTCCTTCAATGCCTTTCTGGTCAAGAAACTTCGCCATCACGCTATGGGAGAGCTTCGTACGCTGCGCCGCCGCGGCGCTGCGCTGGTATTGATCGGAGGGCAGCCGGGGGCGTGGTCAGAGCGCGTTTGGCAGGGAACGGAGCACGGAGTAAGATAAGGAGTACTTACGAAATCGTTTTCAAAGAGTCAAAATTGGAACAAGCGTATCAGAAAAATGCGAAGTTCTGTCTGGAGTGCCTCAAGGCTCCGTTTTAGGACCATTATTGTTCCTAATGTACATAAATAATATTCCTGCCATTGTCAACGCACCTGTTAAGATGAAACTTTTTGCGGACGATTGTTTGATTTATTCTCGTGTACTATGCCCCAACGATCAAATTGAACTAAACAAATGCCTGCAAGCATTAAACATATGGTGTCAACGGTGGGGCATGGAAATCAATTATAAAAAAACATATACGCATGTAACAAGAAAGCGGGATGTTCTAAGATTTGAATATAATATAGGGGAATATGCCTTGACCGAGGTACAGAGCTTCCGGTACTTAGGGGTGACAGTGGCGCATAATCTCGATTGGCGCATTCATGTGCATAATACCTACACCAAAGCATATCAAAAGCTTTGCTTTCTTAGGCGGAAGCTACCAAACGCGACTACAGAAATTAAGTTAGTTGCCTACAAGACTTTCATACGGCCCGTTTTAGAATATGCAAATGCTGTATGGAGCCCACACCAAAAGGGTTTAAAAAAGAAGGTAGAAAAAATACAGCGAATCGCAGCACGTTTTATATGTTCTACCGTAAAATTCCGAGCAAGCGCCCCCCCCTCAGCAAGGCGGAATTACCGGCAAAGAGAAGGGGGGGCGCAATCCCGGAACGGCACCAAGATTCAAGATGGCGCCGACAATTGTTTTTACGAAAAAAAAAAAAAAAAAATCGCAGTGCGCGTGGTTTTAAACTTTCATTAGGAAGATGAACTTTATTACGCAAAAGATGTTACTGTTAGTTACTTTGGAAACCATTGGAAAACTTAGCAGCAAAAAAAAAAAAAAAAAGTTCGCAGCACTCTGCTGCCTCAGTCTTCGGGTGCCACGGCTTGATCTTACTGCTGTTCGTCACTTTCGAAACCATCGAAAGGCTCCTCAGAAACTGTAGCCAAAAACAGTTCAGCGCACTCGTCTTCCAGTCCGCCCGCCCCGGTGTTCTGGCACCACGGCTCCGACATCTGCCAGCCCGCCGTGCAGGTCGCCATCCTCGGAGCCATCGATTGCGTTTGCAATGCCGCACCCCTTGAAGCAGCGCACCACAAGGACCTGCTGCCACGATGGCTTCTTAAAGTTGCCTTCTGACATCATTTCGCCATTGAAGGAAGTTCGCGGAAGTCCGGAAGGCGCTTAATGCCTCCGCAGATTCCTCGTGCGTCCTCTGGCTCTCGTTCATGGCGTGGCACATTGCAACGCCGAACCGCTGCTTCCAAACCTGCTTATGTAGTGGCTGGAAGCTACAAAGTTACCTAACTGCATGCTGTTTGCTATTTTCACAGCCTCTTCAGACAGCAGCCGGTTGCTAAGGGCGCGTCCCGCGCTTCTTTCGCGCTCTAAGAACTCGAACAGCGTATCGCACACGTACTCGCTGAACACTGGGGCGCCGTTGCTTAGCTTCTGTCGAAGTTTTGCTTTTCCGAAGTTTTGCTGCAGGAGATTGTCGAAATTCTTCACCTATTCACGTATGCGCTTTCGGTCGAGCTTGAACTGTCGAGGGGTCTGGTGCACGTTTTTCCCGTGCTCTCGGTGCCATCGGATCACCTCGATTTTCTTTGCAACTGTGTAGGAATGCATGACCTACCACCGCCAAAACAAAGAAACAAATGGCGTGTAGCGTTCGGTTGAAGCAGATTGGATTGGATTCTTAGACTACTTAGACTGGCTCCAGCAAGCCAGTGTTGCCTGCACGTGGTGCGTGATAACTGCGTGGAGGGAGGGGGGGCGCTTTCCCGGAATGGCGCAGAAATTTGAAATTAGCACTGAAGTGGTGGGGGGGCGCTTGCACGGGTGGGGGCGCTTGCTCGGAATTTTACGGTAGGTATCGCCACACAGATTCAGTTACAGATATGCTTCAGCAGTGCGGGTTGGAACTTCTGGAAAGCAGAAGAACAAAACAACGGCTGAAATTTCTTTTCCAGCTATTGCATGGATCATCAAAACTAGATAAGGAACAGTATGTGAAAGCGCCTCCAAAACATAGTTCCCGAAAAAATCACAGCAGAGCGATTCGAACTGTTATTACGCACACTGACGTGTATCGGTATTCTTTTTTTCCAGATGTCATTGAAATGTGGAATAAACTACCAAACGTTGTTGTGGAGTGCTCGGGTGTACATCAATTTGAATTAGCTGTAGAGATGTTTTTTAGAAATAGTGCGTCATCCGAAATCTGTTCATGACTGTGCTAGCGCACAGTCGATGAACAGATTTCGCATGACGCAACGGTTGAAATTTCTTTTCCAGCTATTGCATGGATCATCAAAACTAGATAAGGAACAGTATGTGAAAGCGCCTCCAAAACATAGTTCCCGAAAAAATCACAGCAGAGCGATTCGAGTATTTTAGTTCACCGTTTTGTTCCCTTGCCGTATTTTGTTTCCGTGTTTTGTTCTCTTGCAGTATTTTGCAGTGTTTTGTTCATCACTGTGTGTTATTGCAGTGTTTGTTCCCTCCTTGTAACAACCGTCACTAGAGGGTCAACAGCATTACCAAATAAATAAATAAATAAAAACAGACGCTCGCCAGCTTATCAATACTGCGCTTTCGCTTTACGTGTCGTGGGCTGCTCAAACGGAATTGTCATTTTGTGACTGGCGAAAAAATTTGGTGCGAACGGGCATGCTGCCACTGCGTTCCTGCCTGCCGGTCTGGCTACAGAGCAGTGGCGGCCGCCCGATGCCCTCCGATCTGCGGTAGTGCCACTCGCGGTAGCCTTTGTCCCCGTACGAAACTTGGCCGGGAGTTTCATGACCAGAGAAGCATTGAAGGACTCTCCTTCAATAAAGAATAAAGTTTCAGAGAAAATGCAAGATGCTTTTATCAACACCGAGGCGAATCATACGACAGTATGCTTAAATACGTTTCTCTAGTCACAAGTCTGCACTATAGTTCATTCCACAAGCTACGTGCAGCACTGTGGAGGCTACATTGTTGTCAACAGCTTGCCTCCCCAGGGCGCGTAACTCACCGCGAAGGAAGCGACAAAAGGCACCGGGGCCTTGCGGTTCCACTTGCAGAGATGGGAGATGGGAATGTACTTTCAGGACCCCCTTCACGGCGAATCAGGCGCCCTGAGTGGGCGCACTGTTGACAACAATGTAGCCTCCACAGTGCTGCACCTAGCTTGTGGTACGAACTATAGTTATACTGGCGCTGACTTGAAGCACACACGCCAAGGGCTCGCCAACTTTCGTCAGATGGCTATGACATAGCCCTCAGCGATCAGCGGCCTGCTAAATCTATTTTGAAGTCATATTTTCGCGCTAATGCCACCGAAATGACGTCACTTTTTTGACCGGATCTTGCATCACATCCGGTTGATTTTTTGTTCCGCCGGAAGTGTTCCCTCCTCACACAGATGGCACTAGATTGATTGATTGTGGGGTTTAACGCGCCGACGCAACGCAGGCGATGAGGCGCGCCGTAGTGGAGGGCTCCGGATTAATTTCGACCACCTGGGGATCTTTAACGTGCCACAGATGGCACTAAGCCCCATGAGCAGCTTAATAAGAGCCGCCATTTTCTGAACGTATGGGCATCTATGGAAGCTTCGCTACCAGTTACATTTACCTTAAAGACGCCACAATGCACGACGGCCCACAAAGTGGGCAAGCTACGAGACTTCTGACAACTCTTTTGTTACGGCGGAAAAATGGCCGATTTTGGGTGCTTCCAAAAACATTTTCTCTTGAGCTACTGGACACATTTAGCATTGCTATGCATGAAATTGTAGCCTACAGGTTTGCTCTTTTAAACATATAACAGCAGTTTAGTGAAGGGTACAAATATGTACAGTTTATTGGCAAAATGAACAGAAAAAAAAAAAAAGCACAATAAAGTACAGTTAAACCTCGATGTAACGAACTTCAATGTAACGAAACCCTCGAGTAACGAACCACGGAATTTTTTGTAACTTCAAGTGTATGCACACCATGTATTTTAACCCTCTGTGTAACGAAGTCCCATTTGCCGGAATTTCAATGTAACGAAGTTTCATGGAGAACGAGGCACGATATTTAAGTTGTAGAAGTAGATTTTGGGAGACGCAAGCGCCGAAATGGGGTCCCAATAAAACGCGAACGGCGACACGGGTCGCCCAATGCCGCGGATGCAGCCAGCCACGGAGTCTTTGATTAAGTCCCTTGCCTACAAACTGCGTGGCGTGCATACACGGCTGGCGCACTGTTTCTGTCGGAGCTTAATCGTCTACGGCTTAATCGGCATCAGCGTGAACCGCACGCAGCGTTTTCTCCCTGCAAAAACGCAAAACGCGCCCCAGCCGCGGAGACCACCTGCGCGATGCGGGTAGCTCCAGCGACCGCTTCTAACCTCTCGCTGAAACGCAACTCGAGGGGCATATGAGAGGGGCGTGCGAGAAAAAAAGCGGATAACGTGGGCGAAATTTTCATTGTAAAACGTGACACGCGCCGCTTACGAAAGCGCCCATCAAATATCCTCCGCGGTGGTAAGCCTAAGCCACCGGCGTTGCCGCCGCCACAAGCCGCCGCTTTGCACTTCGTTCGAGTTCGCTCATGCTTGTTGGGTTTCGTCGTCCCAGCAAGCATTTGTGAATCTTTATGAGCCTTCCACGCGCGTTTTTTTTTTTTCACACCGGCGTCCGCGATTGCGTGCCGGCGGCGGGAAGTGGCTCGCGCTGCGCCACGCTGCGCGCAGCAGTGGGAGGAGCCTGACCAGTTTCACCAATGGGGAGGCGCGCACCCTATGGCGGGAGCTTCGAAGCGCTCGGGGATGCCGGCTGGCTAGACGATAAGGCCGCCGCGAAGGATATTTGATGGGCGCTCTCGTAGGCGGCGCGTATGACGTTTTACAGTGAAAATTTCGCCCACGTTATCCGCTTTTTTTCTCGCTTACCCCTCTCGTTTGCCCCTCGAGTTGCGTTTCAGCGAGCGGTTAGAATCGGATCGGTCGCTGGAGCTACCCGCATCGTGCGGGTGGTCTCCGCGGCTGCGTCAGCGCGCCTGTGGCTTCCGGGGCGCGTTTTCCGGGAAGAAAACGCTCCATGCGGATCACGCTGATGCCCGCGTAGACGATTAAGCACCGATAGAAACAGAAACAGTGCGCCGGCCGTGTATGCGCGACACGTTTTCTTTTTCAGGAAACGCTTCACGGGATGAACACTTCATTATAACCGCGAATTTCCATGTAGCGAAATTTCAGTGTAACGAAGTAAATTATGAATTTTACCGCCTTCGTTACATCGAGGTTTCACTGTATGCTTAAATACGTTTCTCTAGTCACAAGTCTGCACTATAGTTCATTCCACAAGCTACGTGCAGCTATACACACAATACATATAGGCAATTGTACCGAGTCTAAAAATTATTTTAGGAATTCTAAGTTGTACAAGTTGTTTCTAGTTATTAAGCTATAATTCAATATGTACATCAACGAAGCACACCAAGTTTTGGGTTTTTGCGGGCCCATTAATGTAGCGGCCCTGATGGCTGTGCCAGTACGCAAACCAACTACAGAGTTCCGTAACTACCTGATTCTAACGCGCACCCGATTTTCCAGGCAAAAAAACTGAAAAAACTTGCACCTCCGATTGTACTGCGCAAGGAACTTTGTGAGCAAGAAAAACGAATGCGAGAGAAATGGGCGATTTGTTTCCCGAAGTAATCTCACTCATCTCACTCCTCATCGCCTTCCGCTGACCGCAACATCTTGTCATCGGTGCCGTCAAGCGCGTTCGCGATGCCACACTTCTGAACGAACGTTCAACCATGTTCGATGGGATCGTGGCCCACGCCTCGCACACCCATCCCGTGAGCTTCTCCAGAGGCGTACGCTTCAGCCAACCGCTCGTTGTGAACGCTTGGGAGCTGCTCACAACGTGTAAGCCGCGGAAGCGGCGCACCTTCGTTGCCGCTGCTGCCATTGCTGTTATCAAGCGCGCAAGTGGAATAATTTGACGATGTGTGTGAATGCTGATAGAAATGCCTAGGCACCTAGATCCAAAAAATTGTTGCTAAAAGCTTTGGCGCCACCTTGAGATGGTGATGGCGATGGGTGGAATGAAATTTCAGCTGTTTCGGCAGTTTCGGTTTCGTATCCGATTCTAACGCGCATGCGATTTTTTGGCCTATTTCTGCGGAAAAAAGGTGCGCGTTAGAATCGGGTAAGTACGGTAAGTCGGTCTCTCTAAAATATGCATCCAAGCATAATTGTTCGTGTTCTCACACAAAATCCTCATCACTTCAGTGGTAAAAAGTAAAAAGAAATCCACCGCCCTTGCGAAGCGTCACGCATCACGTTGCAGTGTATTTGGCAAAATATCCCCGCTGCACGTTGTCAAGACAATGCACATTAAAGTAAAACTGCAGTCGTCAAATAGGAGGTACGTTTTGTTTATAAATAGAGTGCTAAGTCAAAAATGAACCTTACCCCCAGCACTTGTTGAAGTCCGTGGCCGTTGAATGGTAGCGTCTTCATCAGAAAAATAGTCTGACGAACCCACACCGTTGCTGTAGTCATCACTGCTGCTGGGGTAAGAAAAAGCAGCTGCAGCCACCGGAGTCCCTGCCACGGCTGTGCACTTTTGCGGACTGCGCCGTGCAGTGGACGCTATTTTTGCGCAACTCGCCGCTATCGCGAGCTCAAATTTCACTTTCAACGCCGTCTCCGCATGCGAAATGTAAACCAACAATAATGAAATCGAAAAAGGAGTTGCCAATAAATATGCCAGATGGCGCTAGTTGTCCGCAAGGCGTCGTTTTTAACTTTCGCGCGACATTTGAAATCATCGGAAAAGGGAAGAGTTAAAGGGGCTATGCAGACAAAACACAAGATTGGTTCATTTGAAAGATTGCCTCGTTAGAATCGTACTGACACCCCTTTTAACTCTTTCCTCATGGCACATACGGCATCGGACACGGAGTTCCAATGATTTCAAACGTCCCGCGAAAGCTAAAAACGGCCCGTTGCAGACAACTAACGCCATCTGGTGTACCTATTGACAACTCGTCTGATTTTATTAACTTTTGTTGGCATTTCACGTGCAGAGACAGCGTCGAGAGTGAAATTTGAACCCGCGATAGCGGCGAGTTGCGCGAAGATGGCGTCCACTTCATAGCGCAGTCCGCAAAAGCGCACAGCTGTGGCAGGGACTTCGGCGGCTGCAGCTGCTGATTTTTCTTACCCAGCAGCAGTGATGACTCCAGCAACGACGTGGGTTCATCAGATTTTTGTTCTGCCCCCCAACGATCAGAACTCTCGGATTAGCATGTGATTTTATAAATTGCACTCAGTAGTATACAAAGCCTGCTCCTGTACTTGCACTATTGGGATTCATTTCTTGTAATCAGGACTAGTGCTCTCAAGAAGAAAAGGCCCCCACGGCAGTAAACAACCACATAGTTCCACCGCACAAAGGGCATGTGTAGTGACCACTGATATGGCACAATGATGACACCTACCATTCCCAAGGGTCCTCATCTCCGGTAGGGCTATTAACATTGTTGTTGTCATCATTGCTGGGCTGATGCTCTCCGTCAGGAGGCTGAGTCACATACTGAGCAGTCAGCGCACTGGGCGATTCCATGGGTATAAGGATCCAAGCCTGGAACGGATACTGGAAATGACAGGACCAGCACGAGACGATTAGGTAAGGAAAAGACAATCCAGGATAATATCCTAAGCAGAAACAAAACAGCACAGGTTGAAGAAAGAACAATGAGTGCACACAGTTGTGCACAAAGCATCAAAGGCCTGTCTTCAGGCCACAGCCTGAAACAGCCAAGGAATTAAAACCTGCACTCCATTGGGCAATTTTTCACTGTGATGGAATGAAAAGCTAAAAAAAGTTGTAGGTAGCTTAGAAGGGTTAGTAAAAAAAAAATCTCTGCTTCGAGGTCAAAAACCGTGTGAGGGTTTCAAGTGTGCCAGAGAGCACGAGTGAACTTCGTTTACTGACAAGACGGGGCATGAAATCAACACTGTTCTCATGCTGGCAAGCATTATAATGTGCCAGATATTTGATATGTCAGTTCGACTCCATCGCATTGTATCTATGCCCCCCATGGGCAATGGGACCATTATACTAATATTAACGTTAGTAGAGAAAAGAGGGATAATGATCTTGCTCAGGAGAGAGAAAGGCCAGCTTTAACTATTTATTTATAAGCTAACAAAACATCATTTACTGCCAAACAAATACTCAAACAGCTTTGAATAGTGGGACCCATACCTGGTAGTTGTTCCAGAGAAAAAAGATGTCGTTGATCATCCGAGCCAGGTTGACGCAGCGCTTGTTGTCCACTTTAACCATAATAGCTTGCACACCAACGTGTCCCGCGTACAGCAGCTCCTGCTCCAACACCTGCACAGCACAGCCGCAAGTCTCGAATGACCGCTCCTTGTGCATGGTCGGGGAAAAAAACACACATGCACAAAGCCACACGGCACTGCAGCTGCCACTGAAATCCCCTAGTGGCCAGTTTCCAAAGTAGCTGCGGGATGCTCCGGCCCACTCCCCACTGTTACCCCTGCTTTTGGGGCACATTCAAGAATGAAATTTACCGTTTGCATTCGTTCAAAATATTTATTAATATGGTGAAGCCACTATGTTCGCAAATGTGGTGCATTTACATGTGTAACCGTTTCTGACGTAATGTTAGTGTGGTACATTCGGGCTGTATAAGTACCAGGTGCAAGTCAAAGTCAGACCAGTGTCTCGATACCGGCATATGCATGAAGCTGATTTTAATTCCACTGCCCTGAAACTCACTAACAGTGGGCCTCCTCGATTTACCAGTCCTGGGCGGCCCGCGGGCAGTCCGAGGACTGCCTTCGGACTGAGGTCCCATAGGAATACATAGAAAAATCGAGCACCGGATCGCGTCCTGGGCAGTCAGCGGACGGTCCGGGACTGATAATCGAGGAGGCCCAGTGTCTCCGTAAGCAGCATTTACTCAGATGGTCATGCTACGGCTATACACTATGGTGTAAATCGCTTTTGTGCACTTACATAATCCAGCGGAGCCCTCATACCTGACAGCACGCCAGTTACGCTTGCCAATATCATACCTTAGATATTGATCACTAGCCAGGACAAGCAATGCGGCATAAATCTCACGAACATTCTACGAAAGAATTATAGTGGATAATACAAAACTATACCCGGGTATCAGCACACAACAAAGAATTTAATGCTGGGTCGTCTTGTCCCGAGGCGAGCGCTCGCAAACATTCATCATCTGCTACATACTAGGCGATTGTTTTTATTTAATGCTGGGTCGTCTTGTCCTGAGGAGAGCGCTCGCAAACATTCATCATCTGCTACATTTGAGGCGATCGTTTTTTTTTTTTTCCCCGGAATGAGCCAAATTCACCTCAAGTGAATTCGAGAAGAAAGTGAAAGTTTGTAACCGGACGTAAATGCAATGCTGTCAAAGCTATTATATGGCATGTTTTATATGTCAGCCAGTGTAATTTTATGACCACAAGTCATTAAAAAATATAGGGTGAATATGACCAATATTTTGGATTTAGCTCGTACTGAATATTTCTGAAATATTCAAGCTGATGCGGCATTCTTGTGAAAACATTATTGCAGTTGACTTTCAAGAATGGTACGATGGAGTTTTGGTGGATAAGGCATTAAACATATGCAACAGGGCTTCAAGAACAACAGAACTATACAGGAAGAGCAGGTGAGTCCTCTTGGCAGCATTAGCAGCTGTTTTCAAATTCTTCCGTAGGATGATTTTCTTGGGCATGCCAAAAGGCACCGACGAAGTAAGCAAGCATTGCCTTGCCATAAATTTCAAAAGCGCGTCACAAGAAGGTTGCTCATACTTCCTTCTTCACCTTAATGAAGTTGCTCGTGCTTACAGAGAAGTGAGATTTGCAGGTCTTGTAAGCGGCAGCTTTGGGGTGCCAACACACACACAGACATGAAGTACTAAAATGGTAAATATGAGAGTAAAAAATATAATAACCAGATTTACTCCGTAGGGATGGGGAGACGAGATGAAATGATTGCTTCACGTCTCTATTTCATTTCGTTCCCTTCTTCTGCACACTGTGTCGTCGATATCTGGGAACACATCTTTCACCGATCTCTTAATTGCCATTTGAATCCATAAAAAGCCAGCTCCAATAAGCGAAAAACTTCTGAAAACACCCATGAAACAGTCCTAACAGTCACAAAAAAAAAGCAAACTTCCTTCTGGCAAATGAATCCCCGGCTCCTTTTGACCCGTGCAACGGCAGTAGCTGGCTAGAATCTGCGTACACGTTTGCAGGCCATTATCTCACCTATTTTCTTTCCCCCTCTGTTCTAGGGAAAGTTGCAGTTTTTCTTGCCACTGCAGTTTTATCTGTCTCTGCTTTGGTTTGCGGATGTGGCCCATTTCGGGGGGGAGGGGAAGCCTCATATATCCTCCGTGAGCAGCACGGTGACGGGCTTTAGAGTGCGCCGCATTTGCGACTAACCACTTCAAAATATCGCCTTATGACAAAGGGAGCCTGCAGAAACTAGTACAAATATAAAATCAGAGGACCTTATCAGATACCACTCTTACGATGACACCTTTTATCCTTTGTGAACTGCCCACCCTGTACTTCAAAAAATGCGTTCCGAGTGATCAGCGTTAGTTGAAATCGGAAAACAAAATGAAAGTGAACACACACCTTGTGTGTGATTACTAAAATGTTCATTCCTTTATTTAGTCCCGCATTCCGACACAACGATAGTTAAGCCTCCTCCCGCACCCCCGCCCCATTTCGCATCTAGTTGAGTCTGCCCTACCTGGCTTAACTCTTTCATTACCGTGGAAATTGACAGAGTTTTAGGGGTCTAAGAAAACATTTTTTTTTCTGCGGAACATATTGATCAGGCACTAATTACAGCAACATAAAATGTAGATGATTTAACACCCTTTCCAACAACACCAGTTTTTATAATGGTTTACTACACAATAATTGCGGAAAAAAATCTCAAAATCGAAATTTTTGTCAAGTTGTCATAGCAAATGATACTAAAGGAGTTGTGTATAACTACCAATAGTATAAAAAAATTTTGAATATACATTTTGTAGGGAAACATTTCAAAAACACGTCCTTGTCAGATATAAAAACATATTAGCACGTGTGGTGCCCACGCAATGCTGTGAATCCCAACCTCCATTTTAAAATGCGCAATTTTGGGTGGTTTCCTGGAAGAAATCTGGTGGTTTGACATTATCAGAGGCACCCATTTGTCCCCACGTGACGTAAAAACATCTTGGCAATGACTGAGTGCATTTGCGGCCAGCACAGTATTCGGGACAAGCACGCGATGCGGAAAAATCTGTGTGGAGTTGAAAACAAAACTCTGTGGTTGATGCTTGTTGACGTTCACTGTCAGTTATCTCTCAAAACATAAACGTGCAGTTTATTAAAATTTTCTGACTCGCTATTGTAGCCCTGTTTGTAGGAATGAGGTATAATACGCTAGAATCGTGCCCTGCAAGCTCTCAGCGAGTAGCTGTTGCATAATGAAAATTTTTAGCACTACGGGCCTCCTGCTTTGAGCGCCACCTGGCATTTTCGAAAAGAAACCTCTGTCCGAATAGAGAGTTCTACTAAGGAGCAACACTAGACCTCCGAAGATACCCTTGTACCCTTGTATGGAAATGAAACTGGCCGGCGAACAGCTGGCGGTGTGCAAGGCCAGTTTGAAGCGCTCACCTTGTCGGAACTGATATCCGGCGACTGGGTGTTATCTTTTGACTTGCATCGGAAGTTCTTATCACAGAAATCGAGTTAGGGTGGGGTAAAACCGCGAGCGGAATGATTTTTTCGGGGATCAGTAGCGGACACCTAAGGCGCCATGGCAGATAGGCTTGAAGTTGGGTAACTGCATAGTAGTGCCAAATATGAACTTCGCGTTGCAGAAATGAAACCGAAATTGTTGTAAACTGTTTGCAAGTGGTCCTGCGGTAAGTAGAACTACAACACGACTTAGAACAACATGTTCAAAGGCAATAAAACTACCTAAAATCATAAAATAACATAGTAAACAAGCACCGCTTGATATTTTCAGTCGATTTCAGGGATTATTACTGTAAAAGTTCAAACATGATGATTGAAAATCATCGCCTGATTCCCCCCCATTCATGCCCTGATAACAAAAACCAAACGCTGATGCAGAGTAATTATGAGGCCTTCTTCTTTAGTAGAAGTGGCATGCGCCATGACCATGCCCCTTTTCCACAACCAGGTGAATCAAACGCGTGTCAAAAATCGTGTTTTTGTTGCAAAAATGAAAACAAAGCTGATTTTGAAAGGGCATTTCCTGAGCTAACCCCAAATAGCTTTACTTGTCCCAGGAACACCTAAAATGCTATAAAAAGTGGCTCCCAAAGTATTGTTCAAATTGAACGATTTTGAATAGGCACGGTAACGAAAGAGTTAAATACCCTGAGCAAAACCTGTGGAGCAAAACACTTGGCTGGAAAAAAAAGAAAAGATGAAGACAGGCACGGAAAATAAGAAGAGATAAGAGATTTGTACAAGCCAATAAAATCAGTTTAAATAGTCTACACACTTCCCCTTACTTCCATAAGTCACAGTGTGCAATTTCTCGCTCTCCCCTCCTCTCTCTGTCTCATGCGTGCCCATCTGTGTGAGGCAGTAAAATGTGCGCCAGGCTGTGCAAGGAGAGGAACAGTGAAGACAAACGGCCTACTGTCGCATGGGCACCAAGCAACCTCAGCTGTGCGAACTTTGATGCACGAGTACTGAAGCTTACGTTTAACAGTAAATTAGAGAAAAGAAAGTGGTACAAGGAAATGAGAACAGCAGAATATAAATAATCCAGGAAACATTCGCAAAAGTACTGCAAGTTAACATATTTTTTTAAGTAAGCTAACAATCAACTGATGTCGCAGAAAAATGCCTACATGATGTGCATGTGCCCCATTTTTATTGCTACAGTTTCAACACTGCAAACACCAAGAAAATAAAATTAATACCAGATCAGAAAATTTCCTCAAAGAAGATGAAACTCCCTTTTGTGGTATCGGCAGTAATCATGAACAATATCATAAACAAGCAATGGTTGTAACAAGAATTTTCCGCTCCCCTTTGAATTTCGAAGGAAGAGGTTTTACTACACATGCATTGCATATGCATGCACACCACACACAGGCAAAGGGCCCTTCCCCAACACACACATTTTCACTCAATTGGTACATAGATACCCAGATACATCAGTGACGTTATGCCTTATCTAAGGCTCGCACTCCTGCCTTGCATTTATACAAGTGCTGCCTCAAATCCACCAGGATGGATACATTGACGCCAACAACAAATCCTTGGCAAGTTGCCCAGTCATCCTTTTATCATCAAAAAATAAACACCAAAACTGACTTTGCAAGCAAGATGAGATGGCAAAAAGTTGCTACAAATTGCAGAATTTCTTGAACAGAAATTCACAGAAACAACCAAGAATATTTTGATAAAGCAGCTTTCGATAAAGTAGAATCAGTGAAATGCATGCAATAAACTGTCCGGATCCCTTCACAACCAACACAAAGTTTGGACTAGTACCAAGCCAACTATCACGCTTGTACCAAATTTACACTCGTACTAAGCACGAAGCTTGTTTATGTGCACTGTACCATGTCCAGCCAGAGAACGGGAAACCCAAATTGTGTGGCCAGTCATAAAAAAGTACAATTCTCACCTTTTCAGATGTTCGCCTGCAGACTACATTTGGAGAATCCACATCCAACCATTCGGACATCTTCAGCACCACCAAAAGTGCGCCAATCTGAAGTATACAAGTTTAAAATCCAGCACATTTGTAGCCAAAAATATCATGCCCACATGAAAGTATTGTTAATTACATAAAAAACATTGCGATGTGTACACAACACTCCAGTTTTGAAAACAGAGTATTTCTTCCTAGTGTGAACAGCTCTGAACTTCTTTGCTACAAGGCCAGTTCAATTTCTGAAACTCATTCCGGGGACCACAGTATCTTCTGGTCCAATAAGGGTGCGACGTGCAGTTCTTTTGCAGGAGCAAATATCAAATACAAAATTACACCGTATACTTATTATATTAATAAGTGCAAAAAAAAATCAATTACATGGTTAACCCAACAATTTCAATAATTTCATCAGCTCATGATAGAAGATTTTCGGAGGTCAACGTGTCACCACATTCTTGGGGAAAAACAAAAAAAAAAAGTAATTTTCAAGCCCTCTAGTCCTTGAAAAATCTGAAAAAGTGTTTTAAGAGGTCAAGTCCTCACTAGGATTGTCCAGTTCATAGAAATGACCTTGCGCTGTTCACGACGACACCAGAGGAGTGAGCACGCCAGCTCTCACAATGTGCCAGATGGAGATTCTGCAAACCTGCCTATACAGTCCAAGTGTCTCCACCACTGATGTGGACAGCTTTTTAAAGAGAAACCCTGGTTTTCAGAGTAAACAAATTGCCAGATGTTACTATTTATGTTACTATTTTCATCGATAAAATGCAAGTTCTAAAGAAAGTACTTGCAAAATATTACAGGTCTGTCATGAATGCCAAGCTGCTGTGCTCTAAAGTGCCTGAAATGCCCATTTCCCTTTGACATCTAGGCTTCTTTCATTTTCTCAAAATCCCGGGCCATCTCCAGCAACCTGGAGAGGGGCAAAACATGCAGTGTGTAAGTGTATTCTCGGCACCTTGGTGTTTTTGCCCACAGAGATTAAACCGTTGGGGGGTAGAGGCATACAGCTTTGCTGTAAATGTCTCATGTCTTTGAAGCACGAAGTGTTCTAGCCCGAGGCACTCTAAAACGAGTGTCCTGGTGTATTCTTTTATTACGTGTTACGTTCTAGCCGCGAGGCACTGAAAAATTAGTGCCCCGGTGTTTTAGTACCGTGACTACATGCGACGACATGAGACACCGACAGCCGGAGCCCGTAAGGTGTTTCGACAATAAAAATTATTCTGCTTTAAGGCCAACTGCTGCCCGCAGTATCTTTGGATGTACTCATCAGATCTGTGTTACTCTTGCTGTAGGCAAAGCTACCATTTGTACAGTGCAATGATCCTACGAAAATGTAAGGTAACACCTGTTGGCCCAAGTATAAAATGTTTTTTATTTGACGAATATATTAGAACTTTTTTAACACAACACTTCATATTGACAATATTTTTACAATGAGAAGGCTAAAATTGTATCGGGTATGGGTGTGGTATTCGTTGAAAAGTTTAGCTGTCAATTTCTTCACTTGGCAACACTGGAAACGGCCACAGACATGGCCGATGCACCACGGACATGGCGCGGCTTTGGCCACTGTGCCCACACGCCGATAAAAAAAAAAACACCGGCGTGCATCGTCTGCTCAGTTTCAACCCAATTCTCAACGGTGGTGTCAACAGAGATGTTATTAATCGCACTTACATTGGACTCGAGGCAATACTTTGCGTTCTGCGAGGTAGAGTATGTAACATGCAACACATTCATGCGCTTAGCACGGACAAGTACCGCCATCCCGCGGAGCCCGACGTAACGAGTGACGGCGCACTCACATGGTTGCCTGCATGCGCGCCTCGCCAGTGAATACAAGCAATAGTTAACAGTGCCGCATAACACATGTAATAAATTCAAATTTATGCCCATAGGCATAGCATGGGCATCTTTTCTCACAGCACTGCCAAAAGGCACTACTGTATATGTGAAAACTCAAGAGAGTAGATTGAAAATCACCAAAAATGGCGCAAAGACCAGGGTCCCCCCTGAAAGGAGCACTGACACGAAATTTCGAAGCTGGTATAACTATGTAAAAGTTTTCCTTTGTATCAACAAAAGAAGCCTATACTAAACAGCAACCGTTCAGTATAACATATTTTAAATACATTTTAATCTTCGCACTCACGAGAAACCTCAGAACGGGCACCCTTTTGCAATTGGCATCAGCATGACGCCATCTGCTCCTCCTGGCCCCCAACTGCAGACGTGAGGCTGTGGCTGCAGTTGGAGTGCACTGTTTCGCCGTGTGAATCACATCACGGTAACTGACATCATGCTGCCTGGCGTGTGGAGATGGAGACCACGGCCAGGTCTGGGCGCGCAGCGAGCGCTCACGCGCGCGCGTCCACACCAGCAGTGGTGCAACGAGAACGGTGATGTCACGAGCCCCCTCCTGCCATGGCGGCCGCCTCAGTGTTCGTTTCATTGAAACCGAAACTAATATGAATAAACGAGGCTGTAAATAATTATTTATGCTATTGGCGACTGTAGTGTGCCGTTCTATGATCAGTGGGATGGTAGGCACCCATAGCACCGAAAAAAGCAACGCGAAAATTTCGTGTCAGTACTCCTTTAAAGTTTCTCAACTTATCATTGCTAGCCTTGTTAGTACTGCATATGAATTTTTTGTACGACTGATAATAATTCTGTGACACAGCTCTGCAAAATGTATTCATTACTGCAAAGCTTCAATGCGCAGCTAACGTTGCCGACACAAACAGTAAGCAACATCAGGAGTCTGCTTCAGAAAGTTGCTACTGACAGATGCACCAATATCTTAAACTGGACTTGTAGGTTTGATAAAATGTTGAGGCTTTTAGCTCTATTATATTCCCCCCTTCATCACCCCCTGTCCACATGCAACGTTTTCCTTCTTTTGACTGTTTGTAGCTAGTTGCCTCGGATCAGGTTCACGTTAATGTGTTTAAAGGCCAACTGCACTCAGATTTTCGACAACGTAAAAATTATGTCACCTAATAGTACATATAAAAAGGGTGCGAAATGCAAAATACTGCGCTTCAAGCACCAGCGCGCACGACACAAACGGCTCGCGACATTGGCGTTTTCAGAACCGAAACTGAATAGAAAAGGCGGCCATAGCGGCGGCCGGACGTGACGTACGTGATGGAACAAAAGCGGCCGCGCCAGAACCGTCGGCCGCTCAGAGCCGCCTCCAAATGCACGTGGTAGCGCTGCGTTTCGCTCTGTTATTTCCACAGAAGAACTTCCACTAACGTTTGCCCATAATAACAAAGTTAGGCGCAATTCTGGCATCCCGTTGCTATCAGTTGAGATGAAGTACACAGCCCGACAGTAATTTTTTTCCATCATAACTGCCGGAGTAGCAATTTTTGGCATTGCAAATAAAAAAGCGGACCCTGATTTCCAAAGCTACTTGCCCGTACGATATCGAAAAGCAGCTTTCGTTGTAGCCGACGCCTCGGCTGTCACGTTGCTCTCTTTGAAGGGAACAAACCGCACGCGGGCGGCGATCAATCACTATTTCTACTATACATTACTTACAAACAGCTTCGTGAATATCGGAATATTGCTGCACATCAAAAATCGAATTATAAAAGTGGTCTGAAACTATAAGCCAGCTTCCACAGCTAAATGATGTACTAAAGCCCGAAAACATTTCCTATCTACCGCTGTTTTCTACTTTAACCAGAGACAGGTAGGTGCTGCCGAAACATTTTACTTTCAAATAAACTAAATCTAACGCTCAAAGTAAATACCTCACTTGGCAATTGAACAAAAACCTAGTCTATTATTTAGGAGAGGAGCAGTTTCGTTAGTTTTTGCACTTCGCGAAGACGACGGCCGATATTTGTGCGGATGTATTTGTTACTACGAGAAAGGCTGATTTTGGTTCACTTAGCGAGAGAGGCAAAAGTCGCACAAATGTTTATACCTGCGTGTACAACAACTCTAGTTAGGCCGTCAAACTTTTGGAAAAGTCTAAAGGATGGAGGTGGCGTTGGGCCAGCCCAAATATGGCCAGTATTGGAGTGGTCAAGAATTTATAAAATATCTTTTTTTTCTGTGGTAGATGCAATAGAAATGACAAATGTAAGGCAAGTGCTCGTTTTGCGCTATTTTTTTCTTTGAGTAAAACTATTATTTTCAAGTAAAAAGAGTTTTAGTAACTCCAAGACGTTCACAAGCGCGCGAATAGTTTTGTAGGCTTCTTTTTTTTTTTTTTTGCATTGAAAAAAAAAAAGGCAGATATTACTGCCTACGCGGTTAGTTTAAACATGTGATGGCAATGGCGGTACAGCGCGCTGGTGTAGCAGAGAAACCCGGGCGAACACATCCCTGCGCCCGGCGGAGCACCCTGCAAGGCGAGCTCCACTGGAGAGGTTACCCAACCTCCGTCACAGGCCGCTCGGAACTTGTTTCGGCGACTCTCCGCCAGGTGCAAACGTCGTCTGCTCGGAGGTACTTTGAACGGCGGTACCTAGCGCTCTCTATGATTACGAAGCTAAGGATTTCGCCATGGTGATTTTAAGACCATAGACTACTTATTTGGACAAAGAAAAATTTGAGCGCAGTTGGCCTTTAAGAAAGAATTTTATACATAATTCTACTGAGCCCACTTTTGGTTACTGGCAATATCTTAGGCTTTGTTTGAATTAGCTTTCAATATCTACCATGTGATACAATTAGCTACTTTTTCCAGCTTTCAATCCACTGTTGGCATTTAACTGTCTGCCTTGCCCGCCCTTCAGTTCTTTGAGAAAGTTGCTGAAACAGATGCTTGATAGTAACCATCTGAACTGCAGAAGAGCAGCGAAGTGGCCCCAGGCCGACAATGTTGCATCAACACCTCGTTTGGACAATGAGATGACAATGACCAACATGAAAAACTACAAGCATCCACAACGACACAAGTAGTTGGCCAATGTTGCAAGACATCAGGAATTTACCAGCTTCACGAGACACCTCCAGCTTCCACACTGCCTTGGCTATTGCACTTCCAACCTGACACCAGCAGCCATTGGCATGAGTATGCGAGAAAGGGGAAAGGGAGCTCCCGAGGTTGGAAGCTGATGGGCAAGTTAGCCATATCTGCCTTAAGGGTCATTGCAGCCCCCCACGCCCTTGCAGCGACATAACTCGACGACTGCTCATAAAACTACTTGATGAGAAACTACCCAGTTTGGTATACAATGCTCGATGTGAGTGCTATCTATTGTTTTCTGCAACCCTCCTGGGAATGACAGTAAGACTGCAGCTGAAATGCCAACCTCAAAATCTAGACACAGCAGCAGAGGCTAATGGCGACCAACCTCAAGCTATGCTTGGGTACAAGTTAAGAACGGCAATAGCTCAAGTAATGTATCCCTCCGCTGAAGCGGCGGACACAGATGTCACCGTATGTGAATTTTGAAACTAGATTACGCTTAATGCGTGACATTGCCTGCTTTTTCACATGTAGTTTGTCGTCGCTGCAGTGGTCCATAAAAATCCCGGAAGCAATTCGTGTCGCACTCAAAATACTCACGGTAACGCACTCTTTGCGCCGAGTGGAGGAACAGCCAGCTGTGGTGACAAGGCACAGGAGAAACTTCCATTGCCGCTTTTAAGTTGTACCCGAGTATAGAACAGACGGCAAGACTGGTTGACAGGCATCAGCCAGTTCGTGGAAAAAAAGCCAGTTTGTAGAAAGAAATGGCACGGTGCATTCACAGAAGTGCCAACTGCAACGACTGTCTGCACCTTCACTCCTTCTCCCTGCAACACACGCCTATGTTTGTGCTTTCATTCTCTTGTCTGTGAAGCCAGAGCCAGCTGATTTAAACGAATACTTGCCGAACACCTGCGTGCAAACGGTTGCTCTACAAAGGATAAGCATCATCTGCAACAAGTGCTGCAACGATGAATGCACACATGGCACTCAAAACCTCAGACTTGAACATTACTTGAACACCATGAACACCATTACTTTCCAGAGCTTGAACAATAATGCTACAGTAGTAGCCACTATAATCCATGTCATTTTTCCACCATTATACACACTTAACAGAAGAAAAAAGAAAAAAAAAATAAACGTGGCAGATTTTTTTTTTTTTTTTGTTGGCCCACCTCAATACTTTTCGCGAACTGAAAGGGACTTGCATCAGTATTCATTACCCCGTATCTTACTTTCCACCTTTCTCATTTTCTTGCAGAAGAACGATTACTTTCTGGCATGCATTGTGACAGAATACCAAAGAAAATAACATCACTAAGACCCAAAGATTTTCTTCCCTGTACTGAGACCTAAGTGGAGGCCTTGTGAAAAATATTTCATTAAGCATGCAAACAGAAAAGTTCTGCTGGTAAAAGGAAAACTGGCACAGAAGGCTCCCAGAAGAAAGAAAAAAAAAAGGCAGTCTGCCTAACACTTGACACGAAATAAACTTTTGTTTGTAAACTGCTTAGTTTACCTAATCATCCACAAGATAAAAGCTACTGCAATTGTCAAAAATAAAAAATTTGTGCTAAAGAAGCCACGCAGACCAAATACAAGTTTGTTTTATTCGAAAGATTTAATGTTTCATAGTGCCATTAGTGCTTGTCTGGCAGCAAACAATGCTTTACTAACTGAGAAATTAATAATTTTAAGCCAAAATTTCGATTCTCCCATAAAAACGTGTTTTCGTGACGTCAACAATGACGTATCCAGAGCAGGGCCTTAATTCCGGCACTAGTTATCCAGTATCATCTAGGCAACAAATCAAAGGCTAGCCAGAAACCGAAAGCACCAAATGTCCGCCCTTCCAAAGCGAAAATTTGACTGTGCTTGTCGCAACTATCTCGCAGCTAAGCTACGCAACAATAACTGATACAAAAATATGCACAGTATGTGCGCCTTTTTACTGGTAGAAATTAAGAGCAGGGGCCCTATTCTCGACTGCACAAATTGCCGGGAAATCTGGAAATTTGCCGGAAGTCTTTTCTGATTGGCTTTCAATTTTGGTCACGTGCTTCCGGTTGACAAAGCGGTTGCTTGTGCTTTTGTCATTTTGACGTTTCATGACAGTTACTGTCAACAGTTTTAAAGTATGCCTTATTTCTCTCTACGTGAAGTGCACAATTCTTGGCCAGCAACTAAATGCACTGGACATGACAACGCAAGCCTGATTCAACAACAATACTGCTTGTAATACATGCCCTCTCTGTGATTGGCTGAGAAGGCGTGACGTAATTTAAACAGCTGGCGGGAACGACACAACATGCATTGGCAACTTCAGGCTGCGTAAAAGTGACGTAATGTTACATAACAGCTTGAAAATGGCGGCTGTTTTTGCCACGAAATAGGGCAAAAAATTTCCCCGACCTTCCGCGCTGCGAAATGTCCGCGAATTTGCAGCAGGCGCAGTTTCGCATGCACATGGTTTAAAGCATGTTTTCTACGGAAAAAAATTATAGTTTCAACTGTTCTCAAGCCAGCAATCACGTAGCATAGAAATAACGTGCAGTATTTTGCTTTTATGTTTGGCAATAATAAAAATTATGTTTGGCGTAACCGCAACATAAGAGGGCAAAGCCTGTCCATACAGAGAACCCAATGCATAACATTTGTCCACACTCGTCCTAGTAAGCTGCTGGGTCACATGATCGAACTCAAGAGAAAAATAAAGAAAAGTGACTCTGGTTCATTACAGCGCGCTGATTGAAGTCGAGCTTGACGAATGAGTGAATCGGCGACATCAGTGCGCTCCGCGGTTATCAGGCGTAGCGCTTCACTGCTCTTATGTGACATAGAAGCGATGGTCGCGGCCGTCTTTTTCTGTGATCGCGCCATAAACTTGTAACATAGCAGCAGATGATGGCGTGGCGGCGGTGGTGGCCGGGAAGGTGATAACGCAACAAAGCTTGCATTGAAGCAGAGAGCCAAACTATGTTACTAAAAGCAATTAAAAGAAATAAATAGGTACGGTAAAAACAAATTGTGCAATGTTCTGTAGCTGGACATCCGCCTTTCGCTCGCTTTTGGATCAACGTTACTCGATCGCCTTGTGGTGTTGACGCCAATTTTGACCTGAAGAAATGTGTTTCTCTTGCCAGCCTCACCTACCGGCTTAATTTTTATAGCACATGCCAAGTGTTTTTATATCTTTAATGCGCAATATTTGATATCTTGGTTGTGATATTTATGAGTGAAGCGTCAATTTACGCTGCATGTCGTCAGAGCTATACGTGCATCATGTCACAGATTGCTTACGTTGTGCTTACGCAAAAAACATGGCAAATTTCCCGGGAATTTGTGCAGTCGAGAATGGGGCCCCAGATGTATGTAGGTGTGTTGCCGACGGAGAAACAGCCGGCCAGCAAGCGTCGCCTGACAGGGGCGATCCTAGTGACAGCTTTTGCCCCCGAATGACACTTCGGCCAGAGTTTCGTGCCCAGAAAAGCATTGAAGGACTCTGGTTATACCTTACTGAAAATTGCACTTGCGCATGTAGCTGTGTCGTGCATCTCCTCACCAGAGTTCTCCCCACGGTGGGCGGCGGTGGAAATGCCCCCCACTGCTCTTCTTCATCGCCCACCACTCTGATTCACCACCCAATGCTTAAATTCGGTAGGCCTCTACCACTCCGACAAACCCTATTGAAATGCGCCTGAAGATATAAAAACGGCCACTGTGCGAGAGCAATTCCAGCTGCAGCTGGCTGCCCATCGTGCCACCTAATTACATGGTGGTGTCCGAACAAGTTGCTTTTAGTTTTGAAAAATTGCCACAGATGTGCAAATCTTGGAGTCAATGCTTGCACTTATTGCTTCTATATTTTGTTTAAGTACTTACAATTTCCACCATGCAGTGGCACCATAATATGCGGTACTTTACCACAGTTAATCAATGTTTCTGACGAATATTTGAAATACTTGAACTTAACATTCCTCCTCCTGTTCTCGAAATGCCCACCTCAGAAATTTCTGGGGAGAACCCTGCTCCTCATGCTCCCCTTCCAATTACACCTGCTTTGATTTGATTTTGATTTGATTGTGGGGTTTAACGCGCCGACGCAACGCAGGCGATGAGGCCCGCCGTAGTGGAGTGCTCCGGATTAATTTTGACCACCTGGGGATCTTTATCGTGCGCCGAAATCTCGTACACACGGGCGTTTTTGCTTTTCGCCTCCATCAGAAAAGCGGCCGCCGCGGCCGGGAATCGAACCCGCGACCTCGTGCTCAGCAGCGCAACGCCTTAGCCACTGAGCCACCGCGGCGGGTCAATTACACCTGCTTCTAATTTGCCACAGCCCAACTGATATAGTTCTAACATAGCCTGCCAGTAAATTTTGAAAAGCAAGCACTAAAAGCAGCAGCTTGATGTACCTGGCAAAGGCAGGAAACTTTTTCCTTTCACCTTCTGCTGCTTTCTGTTGCACCTTTGGTAACAGCATTTTATGAAGAAGAAAATTAAATTGATGACACAACCACCTCAAGGGAGAAGTGTGTACCTAACAAAGAGTGCAAATGGTGCAATGGGAGAGTATACATGAGCAACGAGTTGTAAAACACCGCCAAAGCCCGTGCCCCACGCCAAGGCACAAGCAATATTAACAAACAAGAGCAGAACAAAAACTTAATCCACCTGTGCAGTTCATGTGTTTGGGAAGCAATTTTATGTGCGTTTTTTATCATCGGGTATTAACACCGCACAAAACAATGATGCCACTCCATGCTGTACATAATAATGCCCCTTTTGTTCACCTTCTTTATATGCACTATCAAATGACTTACCCGCAGAGCTTAAAACGGTGTCAGGTCGGAAAAATGGCGTCATGTCGACATCGCCACCCCGAGGCCTCGCCCGTGGATGGGCAACATCAACCACCACAAAGTTGTACCTAGAAGAGAGCACAGCAAATAGCAATTAGTTCAAGCCACTAAAAAAAAAAAAAAAAAAAGAAGAAGAAGAAGAAGCACTGCCTTTGCATGGGGCTTATTTTAACAATGCTCCCGACGACCAGGCTGAGCTGCAAGGAAAGCTTTAAAACGGCTAGCTGGTACCTACCAAAGTGGAGGGATGGTACAAATTTGGCAAAACGAAGAGAAAGGAAATGCCTACAAGATGGGCATGCTGCAAAGCAGCATTTCCGCATGGTGAAATTTGGTGGCTACTGGTGTCAAGGTACAGGTGCGGCTACACAATATCTGGCGAAAAGTGGTGAAAAAGTATGTTGGGGCTCTGAACCATGGTTTTCTTGCCTTGAATGGAAGCTTTTCCAGCTCCTAAACACTAAGAGTGATGGGCATTACCGGATTGCAGGCATCTTTTGATGAGCCCGACAAGAATTTTTTTGGTTTTAGCCACCCTTGAAAAAATTGAAAACAAAATTTGACATTTTGTATTTGAGACAAAACACACCGAAAAAAATCCTCCAAAATTTTTTATGCAGGACACCCCCCTAGTGTTTCCTTTCTAGCAAATTCTTCACTAACTTGTTTTCTACGACAACTGCATGTACCTGAACGAGTAGTAATATGTTAAATGCTGATACATTAACTTGAGAAGAATATTAGGTTACACCAGGTCTTACGTTTTAATACCAAGTTTGGAAAGAAGTACTGAGCATGGTATTGGATGCCCGGTAACTTAATGTGCGAGAATGCCCATAAAAAAAATGGAGTAAAAATTCCCTAGCACTGCGACAGATATGAATAAGAAATCTGATTTCACTTTGCTCAAACTCACTTTGCTAACCTAAGCCGATTCCTCAGCGATGGGATGGACGAAACCAAGAAAAACACTGGCCATTTCGGATAAGATCGAACTAAGGGTGGGTCGTCGACCTCTTCAATTGGCTTGAAATTTTTATATCATTCCCTGATCATTCTAATGTCCAAATTTACCAATGTTTTCCCCAGGAAAAATTTTATTTAACTGCAAAAAAGTTTGGAACACGACGTGGTGGGCCTTTGCCTGCCCGTGCGCCTCAGCCAACTTTAGTGACGTCTACCTGCGAAAATATTTATGAGGGACAATCAGTAAATTTTATGCTGAATTCACGCCCGTTGCACATTTCTCTAAAGAAGTTTTGGTGCTGACCAGAATATAAATTTTTCATAATAAAACGTCAAATTCGGCTCAGCTAAATTTTTTTTAACTTTGAGCCTAAGTATTACAACCTTCATATTTTACTCGCAAATGCTTCTTACATTTATAAACAAACACACCAAATATTATAAATGAATAAAATGCGGCTACGATGAAACACACACACGATTGGAGAAAAAAACAAAAAACACAAAGTTCAGATGCTAACATAACATAAAAAAAACAAATATTTGGTTTTTCTCAACTCCTCCCCAGATGTAGGCCTTTACATGTACTTGCATAATAATCAGAAGCATGTTGCATCATTTTGTTCCTGAAGCGTGTACAGCCCGAGAGAGGAACCCTATCCACCCAGCTCTCCACGGCGTACTGTAGTGATAGCGACTTCCCTCAGATTTGTTTAGGTTATGTATGCATACCTGCCAGGTTTGCCAGGATGGAATTAGGGAGATCTGACGGGGAGGGGGGGGGGGGGGTGTAGTAGAAACAACAGAATACGTAACTTTACACACATTTTTTTATTTACTTGCAACATAGCAGGGAATGAACTGTTTCTTCGTCCAAACTACCAACAAGCTACAGCACTTAAATGTTCGACGTGGCCGACGACGCCCTTTTCAAACAGTCCTGGAAATAGTACTGCCAAGCGCAATACAAAACAGCAGGAACCGAACTGTTTTGTCTAAACTAACAACAAGCTACACGCTGGAGAATTGCTAAATCTTCAGAACGACCGTGCTCGTGCGTAAATGAAAGCGGCGGCGGCGCTGCGTTTCTATAAATAGTAAACTAACAAGGGGATAAACAGGTCCACCGTCTGCGCATGGCCGACTACGACTTTCAAGCACTTCGCTGATAACGATGCCAATCCGCCTCTTTCACAACCCCACTGCGCATGCGCAATCCCCTAGCGGCCAAGTCCCTAAGCAGTCCAGTAGGGGCAGCAGACGACATTCCCCACAGCTCCCGCACAAGCGGGAAGGGATCGTGGTTGTATTTACATCGTTTGATTTTTTTGTGTGTGCTCGTTGTACGCGGAACAATGCCCACAACTTGTGCTGCGTTCCGCTGTAACTCGGAGTGCCGAAAAGGGAATGGTGTCGGCTTCTATCGCTTCCCGCCGGCCGCACGCGATCGGCTACGGCGGCTTGCGTCGCTCGCGTCGGCTCGGGTGATCGGAACTTTAGGCTCAGTATCCTGGCGGATATTTGATCGCTGCTATCTTTGCAACTGCGAATGACAATCCGCAACACAACTTTTCACTACACTATCATCCTCTTTCTCGCATGTGGAACTCTGCCGTTTGAGCGATCGGTGACCAAGTCATCTGCGTAGCCTGTTTCGATGCTTCCGCGCAGGTATCGCCATCTCTCGGCCGCTCGGCGCACCGCGCGCCGCGGCGACCGGTCAGCGTAGCAGCGTAGGCTCACGCTTGCATCGCGGCAGATATATCTGACAACAATCCCTAGCACAATTTTTCACCACACTAACACCTACTTTCTCGCATGTGGAACTTTTTAGCGATCAAATTGATTCAGAAGAGCAGCGACAAGCGCGGTTGCTACCGTGGTCTGCGCCGGTTCGAGCCGCTGGTTGTGCCGAGCTGGCAGGCGCGGCCGGCGTGTGCGCGGACTGTTTCCGAAGGCAGAAAACGCTTCACGATTGCTTGATTTATCCATTTCTTGCGAACAAACGCGCAGAATCTACAAATTCACCTCAGCGATCATCGTAGTTGACCACGGAGCAAAAACAGTGGGCGGAGCGACGCCGGTCGACGCATCTCGTGCGCGCATCGGGCTGTCTCAAATTCACGCGTACGACTAGTCGTGGCGACAGCCGTAACGATCAGTCGCATGTGAATCGCGTGTACCAATCGTACATGTGTGCAGCGCTTAAAGGCATTTTGTGAACTGCCGGCCTTTGTTGAGCTGGCGATCGCACTTCATGCCAGACGACTCCAAGCACTGCTCGCTCTGCTACTCGGACGGCACACGGATCTGTCCGAGATTTCTCTGCCAGCCCTCATTCAGTGATAAGAAGCCGCCTGGTATTATGTGATGACCAGGGGCTGTCATCTTAAGGCGTTATAACACCAACACAGTAGAAAAACTTCGGCTGCTCCTCGCCGTAATGTCGGATTGCCGTGCATAAACGAGAACGCAGCCGGAGGAAATGCCGGCAAACCCTACAGCTTCAACTTCCGCTGGGCACGCTAGGTGGCAGCACACCGCAATGAAAGAGGCGGATTGGTGTCGGGTTAGATTGTCAGGTATACCTCCGGCACATTGTGGCCAGACTGGGAAAAAGATATGGCCAAAGGCGGGTGCGTTTTCGGGAGATTTTTGTTTCGGTCGTACAATCGTACAAAACCATGCAAATTCCGGAGTCTCCCGGAAAATTAGGGAAACCTGGCAGGTATGTGTATGCTTTGTATAAAAGGCAAATGATCCCTTTACGGATAAAATAAGTGAGAAAAGAACAGAAAAAATGGCTTTTTAATGTCCATGTTGGCACCATGACAACCAATCTGTGCCCAATTAAAAGTATAGATTTGGGAAAAAAAAAACAACAACAAAACTCTTAGGTTCAGCCCCATATTTTTTAAAAGAAAAACGCCCTTTCAGTTTTTGGGAAACTCTTACAAGATGTTGACCGCTTGAATGAATGCACAGAAGAGATGCAGGAGCCAGAAATACATTCAAACGGCTGTATTTCAGTGTTGGTGAAATCAGGTGAAATTTTGATCAGGGGCTGGTGTTGAAGCCTCTTTCCAATTTGGCAATGCTGCTGGTGCAAAGCACTAAACTGTTGACATGCAAGCACATGATGACTGCTAAACACTGTGTAGTCTTATGGCAGCCACTGGTGTTCCCAGTAAAAGTGTACGCGGAAGCTTTTTATTTTTCTGCATGAAGATGCGCAAAGAGTAAAAAACTCATTCAGTTTATGGAACTTCCTGAACGAAAGAATGTGCTAAGCCAGCAAGAAAGAGGAGGTCACATCTTTCTTGCTGACAGAGACGTTCCTCGTGCTACACCACCTCATTGGCTGTCTCCACTTGCTGCTGTATGTATGGCGCATGTGAGCAAAGGTGTTAGTGTAGGCATGGATGAAACAGGAGCTTCTCGCGCAGCAGCCTGCCATGCAAAAGTCAGCTTTAAGAGCAGAAATTTGGCACGATTTCCTGTCGTTTAACTTGCAGCCCCATTTCCTTCAACAAACTAAATTTTTGTTTACCTTCCTTACACGCTGTTTAACTTCTCATAATAGTCTGGACATGAGAAATGTGTGCTAATACAGCTGTATATCTCAACCTGAAACAGATTTTGTTCTGCGTGAATGTCTTTGCTTGAAATTTACACATAGGCCGTCTTAGGATAACCATAACCCTGCTGAACCAAGAATAACCAAGGGAGAGCAGCCTGCTCTCGTGCTAGTCTTGAATTAACCCTGTGAAACAATATTAAATTTTTAACGGGCAAATGACCACACGCCACTCGCGCACTTCGCAATAGCAGTAAATGGCCCTTCTACCCGAGGCAGTGACGAGTATTACGAAGGACCCACCCGCTAATATTCCTACTTCATGACCTACGAACTTAAAAACCACCGTGCACTAATACAAAAAGCTTTCAAAATACATATCAATGTTCACAACGGCCTAGTTTGCTTATTTTAGAGGTACTTAAACAAAAAAATAAAAGTCTTGCTCAACAGCTAGCGCTACCTTGTGAAAACTGGATGAACTAAATTTTTTATATCAGGGAAAAAAAAGTGACATGCTTATAAAAGAAGCAAACTAGGCCGTTAAGAGCATTTCTATGAATACGTAAAATCTTTCGTATTGGCGCACGATGCTTTTTAAGCTCGTGGGTCATGAATTGGTAAGTCCCATAGGAATGCGATCAGGCGAGTCCCCCTTAAGATTGGTTCAGCCCTGCAATTGGGAAACAACCTGCAAACAAAGCCGCTGGAAGGGGCATTCTTTGGAGCCATTTAAAATCAACCCTTTGCCAGCTCTCACTATTCAATGCTGTGCCTTGCATGTCCAACAACCACTGCCAGCTGCAACTACCCTGCTTGTTCCTTGCAATGGCTCATTTTGATGCACAACCTTTTTCTCAATTAAGGCGTGACTCAATGACAAATGGTCACCCCCCCCCCCTTTTCCTTCTTGTCCTTTCCCTTTTTTTCTCGTGAAGCTCCTGCTCTTGCTGGCACTGCGTAGACTGGCTCCAATAAACACTTTTCATCGTTTATGTGGTCGATAAGGTGGTATTTTTTTTTATAAAACCTGAAAGAAGAAAAACTACCATGCGCGGCTGTATCAAATAAAACAGTGATGTCAATACAAGGTGCTACGTGAATGGACGATGTCCAAGCCAAACCAGCGCTGCCGGGGGCGGACATAAATAGTATAAATGTATAGCCAGTTTACATTTTTATTTAGTTTTAGCATTTCGAGCAGCTTAGATTACTTTCTTGAATAGCACTTGTGCAGTAAGCGTCCCCCAAATTCCCGCAAATATCTCGTTTCAAGCGTCGCATTCACTAGGCGGAAAAGAATTCGCAGATGTGTGGTCGCGCTGCTGACCACTGTGCTAGTTCACACAGCGCGAAAAGTGCTTCCCGCACCCTGTTTTTACGCTGTACGATAAAAGTTTCGGTTGATTTTAACTCCTCAGTACCTATATTAACTTTGCTGACTCTTCTCCCACCTTCAACTGGCCTTAGAATTTTCTACTAGCATACCAGTCAGCGAAGCGTCACATGTGCGCGCGTGGAGCAACTTGAACTTGGAGCTTGATACAGTCTACGAACTAACAAACTAAAGGCAGGCACAAACGTGCCGTGGCTTAATTTCAACTGAGCGAACAAATTGCGATGACCCGCCGGCAGCTGGCAGACTAAACGCTGGGCCAACTGCTTCTATTGGAGGGTCGGCGAGCCCTGCAATAGTGCAGTCAAGCCAATCCATCTAATGACATAATACGAAACGTCATAGGAAATCGGCAGGGAGAATGCAGAGAAGTAAGCATTTTCGAATTGATTTTTATACTGAATAAAGTCGTGTAAACACAGCGAGAGTGGTCAAAACATGGCCTAGAGACTCCAGACTACAATTTGTACCAGTAATCTCAAATGTTTACAAATCCCTTCAGTGTCCCTTAAAGGATGCAGTCAACAAAGGATTCAGGAAGCTGTTCAGACAGGGTGACGTCAACTGCAGAACTCTTCAGTTTGTTGCAAGAATGCTGCAGTGAACACTAAACATCTGGGCCAAAGCTAGACAGCATACTTCATGTTTCATGAACAGGAGATATGTACCAAAAAAAAAAAAACTGCTGCTTCTTTCCCAGTTACATTGAATGAAGAAAAATATGCAATGGAAGTGCTTGCTCTAAACTATGTTTGGCTAGTGCTGCAACCAAAGCCTCAATGAATGTAGAACCTGCAGGTACCAGCAATTTCCTTATGTGTAAAGGCCAGATGTCATAGAAACAACAAGGGTGAATCGCCCTTGAAACACGGAAGCAGTACACATTTAGCCCCAGGAAATGGAGACCGCTATGGCATCACTATATCCAACGACGGCACACCCGCTACTTGAAACGCTGTTTGGTTGGCCGTGCATTCAGACATCAGCCTGTTCACACAAAAATGAATCGAACGCACAGGAAAGTACCCCAAAAAGCTACTAAACATGGTTTGCAGGTAAACAAAAAGGTTGAACAAACTTTCGACGCTTTTGAGAAATCTATTCAATGCATGATAATACGAGACGCAAGAACGTTTTGCGGATCACGAAAGCTCGCTCATGCGTGCGTCTTTCGAACGCACAAGACCACGTGGAGACGCAAACACCAACTTGCCGACAAAAGAATTGAATTATTAAAATGATCTAATTTAGGCATCTCAACGCGCATTTATTCTTCGCGCAACACGCGCAACACCGCGAGGAATAAGATTTCGAGGCAGTTCTGGCTTCATTAACCCTTAGCCGGTCCAACTAACACAAGCCGGCTGCTTTAAATACATCGTTTCGAGAGGTCGCGAGAATGACACTGCAGAATATAAGCGTAAAAATGTTGCACGAAACATCATAACCGAAACTAAATTCATCGCATTGTGTATAATGCCGACTTTAACGATTTGCGGACATAAGTAAGCCTGATCAGACAAAGAGTTTGAAGGCATGGCGAGGTGCTTCGCTAAAGCCACTGAAAAGAGCTTACAGAAGCAAGAACATATTCCATAACAAATCAGCCACGCTTTTACAAAGAATATTAAGTACCAACCCGGCATTCTGGGCAGACGTCAATTCTTTCTCCAAGTCACCAACAATATTAAGAGCCAAACCGCACGAAATTGCCTTCACGTCCGCCATGTTCAAACATGCCGCAAAGCCGCAACACGTAATAAAGAAAGAAAAGTTGGAAAGTTCCCAGAAGGACTGTGGCGACCCTGGACCCTGGTTGGCAGTTTCCTTTTATTAAGAAAAAAAAAACGAACGCACATACACACAAAACGCTGTAGAAGTTTTTTTAAGCCAAAGAATACTTTTTACGTGTATTTTTCATCCAATATTTTATACGGGTTGTATCCGCCGGCCGTGAACACGGTCAAGGCGCCAGCTTCGAACTCTGGCTTCAAGCCTTAGATCAGCATTGCAGTGGCGTCTGAATTAACTATGCCGGAACGCAGTCAGTAAATGCGGGGGAATGAATGGATGAACAAACTTCATTTATAAAATAAATTCAATGTTTTGATCAGGCACCGCCCTTAGTGCACGGTTCTTGTGAAGGCAACCTCGAAGGCCGCTTCAGCGTACGGCTGTAGGGCCTACTGGTTGACCGAGTGTACTCACCGACGCAAGGGTTGGAAAATGCGAGCATGCTGCTCGTGAGAAACATGTTCGGGTGCGCGCTGCAATATGTGCATTGGGGGGTTTCAAACTGTTCTTAAAAAAGTGTATGAGGTGTGGTGTAGGGGAGGTGAAATTTTGAGTTTCTCTGTGTGGACTCGGTGTTCCCACATATGGCGTAGGGCACCATCGCCGTTACCTCGTGCCCGTGCGAAAAACAGGTCCGTCAGCCAATTCACGGTCGTATGACTGTTGTTTACGAAGGTAATAATTAATCGCATAAGCAACAGCCCAAATTTCCAACTACCAAGAGAACGGGCTAGGTTTAGGGAAGACTACTAACAATTGATCACATACATACGTGTCATCAACCAGGTAGTAGAAATATGCGCGCAGTTTAAGAAGCAACGTTACATAGATTTTACCAAAAAAAAAAAAGCGGTTAATTCTGTAGGCACCACCACAGTCTCGTTAGTTCACGCTGGTGCACACGTTGTTAACGTGCACCTACCAGCCCCTTGCTCCCCGTTCAAAGATCAGAGGAGATTTGCAGAAGTACAGGCAGGATAAACCTCCACAAGAGGAGAAAAAAGTTCCCTATCAAACCGGGAGTAAGAATAGGTGACACCCTCTCGCCCAAATTGCTTACAGCATGTTTGGAAGGGGTACTCATGAAGCTTTACTGGAAGGAGGCGGGATTATGGATAAACGGGAACTATTTGGGCCACTTTAGATTTCGGGATGACATAGTCCTGTTAAATGAGTCTTCAGAGCATTTGCGACATTGCTTCAGCACCTGCACTCAAAAAACGTTATTATAGAACTAAATATAAATATGAATAAAACAAAAGCCACAGCGGTGGGTAGATCCATGGGTGACCTTTTAGCGATGGGGGAGGTAATATCTAAACAATCCGAGAGCCGCACGGCCACCCGTTTCCAGTAAGGCTGGGCAACCAGCCCGAAGTTATATTTAAACATTCTTATATGAACTCAACAAGGAAACCCGCCAGTAACACTTCATGTGTTACACTTTCGCCATGTCAGAAAAAGCTGATAACTAAACGCATAGGGCCCTGTTTTCGTAAACGACCGCTCGCGTGGCCCATTAAAAATGGCTTCTCAGCAACGCATTTGCGTATAATGGGGAAGCCGACTTGAAAGGGGCTTGGCGTAAAGCGCTGCGCAGGAATACATGGAGGGTTGTTTGTTATTGGGTAAAACCCGATTTTATCCTATTTTTACACCGCGAACAAATTCTACGATAATTAAGTTAAATCCATTTTTTCCCCGAATTCCCGAACCCCACAACTAACCATTATTTTAGATTGCACGTAGTTTTCGATGCGCACACGCTAGTTACCCTGCCTCAAAAGAACGAAGTAAGATCGATCCTGTTGTCCTAAAGAAACTCGAGGGACCTATATACTTCATTTCTCAAGCAGGCGAAGCATCTGCGACTTACGGAGGTGGTTACAACCACCACGCGGGGGGACGTCCCTCGGACGCCCCAACGCGACCTCGACTTTCTTTAGCCTGACTGACAAATGCTGTCCACTGACATTGCCGTGCCTATCTAATGGGAGCTGTGATGTCCAGATAACTTAGCCTCAGCTGCGACACGGGCAAACTTCGCACAGGTCTCGAAAGGAGGCCGACAAGGATGCGAAAAAAATCGATAAGCAGATTTTCTGGAATATTTTTTTTTCTTTTCTAAAAGTTATCTAGGCTCGTTATTGTCATCATTACTTGATATTTTTTAAAAAGCCGAACTTTGGAGTATGTGCTAGGAAACCCTGACGCACCACGGATCACCAAGTTGAAACAATTTTCTAATTTTAGCTCGTTAGAGTCAAGCAGCTCGTGATACTCTGCGATGAAAAAACCCAAATGTATTACTTAGTGCCTTTGCAACTTTAACACGAAAAACCCCAACTTTAGGAATGGCTCCGCAAAAACCCGATTTTAGCTCAAAAAATAGCACCCAATTCTTACCCCCCCCCCCCCCCCCCGATTTAAAAAATATAACACCCAAAAACGAACACCCTAAATTCATGGGGCCTTATTAAGGTACAGGGGGTAGGCAAGAGAAATTATCTGAGTACTGCATCCTCCTAGCCCCTCTTTTCGGAATTTTTTAGCCAATGCTATTTACACACCGCATCGATATATAAAAATTTAAAAACTAAAGTAAGAAGAGTGTCGTTTTATGAAAGCAGAAAATTGGCTAGTTCGTTGTTTTGTGCAGGCACTCTCTTTATTATTGTTTCTAACCGGCGGCGCATAACACTCCCAAAATACATACATACATACATACACGCATACATACATACATACATACATACATACATACATACATACATACATACATACATACATACATACATACATACATACATACATACATACATACATACATACATACAGTAGAATCTCGATAAACGGAAATCGCTTAAACGGAATTGCCGCTTAAAAGGAACAGTTGCCTGGAATTTGGTTGGTTTTGTATTCAGATAACGTAAAAAAACTCTCGGTAATCGGAACTGAAATTTCCTCATCACCGTGTAAACGGAACCAGAAATGGAACTTCTTGTGAAATCCACTGGCATGAGAATCAGCTTTTTACGGTTCCGGCAGTTTCGTTCTTGTTTTTTTTTTTCTCCATGCTTTTTTAACCTTGTTGGCCTCGTAAGCCTCGTCTCGTAAGTGGTTAGCCGTGTTAGCGCAACGAATGCAACATCGCAGTTCTTGTTCCAGTCGTTCGGTCTCGATTCTAGACGCCGAGGCTACAGGGCTCACCTCCTGTCGCCTCGTTCGTGCCATCGTTGTGCTATTCGTCCTTCATTACCACGTTGCCGTCTTCTAAATTCGGTGGCTCGTAAGCACTCGCGAAGTTGAGGCCTCTAGCCTCCGTGAAGATGCAGTTGCAAGGACTCAAACAAAAATAATTGACGCATTTTGTTACACTGTAATTTTGTAGTGCACAGCGACTCATTTTTGCCAAATCAACTTTGTGAATGCTGTGCCTACGCTTCTTGTAGTTGTCTTGCTTTCTGAAAACTATCAGCTACAGTCACTTTCTAGTGGTTAGAGTTCCATGAAATGCCCTTAGAAGTGTGTACGCACATAAATTTGCACCTTAGAACATCTCTCTCAGTAAACGGAACTCCTGTTAAACGGAACTAATTTTTCCGGTGCCTTGAAGTTCCCTTTATCGAGAGTCTACTGTACATACATACATACATTCATAAATGCATACATACATCACCCGCCGCGGTGACTCAGTGGTTAACGCGTTGTCTGAGCACGAAGTCGCGGGTTCGATTCCCGGCCGCGGCGGCCGCTTTTCTGATTGAGGCGAAAAGCAAAAACGCCCGTGTGTACGAGATTTCGGCGCACGTTAAAGATTACCAGGTGGTCAAAATTAATCCGGAGCCCTCCACTACGGCGCGCCTCATCGCCTGCGTCGCGTCGGCGCGTTAAACCCTGCAATCAATGCATACATAACTGTAATGAAACCACGTCCGATCCTGATGACGCCATGTTTATTCTCCCTCTGAACGAGCTCTGCTTCTTCTTCCTTCGCTTCCAGTCAGCCGCTGTCCTCGTCGCTCTGATGGTGGATTGGCCGCTGACTGCGCTTGCAGCTTTTCTTTCGCGAAGCTTCGTACTCCCTGGAAACCGGCCCAGAAGTGGTCAGAAACGCGCATGAAGGCTCCAGGACCAGTTTTGAAGAGGGAAAAAACGCGCGGAAACGCGTCGTTAGGGTGTCGTTCTCCGCACGTGTACGTCGCCCACCTGCGCTGACTGCCCAGAGTCCGAGACACTGCAGCACCTGCTCTGCTCCTGCCACCAGCACGACGACGGAGCTCCGGGACGCACTCCAACATCTCGGAGTGCCAAGTACACCCTGAAGAGGGGACACATGGGCGGAGAGGGACACGTATCTGCACGCGTATTCGCACTCTGGGTCCGGCGGGGCCAGGTCCGGTGGTCCGGCGGCGGCCAGGAGCACGCATGAAGACTACAGGACCGGTTTGGGACAGGTGGAAAATGCGCGCGGTAACGCGTCGCTCTGTCAAGCCCAGACCTTGCACCAATTCCCAGTCCTACATACGAGCAGTGGGAGAGTGAACTTGCCAGCTCGGACCCAAGTAAGCAGCTCTGGCTCGCTGAAAGGGCGAAGACGGCAGGCCACACCAACGGAGTCCTGGACTGAGGACCCCGCCCACTTACAAGCTCGATCTATCTGTCCAATAAAGTTTTCTCCTCCTCTCCGCACATGTGTCCCCCGCTTGAGGAACATGCTGCTCTTCATGGGTCCCAACGCCATCCGTCGGGAAGCCTTCCGGCTCATCCTGGGCTTCCTGTAGGAGACCAGCCTGACAAATCGTCTGTAGCCAGGCGCCTGCCTGCCAGCATCGCCTGACCAGCGCCTGCCTGACGCGGTAGCCTAGCTTTACTACTTTCTTTCCTTTTCTGTCCTCTTTCACTCTCATCTATACCCTTTCACTGCCCCACTCCCCTTCCCCCGGGCTGGGTGTATGCTGGTGATCTCCCAGATGAGTTGCTCATAATGCCCTCAAAAGTTTTCGGCACGTACCCACAAGAGGGGATGGGCCAGGGCTAAACCCCTTATTGGAATTCTGGAGGACCTCAAAATACTAATTTATTTCTGGAAAGGAAAAAGGCCGAAATGAAAGTTCGTTATAATTAAAACCACAATACCCATTAATTAGTACCCTTCAGCAAGCAATTCAAGCGATCTGAAGCAGAAAAGAAAGCTTTAATGCAAATATATATATATATATATATATATATATATATATATATATATATATATATATATATATATATATATATATATATATATATTATATATATATATATATATATCATATATCTTTTTGTATGCATATACCCAAATTTGTTGCCCCAATAGATAATATAAGTGGAACAGTGGAACAGTCAACCCCAAACGCTCACTTTTGAAGGACCCTGTGAGCGTTTGGGGTTGACTGTTCCCCTTATGTTATCTATTGAAGCAACAAATTTGGAGTCCTTCAAAAGTGCCCGTGCCGGTGCAGTCGGCCATTCGCTGGGGGCCTGCGGTGTATCTGCGCTTCTCGGCACCCATCCCCCTGAGGAGGTAACGCTGCACAGGCTCCGGCGGCCGGTGTGGCCGTGTCGACCGCGACCGCTGCGATGCGACAGGTGCGGCGAGCTTGACCCCGCCACAGCGAGCTGCAACCGCGACAGGAGGTGCTGGCGATGCGGGGGCTCCCACCCCATGGTAATGAGCAAAGCAGCGAAGCCTTTGTGCACTAACTGCGGGGGCCCCAACGCCGTGCTCGACCACTCCTGTCCGCGCTGGAAGGAAGAGCGCGAGTGTGTGCTGCCCTAGCACGAGCGCAGGCGTCAACCTCTCGCGTGGACGCTCGAGCGGCCGTGCAGGCGGCCGCGCAGCTCAAGCCGCCCCCTGTTGCACCGGCGACAACGATGCACCAGCACGGGGCATATTCTTGCTCCGTGACCAGCACCCAGGGAGCAGCATCTGCAGCCAGAACGCCGGACGGCAGCAGCTGCAGCACGGTAGCCAAATAGCCCCAGCGCAGCAGCAGCAGAGCAGCCAGGCACCCCCAGAACGGCCGAGACGAGGGCGGTGGAGTTTACGGCAGCAGCGGGAACCCCTAGACCTTGTCCTTCGAAGCATGGGAGAGCTTCTGTCTGCTGACAACCCCCTCCAACCCCTGTGCGTCAAGGCTGTGCAGGGACGACCACACCCCGCGCCCCATCATGGCTAGGAGCCGCCGCAAACAGCCTGCGGTGCCTACTGTGCTGCAGTGGAATGTGCGCGTGAACTGAGCGCGTACCTGCTGCAGCACGCGCCCGATGCGGTGGCTCCGCAGGAGAGCTATGTGCGTGCGGGTGATGGCTCGGGGATCCCGCTGCCAGGATACACGGGATACCATAGTCCCACGGTGTGTGACACCAGGCAGTGCTAGGCAGTAGTGTGCGGTGACCCCTCCCACACCCCAGGATCCTCGCGGGCATCACTGTTTCTGCGCAGCGACGTGCAGCACGCGGTGCTGTACCAGTGCGGTGACAACGACTGTGCAGGAGTGTGTGGCAGTGACACTACGGCTCGTGCCGGGTGGTGACGTGACTGTGTGCAGTGTGTATGCACGTGCGCCCCAACCAACACTGGGACTCGAGCCTCCTGGACCGGCTGGTGTCCCTCTGTGCAGCCCGCGGCATCTCCTCTGTGGCGACTTCAACGCACATCACACGATGTGGGGAGATGGCCGGACAGACAGACGCGAAGAACACCTGTGGGACACCATGCTGGCCCTCAACCTGACTATGCTGAACACCGGTGAGTGCACCTTTGGGAGAGGCAATACCACTGCCATGGTCATTGACCTCAGCCTGGTATCAGCCGGGGTTGAGGCCACCTGGAGGCGGGAGCCCAGCACGTGGGGCTCTGACCACTACCCGCTGCACATCGCACCAACCGGCAAGCCGGGCAGGCGACCCACACTGCACCACGTCACCCACTGGGACCACTTCCGGTGCTGCCTTAGTGAGGAGGACCTGCGGGAGGGAGAGGAGCTGTTCGCGGGCCTGGTTCGCTGTGCCAAGCGAGCCATGCGGAGCTGCTCCATCGCCAAGGACGCCACCACGCCGGACATAAAGCTGCTGCAGCTGCGAGTGGAGCGGAACCGGGCTGAGAGGGAGGCGCAGCGCTCCAGAGCCAGGACTGACTGTACGGCACACCGCCGCGTGGACGCGGTCTGTCGACTGCACGCGAACCGCCTCAGCAGGCAGCGTTAGGCCGAGCTGTGCGTTAGCTCGGAGGCCGACACACGCTGCCGCCACCTCGGTGACATTTTCCAGTCGGTCCTCAAGCCCCGTGGTAACCGCACCCCACTGGCCGCCCTGGCCATCAGGAAAAAGGCCAGCTACGAGGAGCTGGCCGAGCTCTTCGCGGAGCCCTTCCTGCCGCCACAGCAGGTGGCGGCTGGGCAAGTGGTTGCAGCGCCGGAGAGGTCAGAGGGACGACAGCCCCTCAATGACGCCCCCATAACGGAGGCCGAGCTACGTGGGGAGCTTCGCTCCTGCAAGCGGAAGTTGGCACCAGGAGCCGACGGCCTCACCTACCAGATGCTGTGCAACCTGAACCAGGTGGGGTTTGCGGAGCTTCTGGCAGTCCACAACCGCATCTTGGCGACAGGTCGGCTGCCGCCCGATTGGCTTCTGGCCATCTTGCGGCCCCTCCCCAAGTCAGGCCGGGGCTTTGGGGCAGTTACCGCCGAACGCCCCGTTGCCCCCACCTCCGGTGGCTGCAAGCTGCTGGAGTGGGTTGCCCTGCGCAGGATGGAGGTCATCACAACGGTGGCAGCACTGGAGCATGCCCTGGCCAACAGCCAGGTGGCACCTGGTGCTACTAGACGTCAAGGGCGCCTTCGACAACATGCAGCGCCTTGCCATCTCCCTGGCCATGGAGAAGGCTGGCATCGCGGGCAAGCTGCGGGGTTTCATCGAGGCGTTCCTGACGGGCCGCACAGCGCGTGTGCAGGTGGGCGCGCCCTGTCGGTGCCCCGGCCAGTGGGCGTGGGCGCCCCGCAGGGGTCAGTCGTCAGCCCCTTCCTCTTCAACCTGGTCATGGCGGCACTTCCAGACTGCCTCTCCAGAGGAGGGGCACACAGGGTGTACATGTCTGTGTACGCCGACGACGTAGCCCTGTGGGTGCTGGGCCCCAAGGGCAGCTGCCTGAGCGCCGTGCTGCAGCTGCAGGTGGCCCTGGACGCGGCGCGGGCCAAGCTGGCCAATGTTGACCTACAGCTGTCAACCAGCAAGACGGAGGCGATGCTGGTGCACCCGGATGCCCAGTCCCGTCGCAGGGCCAGGTGCCTGCACATCGATGGCGAGGAGCTCAGTTGGAAGACCAGTGTGCGCTACCTGGGACTCACATTGGACCACTGCGTCAACTTCCGGCAGGCCATTAGGGAACTCCGAGCCAGGGCACAGATGGCCACCACGGCCGTGCGAAAGATGGCTGCCCGGGACCACGGCTGCTCGCAGTGAACGGCCCTGCGGCTCTACAATTGCCGCGGCTATGGGGCTGCTAATGTACGGGCTGCCACTGGTCACCCTGTGCAAGCCCAGCTGGCGGCAGCTGGCGGGCGACCACCGCAGGGGCGTCCGCACCTGCCTGGGCCTGCCTCGAGACTCCCAGTGTGCCAATACGCTGGCTGATCCAAATGACGGCGGACCAGCGCACCCTGCATGGGCCACATTGACCGGCTGCGGCGGGCCGAGGGAGGCGGCCCCCTGCTGCAGCGGCTGCGTACACACCGTCACTCGCGCATGGGGTACATGTTGGCCTTGTACGAGGAGGTGGTGGCCCCTGTGGAAGCAGGGCCCCCCGCCAGCTGCCCCTGCCCTGGAGGCCGAGGTGCACATGGACATCCCGGGCCTGCGCAGCAAGCGGTGGACGTCGCACTGCGGGAAGCTGCAGCTGTCCCGGGGCGTTGTGTGGGGCGACCTGGAGGGCCACACCCTGGACTACACAGACGGCTCCGTGCGGCAGCGGCAGGGTTGGCCACGGCGGCAGCGGTGCTGGGGGAACCCACCAGGCAGGCCCGGCATCACCCGCCATGGCCGAAATGGTGGGCGTAAGCCTTGGCCTGGACCTACTACTGGAGCTGGAGCCACCCCCCGAGCTCTGCGCCCTGCTGTACGATTCCGAGTAGCCCTACTTCGGATCCTGGAGGCTCCCTCCTGGTGTGCATGCCGTGCGGGACAACGTGGCACGGCTGGCTGAACGAGGAGTGGCATGCGGCTGCAGTGGATGCCAGGCCATATTGGGCTGAAGGGCAAGGAGAAAGCAGACGAGCAGGCCGCCGATGCCCACGAGCTGCCCCCTTCGCCCACGGCGGCCCAGGCAGCTGCGGATGACGCCCGCCTGCTGATCCAGCGGCATGTACAAGCCCGGCACGCCGACCCGAGGTTGGCCGCTGGAGAGGCCTCTCGACCCGTGCGGGCCACACGGATGCTTCGACAGCAACGCTCGGCTCTCCTGCGCTTCCGCGTGGGGGCGTGTGGACGGCCTAGCGAAAACACCACCTGAAGCTCGTCGACGACCCGTCGTGCCAGCACACTGCCGGGCGGCTGTCCAGACCCTGCAGCATCTGGTCCTGGAGTGCCCCCAATTTGTGGCAGGGAGGACTGAACTGTGAAGGAAAGTTTGACATCCACCTAAATGCAGCCATACGGCTACAAAGGAAAGCTATACAGCTTTCTCGGAAACTTCGCAGTTGACGAAAAATTCGTTGACGAAAAAAAGTCGCTCTACCAACTGAGCTAACCAGGAGGCTAGTCGTTAGTAGCGCGAAAGCGAATTGATCAACAACTCGAAGTGAAGGACAGGTGTTAATCGACCAGATTTAGGGGAAATCCCCAAGGTGGAGTAAGATTCTGTGAAGGAAAGTTTGACATCCACCTAAATGCAGCCATACGGCTACAAAGGAAAGCTATACAGCTTTCTCGGAAACTTCGCAGTTGACGAAAAATTCTTCCTGGTCCAGGATTCGAACCCGGGACCACTGCTTAACCGGAGCAGTCGCTCTTATTGCACCTTACTCCACCTTGGGGATTTCTTCTAAATCTGGTCGATTAAGGACTGAACTGTTGGCCGCCTTCAGGGGAGGGGCTCGGCCTCTCGAAGAGTTTCTGTCACCGCCAGCCTAGGCAGCGCCAGAGAGCGGGACGGAGTCCATGAGGCCCTGGGGTCCTACCTGGACGCCTCAGGACTCCTCCCGGCTCTCCGCTTTCTCCCCAGCTAAACTGAACTGTGGCCGTTTTTGTGTGTGTGTGTGTGTGTGTGTGGTGGTGCGTGCGTGCGTGCGTGGGGGTCGTGTCGTGCGTGCGTGCGTGCGTGTGTGCGTGTGTGGTGTGTGTGTGTGTGTGTGTGTGTGTGTGTGTGTGTGTGTGTGTGTGTGTGTTGTGTGTGTGTGTGTGTGTGTGTGTGTGTGTGTGTGTTGGTGTTGTGTTGTGTGTGTGTGTGTGTTGTGTCTGTGTTGTGTGTGTGTGTTGTTGTGTTGTGTGTGTGTTTTGTGTGTGTGTGTGTGTGTGTTGTGTGTGTGTGTGTGGTGTGTGTGTGTGTGTGTGTGTGTTGTGTGTGTGTGTGTGTTGTGTGTGTTGTGTGTGTGTGTGTGTGTGTGGTTGTGTGTGTGTGTGTGTGTGTGTGTGTGTGTGTGTGTGTGTGGTGTGTGTGTGTGTGTGTGTGTGTGTGTGTGTGTGTGTGTGTGTGTGTGTGTGTGTGTGTGTGTGTGTGTGTGTGTGTGTGTGTGTGTGTGTGTGTGTGTGTGTGTGTGTGTGTGTGTGTGTGTGTGTGTGTGTTGTGTGTGTGTGTTGTGTGTGTGTTTGTGTGTGTGTGTGGTTGTGTGTGTGGTGTGTGTGTGTGTGTGTGTGTGTGTTGTGTGTGTGTGTGTGTGTGCTTTTGTTTGTCTTTTTTCTTGTTCTCAGTGTTCTAGCGTTTAGCTTTTATATATTGTATATATATGTCCTTATTAGTCCTGCATATATGTATATATGTATCCTCCCCTTCTCTCTCTGTCATTTCTTTCCTGTACGACTGTGTTCCCTATCCCTCCCCCAAACACACACACACACCAGTAGGCGTTCCGGTGTCCACCCTTAGGTAAGACAAACTACGCCTGCTGGTGATCTTTCCTTTCCATGGTAACAATAAATTCATTCATTCATTCATTCAAAAGCTGTCCAGCTGCTGAGAAGCGGTGACAGGCGAGGAAAAATGTTCGATTGTTTCAGGGACCTGGCAGCGCACACATAGTTCCGTAGGTGAAAGCCCTGTTCTAAACAGATAGAAATTTAGCCTTGGAATCCTGTAGCGCAGCTCGGTGAAGGTCACTTCGCATTGCCGTGAACCACAAAAATGAACATTCCACCCGAACTTTAAATGTTGATATTCTTCAAAGGATAAGAGTGCACCTGAATGAGTAGCGTCTAATGCCAATATCGTATTAATCTTTAAGATACAGGAAGAGGCAGATTAGGTATGCCGTATTGAACGCGAGCTGTGACATCGAGGTTAGCTGAATGGTCCTGCTAGCTCGTTGCCCTTGATGTCCGTATGGCCAGGGACCCAAGCCAAACGAACCTTCTTGACGTGCCTTGGAACAACAACAACAAATAAAAAAATGGCCGCGTATCTGCTCCTTTCGTTGCAAATGCCGTCAAAAGACGACAGTCTTTATCGGCTTTTGCGAAGTAAATGCCTCCCTTCGCTTTCCCGCTCACCTCTCATGTTGTTCCTCTTGCGTCGCGCTCCTCCCAAGGTAAATACGCCAAATGTTTGCTTAAAATCATTTTAAATTTCCCCGCGTTCCCACTGCTCCAAACCGGTGTCCTCGATGCGAACGCTGCCGTACGGGAAGACGAGCGTTCATCGAGGCGCCCTACTTCAACGTTTATAGAACCGCGTTCCCTACTCCACGTGCGTTGCAAGCAGAACGTGAAACCTATCTAGTGGGACCTTGCGTAACTGTTGCCGGTTGATTTCTTAAAATGGCGCCAGAAGCTGTAGTGGCGCGGGCGACAGCAGGCGACGGCGGAGTGAATTCTTTTTTTGCAGTTGATGAAGTATTTAATTTCCGCAAAAGTCAAGCATGTTGATTTTTTATAAAGGAAACACTGCAAATATCACTTCTGTATTGATTTGTTGTCTCATATTTGCGTAACGTCCTTGTTATTCTTCACACTGTTGACAAGTATGAGCATTACACCGGACATAGACGGGTATTTTTAGCTCTGACTATATAAGACTATTGCGCAGGCATTGTTTTGCTTTGGCCGGGTGGCTGAATCCAGTCACAGACAGACGGACAGACATACAGACAGACCAAAATTTCTGGGTTTAAGTAGCCCAAGAAAGACTATCGTCTTTAAAAATTCCCCCGCATTTCCCCGAGGGGGAGTATGTGAAAGTGCGAATGCACGGTTGTCGGCCCGCTTGCGGCGCTTGCGCTCGGCCCCCGCAGCCCACCGCCTCGCCGCCTTCTCTTCCATCTCTTCCATCGGGTTTGTAGTATCACGTGTACACCACGCAGTTATCAAGCCGCTATAACGCCGCTGAGTCGCCAACGCACGCCGCTGACGACGTAGTTTGAATGCGTTAAAGATATAAGGCGCGTCACTAACGCTGATATCACGTCGCGTCCGTGGCTTGGTCGGTAGAGCGTCGCGCTGCGGCCGCAAAGTCCGCGGATCGAAACCTGGCGCCGGATGCTGTTTCTTTATAGAGGAGCACTGCGGACGCCGGCGCCGCCGCCGCCGACGCCGCCGCCGCCGACGCCGGCGGTGGATGGTTTGGGGTCGCTTATAAAGTGCATTCGCACTTAAAACAGTAAGGCACGGTACAATGTAGAGTCGGGAGAGGACGTTGATGCCGATATAACTGACATTGAATAAGATAATATGATGATTTCTGATACATGTTGCGGTACTTTAGATATAGCGAGAGGTATTGCTAAAAATTCTGCTATAAAAATGGGTGTGTAGTCCCGGATTCGTAGCGAATGACTCCAATCTAGAGATGGCGAAAAAATACCAATTCCAGCTTTCTCGTCATTTTGAGACGCATCAGTGTAAATCACAGAAGAAGCAGGATACTTGAATATATACTCATTTAAAATAGCAGTTAATAGAGAGCGTGGAAGAAGTTTTGCAAGGGAAGGGGTTTTGAAAGAAAAACTCAGTTTCTCGCTCAGTAGGGGATACTGGGATAACTTCATATAGCTTAACGTAAATACAGTCAAGGCATGTTCGAACGAATGACACTTGGGGGAAAATACGTTTCGGCCACGGAGATGCAAAAAATAAACTCGGAGCACATAAATACAGGCTTGGCAACTCCAGCGGGGGCTTCGTACATGCGGAGGTAAGTTTGAACCGTCAGCAAGAGAAATCGAACCCTGAGTTCTGGAGTGCGTGCCTCTAAGTGCAAAACCCGGTTCGAGACGAACCTATGGAGGCCGAGGCAAAATCGAAGAATGTGCCTCTCCAACAGGTATAACGGTCGCAGTTTGCAAATCGGGGAACGGCTAAACAAGACGCAGCCAAATTCCATGACTGGCCGGACATAGGATCGGTACAGCAGGGAAAGTGCGTCGTTGCGCATTCCTGTTGGTTTCCCACATAGCCTTTTCATGCGACCAAATTCTTTCTCGGCTTTAGTGACTGACGCATTAATATGTATATGCCAATCAAGAGCAGAAGTGTATGTAATACCCTGAAACCATGGAAGATGAGTAGAGCACTCTGCGACACATTTAGCTTTAAATTAATGCTGTCAGGGCATGTCTCCAAAAGAGATAAATAGGCCTGCGAACGTTCATGCAACGAATGAATGTCGACAGCGGCCGCAAAGAACGCAATATCATACGCATAAATGTAGAGGAACTTCACTCATAAGTATTTTGAAAAGTAAAGGCCGTAAAACAGATGCTTGCGGCACACCTCTAGTTTGTATAAATCTTCTTGAAAATAGCCTTCCGTTTCTACAAAAGAATTCCCTATCGGCCAAAAACTCCCTAATCCAAGCAAAAAGGTATGCGGAGAGGTTTATGCGGGCTAGTTTGTTTAGCAAGATACTATGCTCGACACTTTCATAAGCTGTAGCTGCATTTGAGGGCACTAATGGGGCCACCATTCTTCATTTTTGTGCTAAGCGAATCCTTGCCTCCAAGTACACATGAGCGTTCCAAATAGAACATTCCCGCCTAAAACCAATTTGAGGAGGACTAGGTGCGCGCCTGCCCTGCACGAAAGAGGCTATCCGTTTAAAACTATTTGCTCTATTAAGTTTGTTATGTTAGAGGTCTCCCCGTGACCTGGCTTTTTTTGGAGCAAAATTATCTTGAACAATTTCCAGTTTTGTGGAATCTAACAAAACTTGAGGGATGCGAATTTATTCAAAATATCCCCAGTCTCCTTTTTTTTTTCCTTTTCTTCACCTCTGATCACTCCGTCATCAAATTTAATCACTGCATGATCATATAGCCAAAAACCTGCCCTGAACTCTGTGATACGGCAAACATTATATTATCCAAAATCATGAAATAGACATCTGATAATGGTTTAGTAATTAATTCTTCAAAAACCAAAGCAATCATATTCCATGCAAAAGCGAGAGCCGCTACATCGTCCTCGACACTTATGTTTGGTAACTCAGAGATAGAAGTTGTAAATGAATTCAAAACCTTAGGTATAACTTTCAGAAGCAATACGTCGTGGGTTAAACACGTGCATATTGTGTCACAGAAACTTGCACCAATAATCGGTATTTTTTTCAGACATAGAGCATACCTCCCGAAAAGCATCATGATACGATTGTACAAATCTTTGTTACTGCCTTATTTGAATTATTGTGTGCTTGTCTGGAGTACCACCACGTCCGGGAATATACAAAAATTGTGTAGGCTACAGAAAAAAGCGGGTAGGATAATCACTCACTCTACATTTGATTTTCCAGTGCAACCTTTATTCGGAAATCTTAAAATAACGAGTGCTGAACAGTTGTATGATTACTATGTTTGTAAAGCATTAATTAAGGACTCAAAACAAATTAACTTTTTTAGAAAGCTTAGCCAACAGAACCAAAAAACACCGACACAATATAATACACGTAATCCCGTACACTGGACCGTGCACGCATATCGAACCAATTACGCTTGCAAATTTCTCTAATGCACCGAATTCCCACCCTTCTAAACAATTATCTCCAAGAAAATATTGATTTTTTCAGCTAACTGGTAGACAGTTGAAAAGCATGTTTTTTAGATCCGAATCCCTATGATATCCTTCTAAGGTTCCTCTCTTTCGCCTGTAAGTTGTTCTGGATGCGTACCTACAATCTTGTATATCTATCTATCTATCTATCTATCTATCTATCTATATATATATATATATATATATATATATATATATATATATATATATATATATATATATATATATATATATATATACACAAAAATGGTTTCGACCACGGTAAAAAAAGAGAACAGATTTAATAACGTTTCGGCCGAGGGACCGGCCTTCGTCAGATTTTATATATATATATATATATATATATATATATATATATATATATATATATATATATATATATATAGATATATATATATATATAATATAGTTAGGAAATGAGGGGCTCGTTGAGGAAATACAGAAAGATAGGTCGGCAGTCTACAACGCCACAAAGGAGGGTTGGGTTCGGGTTCGGCGTGGGAAAGGCGTGGGTTTGGTCCCCACTCTGAGCGCGTGTTTTTCTTTCTTTCTTCCTTACTTATATTTAAAAAATGTTAACCTCACTAACCGCAGTAAAAAAAAAGCCTAACGGCACCCCTATGCCTCCTTTGGTGTTGTAGACTGCCGACCTATATATATATAAATCAGGGTTGGTGGTCAAGAAAGCCTCGGAAGGCAAAGAGGAGAATGTGGTAGGTGGACCTGGCACATTCTCCTCTTTGCTTTCCGAGGTTTTCTTGACTGCCAATCCTTATTTCTGTCCTAATTCAACGAGCCTCTCATTTCCCATTCGATTCGCATTCGACACACACACACACACACACACACACACACACATATATATATATATATATATATATATATATATATATATATATATATATATATATATATATATATATATATATATATATATATATATATATAATATATATATATATAAGAAAAGAAAACTTCGAAAAAACCCGCCGCGGTGGCTCAGTGGCTAAGGCGTTGCGCTGCTGAGCACGAGGTCGCGGGTTCGATTCCCGGCCGCGGCGGCCGCTTTTCTGATGGAGGCGAAAAGCAAAAACGCCCGTGTGCACGAGATTTCGGCACACGATAAAGATCCCCAGGTGGTCAAAATTAATCCGGAGCCCTCCACTACGGCGCGCCTCATCGCCTGCGTTGCGTCGGCGCGTTAAACCCCACAATCAATCAAACTTCGAACAAGGTAGAAACCACGATTGTTGCCAACCTTTAAGCAAAGAGGCTTGCCTTCGTCAGGACAAGTCTCTTTGCTGAAAGGTTGGCAACAATCGTGGTTTCTACATTGTACATTGTTCGAAGTTTTCTTTTCTGGTATATATATATATATATATATATATATATGTATATATATATAGAATAAGGGTTGGCAGTCAAGAAAACCTCGGAAAGCAAAGGGGGGATTGCGGTAGGTCATAGAAACGGATGAAGAATTTTTTGAGTCAGAAAGAAAGTGGTGAGGAAACGCCCGCCGGGTGGTTCGCTATATATATATATATATATATATATATATATATATATAGCGAATCAGAATAGGAAATGAGGGGCTCGTTGAAAATAAGACAGAAATAAGAATTGGCAGTCAAGAATACCTCGGAAAGCAAAGGGGAGGATGTAGTAGCTCAAGATAAAGAATTTAGAAAATAAGAAAGTGGAGAAAAAATGCCCGCCAGGTGGGATCCGAACCCACGACCTCCAGAATACCGGTCTGGTGCGATAACCACTACGCTACCGGCGGGGCTACTTTAGCCTCCGCTTTCTGGGGTATTTATGTTCAGGTGTTTTTGGTTCCTGCGCTTGGGGGTGGTAGCCAGCGCCACTCGGACTACTCGGGGTGAAGGGGACCTTCTTTTCAACCCCCGGGCCGTGACTCGAGCGTCTACGACATGTCGAGAGTGGTCGATCAGCGTTGAACCCTCTTAAGCTCCCTATGGCACCAAGACTGCCAGAACAGAGGCCCTCGCTATGCATGTAGCGAATCAGAATAGGAAATGAGGGGCTCGTTGAAAATAAGTCGTGGGTTCGGATCCCACCTGGCGGGCATTTTTTGTCCACTTTCTTATTTTCCAAATTCTTTATCTTGAGCTACTACATCCTCACCTTTGCTTTCCGAGGTATTCTTGACTGCCAATTCTTATTTCTGTCTTATATATATATATATATATATATATATATATATATATATATTTTGTGTGTGTGTGTGTGTGTGTGTGTGTGTGTGTGTGTGTGTGTGTGTATTCATTTGTGAGTACGTAGGCAATGTACCTCCCAGCTCCCAGGGAACAATTTGTATCAAACTATTATTGCAATGTCTGCTATGCGTACGCCTCTTGTGTATCACGGCTCCGTAAGCCCACGATTTTCTGTATGCTATACTATTATTCGCTATAATTTCTCTTTGTATACCGCATATTCAAAGTGGTCTTTGACGCAGCCTGTCCAGGTGTTACAGGTCGCCGTAATGGCACTCTTGGCGAAAAAAAAAGCTCCGAATGCAGGCAATAAAAGAAGAAGCCGCTTAAAAGACGCCATCCGCCCCTCTGTTGGAAGCGGTAATCCACCGCGATAGCGATAGCACGACAGAACAGGAGGGAGGAATGCATTCAAGCAACGCAGCTTCGGCCGCGGCCCGGGGCGGCCAAACCAACGCTTCCGCCGGCATTCTCGGAGTTATGACGTCCGCACAAAACGGTGACGCCGTGATGTTGTTTTGCGTACGCGACCGCCCCCCTTCCCCCCCCCTTCGGGCTGAAAGAAACAGAAACCGAAACTCACGATATTAAGGCTGTTCGATGTAATCAATTATCGCTGGCTCAAATATTTGAAGTACTCTTCCGGCACTTCAAGGGTAGAAAAACTGCGCGTAAAAGACAAGACAATAAACGGGCGCAGACTCATAAATTAGCTTGTCAGCCGCTGTTGAACGAAACGAAAGTGCTGAGCAGAAACCGGGAACGAGTCGGCCGCGAGTTGATACAAGCCTTTTTTATCCGTAAAAACCATGGAAATTGTGCGAGCGAACCTTGTGTTACGTTGTACGGAAGCTATAGGTTTGAATTTTTGAACAGGATGGTGAATTGATAAGGAAAAAAGGAAAGAGAAAAAACCGGCTGCTTTGTGCGCATGTGCAGTAGATGGTATAAAGTCATGTTCGTTTTTTCAATAAAGCTGGTTGTGAGTCTGCGCCCGTCTTGTCCCTTCCTTTATGTCTTGTCTTTGACGCGCATATTTCTACCCTTGAAATGCAGTACCACCTAGCCCCAACAACACGCTGTACTAATCTTTGAGCATTGTTAGGCCACTAAGCATCGATAAAGGAAATGAAAATGGAAGATTAAAGTTTGTTGTCAGTACTCCTTTCATACTTATTAAATGCTCATATTGCGCATACAATGTCTTTCAAACAATACACTTCCACTCAATAGTGAGGCGGACATTAAAGGGGCTCGCTCTATTCTAATACGTGCGGTCTTAGGAAGTATTTGTCATATCGGACTGCTAATATTGCTTCTGAAAAAATGCCTTCCCAGCAGTGCATGGTTTCTGGAGTAGTAGTGAAGCGGGTTTTAAAGGCCCCTCGGGGTATAAACCTTTTCATCCGTTAATCTTTAACAAGATCACATCATGTTCTGGGCTGTGTTGCGCATACACAGTTACATCTTCCTGTCGACTGCGCCAATTGTAGGGCCGCTAGCAGAGCCCATAATGGAAGCTTCCAGGACGAAGAAAATAAAATCGTCTATAGAATAGTTGCGTAAAAGCTACGTATAACTCTGACACACAGTGTCGCGCTAAGCCCCATTGGACCACAGATATCCGTAGGACATCCGTTTTACAGCCGAACGTCCAAGTCCCGCGCTCGACGTCTCGGGGATGTACTTCAGATATATTTTTCTGGGAAACGTGAACGTCCGTCCAATTTTGTCCGACGGACGTCCTTGCTACGTTTGTGCTTGGACGTTTACTATGGTCCTAATAACGTCCGCTGGACGCCCGTCGTACGTCTGAATGGTTGAAGCAATATTCCTCGATCATGTTTGTAACTCATCGTAATTAGCCTCGCATTAATTATGTTAGGGAGGCAATCAATTTGTAAGCTCAGAAAACAATTGTAGTAGCTGTAACCCTCGCGCCTATCGCGCACAAATAAATCGTTGCGGCCCGAACGAGTCAACTTTAAATAGTTATGTTCGAATTAAAAAAAAAAAACGACAGCAGATCTCGTAAAGTTTTATAAAAACAGTTGGTTTGATATGCAATGTTGTATTGTTTGATTTGCTGCTAATTAGGCTAAAAAGTTTTTTTGTGTGACTAAAGTTTTTCATCGTTTTTCTTTTGTGCGATGCAAAGCCAACACTGGTCAAGACACGTCAAGCCTTATAGCCATAGTAGAGTGAACTAGAATATTCTAGTTCACTGTAGCCATAGCCATTCGCGTTTGTGTGCGACATGGAGGAAGAATGGTGTGCGATTTGTGAAGCGCCGACGAACTTCGAGAAAGAAACCCTGCTGCTTTCTTCTAGACATCTTTTTCCGTCCTCAACGGAAGGTAAGACATTTTTATAAGTGCCGATAAGTGGGGAGGGGGCGGGGAAATCGTCTTTAGCTTTCCGTGTACTGCAAACGCCGTACTAACCGTACGCTGTGCCGAAGTTAGGCATAATTGGCTTAGCGCGTTTTCAATGACAGTGTAAAAATGCGCTCAGGGAATCACCTTTTCCTCGCAAACATAGGCGCGATAAATAAGTTATACCGTTTTCTTAAAGCTATCAGCGGTACGTGCGCGTACTCTTGTTGAAAGAAAGTCGTTGAGCATGCCCGCGTTCGCATTCAGCCCGGCGCTACCTACGACGTGGTGTGCGCAGTGGCTACTTTTTTTTACGTTCACTCTGGTTTACGCTGCGGAGATGCTTTTTGCGTTGGCCTTGAGGTGAAATGTGGCACGGTGTCACGAAACGTGTAAGAAGCCGTACGGTGCGTTTAAGGTTTTGATAATTGATAGACGCCCGTCAATGCGCGTAGGTGAAAAGCATGCATCGTATCGAAACGCACCCCACTGACTCTGCCAAGCTTGGAGCTGGGCCACTTGGTAAAATACTGAAATATGATGGGGGGGGGGGGGGGGGAAGGCATTTAGCCTGGCCAATCAGGCTTTCGGTGCGCATAGTTACGTCCCTCCGCAACTACCAGTCACCGTGTGAATGTATTGTGTATAAAGGCCCATTCACTCTTGCGACAGGAGCAACAAAAGCGGTGCTGATTTCTTTCTTGTTGCTGCGATCTACATTAGCTGTAGGTTCTAGCCAAAAAAAATAGTTCAAAAGCAGGCTAAAATTATCTTTGTGTGTCTAATAATGTAGCCATATATAGGACTACATAAACCATGAAGTTTGAATTTACATGTATTTGACTTCTGTCGTGTGGCTCCAAAAAGAAACCTGTAATTGTTGCTTTTGGTTTTGCAGGTGCTGACCGAGGAGTTGGGGAAAAGTTTGAGCCAAGATGTTCCTGGCATGAAGCGTGATGGGCACATGAAATGTTGTACTTACTTTGGCAGTTATAAAGCATTAAATAAAGAATTTTCAAGCTTTGTGACATTGTCTCATCTGTTTAGCATGCCGTACTTTGCAACATGTGATCTATTTCATTCAATATATTTGTTTTAGCAGCCTGCTTAACTGTTCAACACTTCTTTTTCAAGCTACCTCTTTGTTCTTTAGTGTGCATTGATGGAAGTTTTGTCTTTAGCAATTTAATGAAAATATCCCAAACATACTCGGTATTGATTCATAAAGCTTAATAGTGTAGGTTTCAGTTTTCTAGTAAACTTGAGAACCTGTACTTGCTGTAAATTTCAGTGCTTTATTGATAACATGCCTTGAAGTACTACTCCAGCTTTAAGAATACTCAATACAAAAGCCCCTTCTGTAGCTTGTTTTGGCAAAACCCTAATTATAAGTGCTTGTACCACACGCTGTGTGGACCGACAGCTCCACACCCTGTCCTATTTTTCTTGGCAAGAGTGGGAGGAGGATTGACAGCATCGTAATGTGGTGTGGGGCCCTCAGAAGAGTGGGAGCAGTGATGCTTGCAGTATCATAATACAGTGGAAAGTTGCGAGCTTATTGTAACCCCTTTTCAATACAGAACCATGTGTACACTGTGGGCTGCCATGTTGAAGCATCCTGTTCACCGAGGTAACTGCCTACTACAACTTATTCATATTTATGTTGACACAACAGCCCGCAGTGTAAGTATAGTCCTTATTGAAAAGTCGTGACGATAAGCTTGCAACGTTCCACTGTATTATGCTTCTGTAACATCACTGTTCGAGCTCTTGGCAAGAGAAATATGAATAGGCTGTGGAGTTCTGTCCACAGAGTGCATGGGGCAAGCATTTATAATTAGGGTTGTGCCAAAACAAGCTACAGAAGAGGCTTTTGTACCAAGTATTCTTAAAGCTGGCGTAGTGCTTCAAGGCATGTTTATGAACAAAGCACTGAAGTTTACAGCGAGTACAGGTTCTCCCTGATTCGAAAAATTTAGGACTAGAAGCGGACGTCCGGCGGACATCCAATATCCGCATTTTGTTATCCCCTGGACGTCCCCTGTACATCTCGGTTTGGAAATGTCCGATTTTGAACATCCGCTGGATGTCGGGAAATCCGTCTAGGACGTCTGTCGGACGTTCGTAGGATGAGCAATTCCTTTGCATCGGACCATCCCACGGACGTCCCTAAAACGTCCGCTGGCTTTCTGCGGATGTCTAAAGGACGTCCAAATGTCCGACACCGGATGTCCAACGGATGTTTTATGGACGTCTGTGGTCCACTGGGGCGTCCCTGCCTACATGTAAACGCAAGCGTTGGAAGGGGCACCACGAACACGCATGACGCATTCATCACTGCGCACAAGATCAGCCTGCTGCAGCGACTCCGGGATTCCGAACAGGGAATTCAAATCTTGAGAAGCTTAGGGTATGAAGTGACAGAACAACATCAGCGCAAGACGCAGCTCACTCCAAGACCAGAGCAAGGATAAAAATAGCACATGAGCAAATAACATGAGCACCACAAGGCATAAGGACCGGAGAACCGCTACTGAATACATGCCCGAAAAAAAATTTCCGGACACTCCAGAAGTTCAGATATTCGAACGCAGGCTCCTGAAGCTGGAATCATAGCCACTCGGCCACGGGTCCCCACTGATAACAAGTTAAAACTGCAGGTTTTGTATTTAAGCTTTGTGGACTGTTTTGAGGCCCAGGTGGCGGAACTACAATTCTCTACGGCTTGTAGTTTTCGGCGCAAATAGACACAGCGGCAGCAGAAATACGTACCGATATGCTCCAGACCCACGCCCACGTACGCATGACATATGTACCAAAAATGACAATGCTTCAGTTGGGCAGTGAAACTGGAAGGTCATCCGCCCAGGCCAACACATGCCCACACTCGCTGTTTTTTTTTTTTTTTTTTGTCTTTCGTTTCAAAGCTTTACAACGCTCCGCATTAAATGTTGTCCGTGGGGAATCATTGTAGTCGCACCCCTGCCCGTAGCAGCTTTTGTATGAGGTCGTTCCCAACTGTTGCTATAATAATTAGGCCTGCTGCAGCATCCGCAGTTCGTGCAAAGCACAAGAAACGTCGGGCCCACGCCTTGCAACGTACGCAGTCGAGTGGGTCGAAATTTGGACCCCATGTTGTTCTTAACGGCAAAGGGAAAGGTCGCGGCAAAGGGATTTCTTGTATTTCGGCTTGGTCAGAAGTGGGTCCACCACGACTGGTAATCGAGCCCGCTGATCAGCCGAAGAACGTGCCCGCCAATGAGATGGAGTAATTAGTTTCTTACTTATGCGGGCTCCGAATTTTCGTTGTTACTTGAGTTGTTACGAGTTGCCACGAGGGTGATACGAGTGTGAATATGTATATAGTTACGAGTGTGAAAGCAGCATAGCCTATTTATTGCGCGCAGCATTTTGAAGAAGGGGTGTTCTATAAATAAGTACAGCGCACCAGAAATGGCGCAACAACAACAAAACAATTAATAGCGCTGGGTCTCTCCGCCCAAGGCCAGTTTTTCTCGCCGTGATTTTGGACGTCACACATTGTGGAAGTGTAATAACCGAGGTTGTTAAAACTATGCGCCTGGAAACATGGGAACAGCATGGATGAACTTTTGGTATAGCCTTTCCGATTACTTGTTTGGTCGCGATCGACTTACGACCCAGTACTTGATTGACGTCCCAGACGTGTAGGAGGGAAACGAGGGAAAGAGAGGTGAGTTTCTGCTTCATTTGTCAAGTTCCTCAGCAAAGAAGGTCTCTCTCCCCTCTGAACAAACGTCGCCGAAGCCTTCTTTGTTTTTAAACAAACGCTTAGCTTGGGTTTGCGCAATACTTAAAATTGGGAACGCTTGTCGCAGAATCTACGCTTAATTTGTGTATGGCTTACTTGAGGGATTAATGCACTGGAACATGTGCAGCTATTTACATTCCTAAATACGGGAGCACTACTTTTGGGAGTAGCATCAGTCTTCAATCTGAGGCTTTGTCCATTGGAGCATTACGCAGAAACAGGATCTAACGAACTACGTCGTTCAGACGCGCGACCCGTCTATAAGTAGAGAAATCTAGGCGCAATTCGCATCTCGAGAAGAAGGGAAGGGGAAAGCGCGAATGCTCGGTAGAATCTTTGATCGGCCACTCACTCGCGCTGGAGAAAAGGGCCCGTTAAATCGGATGTCGTGGAGGAAGGAGCACGAACAGGCGGCGGAATCTGTGCCCCTGCTGGTAAGCCCGGGCAAGAGTTATAATCAATCCAAGGAGTCATGCTCCCTTTTACGCTGTTTCGCAGTCGGCGGGCCTCGTGCGTTTTGGCGTTGCCGTCCCGCACGTTCGACGAGCGACCGACTCGTTGCTAAGCGACGCGCTCGGGGCCCAGTGTCAACCGAGGCCTGTTCGGTCAGGATGGCCAGCTCCGAGAAGCAGCCCCTGCCAGGGACGAGCGCCGCTTCTGGCGCCAAATCTGATGGCTCCAAGTCAACTGGAAGGGACGGCGAGCAGGAACCTGGCTCGGTCCGTGCTCGGACCAAAAAAGGTCAGCCTTTAAAAATACCGGTGCCATATCTCCGCCGTATATAGGTCAAAAGATGTGTCTGAAATTTGTTAATCATTAACTTACTTTTCTTATTTTCGTGGCTCCCGTTTCTGATAATTTCTCAAGTGTGCGCTGCGAAACATGCATCTTAACAATAACCACCCCGCAAGGAGAAATCATGTAAAGCGAACTTTTGTACCTTTGTGTGTCAGTGTATACAGCAAAACGAGCGTGATAGGTCTCGCACACTTATACGTATACTTACCCTAAGCAAGCGCAAGCTTCGGCTTACTGTAAAATTCTCCTTTGTTTTTAACTTGAGGAGAGAGCAGGCAAAACCAAGAAGAGCACTGTTAACATCCTTAAGTAGTTTATTTGCGTTGTGGCATTTTATATGTAAACGTTACAGGGCCTGAAAGCTCGAAGATAGAGAGAAGGGTGAGAACCTGTTTTCCTCTTTGAATCGCCTATAGGCGATGGAGATTGAGGTCATGGGGGGCAGATGGTGGGGCGGACGTGACGACCATAATGTGGCCGTAACAAAGGTATCGCATAAAAAAAATCAACTCTTTCAATAAATACTGTTCCTCTCTTTCTCTCCCTCTCTCCTCCCTGAAAGATGGATCTTCGTCTCCTGCAAATGTATTAGGCGCCTCTTGTCTAGAGATGCAAGTTTCCGTGGAAATTTTGAGGGGCGTGAAAAAAACGTTTTTTTTTTCAATTTTTTTTTCAGAAAAATAGGGAAAATTGAAAAAGACGATTCCGCACAGATCTATAACAAACCCGAAATAATTCTTAAAGCGAAAGCCTTAGATGTCTCAACAAACGCGAAAAGTGACCGTACTTGCTGGTGACTACACGAATAAAACCAAATTACGGCCGCTGTCAAAAGAAAATAAGTAAACAAAATATACATATGAAACTTATTTGGGTTAGAATGGTATTTCAACCCCGGACCCCAGAGCCACAGCCAAGAGTGGTAACTACAGCTCTAACCCGGTATCGCGCCAGGATCGAACAAGAATTATCCGGATGCCTGCCGCATGACAGGTGAACGTTGTTACATGCTGAATCACAAAGTCCCAGCAGAGCTTCTGTTCTCATAGTCTGCACACATTGATTCCAGAAATCGTTTCCCTCAATGCAGATTGGTCACATCACACCAAATTTCCCCGGAGGAGCTCCGTTTTTTTTTTTTCAATGTTATCCTGGTTGAAAAAAAAAAAAAACGCGTTTCTTCCAAATGCTTTTTTTTTTTTTTTTTTCAACCGTTCACATCTCTACTCTTGTCCTTATTCCGAAGCGCAACTTTCTTTTTGATATGGGCAGCTGCGAACCCTCAATAGAGGAATTTCGCGATGCTGAAAAACCCATTCGTGATCGCGCCGACTTCATTTTGATGACCCAAAATGCGATAGCCAGTGCAGTGAAAATTTGTGGTAGAATGGGAAAAAGCCCTGCTAGATAGTCTGAATAAACGTGAAGTGGTCCCCTAACTCCCTGCGCTGAGTTCAGGTGTTGCTTTCCAGTGTTATAAAGCCCCCGTATTAAGCACTTCGGTTTGTTATCCGAGATTTTTTTTTTCAGTTTGAAAGGCTGGTGGAGCGTATGGGAATGCCACTGTTCCTTATGAAGTTTTACCGGGTCAGTGGAGATTGCATATACATGCGTGAAATGATGACGTCTGCAATGAAACACCTTCGGCGCGGTGCACTATCGCATGCAAAAAAAAAAAAAAAAATTAAGTGTACGGTACTTTTTCGTTTGGTGACTTATATAGATGATTTTAGATGAACTATAAGAGGGATTTTAGATGATATATGAACTATTTCGTGACTTATATAGATGATCCGCAGTTTGCGCAATGTGAGCTAGTGAAAGTTATGCAAGTACACTTATGTAGATTTTTGCCCCTTTGAATGTTACACAAAACACCGAAAAATGGCGTTCATGCGCGTATGATGCAAAACAATATCAATATAAAATAACGACGATTGCACTGAGGTCAGCTCTTCAGTGCATGCGCAAGCATCTAACGTTTAGCTTCAACATTAGGCACGGCATTTTCCAAAAAATTTAGCGTCATGGCCTGTTTCTATAGGATGTTCTTGGTAATCCACTTGAACTTGCAATAAATGTGATATAAACTTTACTGAAATTTAGCTGTTCCTTATATCTGATGTCATAGTTCAGGCCTTGGGGAGAACTAAAATTTGTAAAGGAATAAACATCAGAGTTCGCAGGTCTCGGCAAAGGGTACACTTTAGGCAATCAAAGTGCATGCTGTTGCGCCAGCCACCCAACTCCCCCATGGTAACGCGTTCCTGTAGGACGATCCTATACGACTGAATTGTCCTCACAGAATCGAGGCGATCACAATTTTGCCTTGCCGAGGGAAAATGACCAAAAAATGTCCCGCCGAAGTTTTGCCGTAACCTCTCCTAAACGACGAAGCCGTGACTTTGAAGGAACCGCGCAAGCTTTCTTACTTGACGGTGTTGTTAAAACGCTGAGGCTTTCCGTCATTGAATATGCACCCCTCAAACCCGCACTGAGGCGCCATGCAACTGATACGCAGGGTACGTGTCTCAGTGTTTTTCCTGCAAAGCCGCTGCAGGGATGAAAGCCGTGTGACATAATTAGTTGTCGAAGTGCCGAAAAAAGTATGGTATGCGTCTTGAGAAAACGCGTGGTCTTTTTTTGTTGTTTGAGCAATGTGCCCCTTTAGTGTGGTTAAACCTTATGCGCGTGCAGCTCCCGAGCACCCTTCGATCGACCGGAAGAACTGGCTCATCCACATGCACTTTGTCCGGAGGGAGTTCGACATCTGCAAGGCGCTCATCAATGAAATGCACGATGAAACGAAGGGCTACTGCGAATACGCCCTTTACATTCAAGGTGCGTTCCACGTTGAGCGTCACTTGTTCCGTTCGTCTCACATGTGTTTAATAAGACGTAGGGAGCGCCCCTGCCGGTGGTTACCACATGAAGTTCGCTACTTGTAACGTTAAAAGCAATGAGGAGCAAAACAATACCCAGGAAACGAGCTTCTAAATAAATGGTTCTCTCCCTGTTGTTTCCCTTCCAAAAAATGTTCTCTCCTCAAAAAACTAAAAATAAAATAAAAGTAGAGCATGAAATGAGAGAGAACGTGAAAAAAGGAAAATGCCTGAACAAGCAATGAATTGTAAGTCAAAATAAAAAACTTAAGACTGCCGTGGGTGTGTTTCACATGACCTTCCACATTTTTATCATCGACTTCGTAGACCAAGACGTTACTCCTTCAGCTCCCCAACGCATGCTTTTCTTTTCCCGTGTGCTTTGCCGAGCTAAAACCAGAGGTTTCAGCGGATTCGCACAGGTAACCGAAAAGTGGGAGACATAGATTTCATTCTTTGCGAGAAATAGAAAACAACAGATACGGTGAAGATGCCGCGAGAGCTGTTTTTCGACCACTTTTCAGGAAGTTTTATGATGTCTCTACGGCGGTTTCTTTTTTCTGTTATTTGGGCACACCTGCAGAGTCGATAATTTCCATGACCGATAATGGGTGAAAGACAGAATACAAAAAATCGCTGCCGGCGGTATTTTGTCATGAAGTATTATCTTGCACGCAGCTCTCATACTGCGGCACGAAGGGAAAATCAGCGAATCGCTCGAGGTGTTCCAGGCGTGCGCCGTCCTCAACGGGGAGCCGTCGATCCTGAAGCAAGTGGCTAGATCGCTGTAAGAAATTTGTGGCAGTGCCTTCATTTATACTAACTGTTTTTTTCATCTCTCTGTTCGTATCCCTACCAATTATATTAACCCAAAAGCATTATAAGGTATCCTGAAACAATTCCGATAGACGCTTTCACTCTTTCCTTCGTGCCTGGAGGCACTGCGAAAGCTATAGTTATCGCCAATGCAGAGCCCTACTGCTTGATTTGCTCATCGCAGCAGATACGTCTCCCAGTTTCCGCTTTGCTTTTGCTGCGATTTCCTTCAGAGTGGCTATCGAATGCGTTCACTGCTGCAAGTTAGATGAAGAGAGCCAATAGCCGCGACATCGCTTGAATGAAGTCATTCAAGCGCGCAAGCAATGCCGAGACTTAGAAAAAAGAGAAACATCTTTTGAGCAGGTTTCTAAATTACATGATGGGCGAATAGAAGAAATATTTGGCTCGGATACTTTGTGATCCCTTGATCTAAGTGCTGGATGTGCTTATTATTCTGAAAGCATTGCAGATTTTAGAGAAAGTGTTCTTCGGGGGAAGTGGGGGGGGGGGTGGCATAAAGACAAAATACAAATTTTGTTCATTAAAATGACTGCTTTGTTGCGATAATAACGACAGAAATATTATGGCACTCTTTCCGGCGGCGATTTTTCAATGGCGTCACAGAATCCTGCTTGCGCGAACGTTTTTTTTTTATTCTGTTTACATTTTTTTGGTTAAAAACGTCTTTCGTGGGCTAGTTTTTTCAAACTGAACAAAGCAAGCCAGAGCTACATCGCACCAGAAAACTGTAATTGAGGGATAACAAAAGCGCTCTTTGCTGCAGTTCAACAGTGACAGTTACGAATTCCGCACCTGAAAGTGGGAATAATACTAAACCTAATCAATACACTTAGTAAACTACACGTCGAGCCTTGACTCCCAAGGAGCGGATTTCAAAGTGTGCCAAGTCGGTACAAAATGTAGACTCGCGATGATCCTAAAATTAGGCGCTACATGGGCATAACAGATCAATCCTGCCTTATACCTTCCTTCAGATTTCTTTTAGGACGTCATAAAGCAGCTGCCGATATCTACGAGGAGTGCCTCAAAATGAAGGGGAAGTGTTGGGTGAGTATTGCTTCAATTTGGTCATTCACCGCCGGTCACTGTTTTATGTGCACGGAAGTGTTTTAACTCACGAAAGGATACCAAGTTCGCCCCCGCGGCAGCGCTCCAGGATGCCTCCTGACGCCCCTTGAAGATGGGCGCTTTCTTGGCACTGCTTCGAAAAGGTGCCCGAGCTAAAAAAGAAACAAAAACCTCGCACACGGCCCGCTAACCCCAAATTCAAAGGCACTGATTAATAAAAAATAAGGGCTAGGTAAGGGCTCAAACCCCAATTGCGTCTAGGCCGACAGATGTTCAACAAAGTGACCATAAATTATGGCATGATATAGTTACGCCAAAATTTCCGCGAGGTCGATGGCGGCATGCGTGGGAGCGTGGGATACTCCGTTAATTATCCCTGTGGGCTGGTAAAAAATGTTTACTGTGCACGTGCAAACCGAGGTGCGAAAACGGGCCCATGCAACAAAATAAACACAGCGCACACAAACGAAGAAATGTACGCAATAAATACAGTTAACTATTTATGTTTTACGAATGTCCGCAATTATGTTGCTTGTGGTACTTTCGTAGAGTAAATAAAGAAAACGTAAGACAATGAGACGACACCCTGTAGTGTATGAATGACATTTAAATACGGATTGAAATCTCAGCTTTGAATGTCCAGTTTATAAGCGTTATGAACCCGCTCCTTAAAAACACCGGTATGCTGGCTTTACCCCAACGCACGTGAGTGAGCGATCATATCGATATCATGAGGAAGTTAGGTCAATGAAGTCGCCAATCATGCGATTTCACCGGGAAAATTGGTTCTCGGCTGCGCCGTAACGCGATTCAAGAATGGCGTTTAGCATTTCGTAATATTTGCGCAACGCAAAACTTGATGTACGCTATGACATACGATGATTATTTTTTAAAGCTGAAGTTGTATGTTGGATTACGTTATTCGTCAGATTTTCTCCCCTTGACGCAGCAATAGGTCGTTCAGGTGAACTGTGAATTTGAAGGCACCGTGTTCACGGGCACGCTAAACGTGAAAATTGGTCGGGTTAGACGGATGGTCCGCTCAGAGGTATACAGCGCTTAGTCTCGTTAGAGTGCTGTCACATATATGTAACAATGTTGCTGGGATAAATTTTCTCCTCCATTGCATTATACGTACCTACGCCAACTAACAGCTCAGTTTCCTGTTAACAAATAAAATTTACTGGTTTCCTGTTTTTGCAACACACGCAGGACATACTGCATTACCTCGGACTTTGCTACGTGAAGCTCAAGGACTATGAACAGGTAGCCGGGCAACTGTGACATTGTATTAGAACCTAAAGCAAAGAAACGAAAAAAGCCTTCTTGGCTGGGCTACGCAACCATTTGTTTTTCTCTCTCTCTGTGAATGCCCAGGCGAAGCAGCGGTTTTCAGAAGCCTTGCAGCAGAGCCCCCGTGACGAGACGTTCATCGCCCTCGGTGAACTGCACGTCGCCAATGATGACATAAAGGCAGCAATCGGCGTTTACCGCAAGGCGGTCGAGTAAGTACGTTGGAAAACTGCACTGAGGCTGGGATAATAAGCAATGCTCCGGGGTGGTCGTTTCTTGTCGGTGACCTCCTCCCCCACCCCATTTTTAAGGCCACATAGGGAAGTTGTATCAGGCCTAGCAAAATCGGTTCTAGTTTGACACGCGAAGTATCGCTGTACGGTCTTTCTCTCTAACGTTTGTAATTATTAGTTTCACGCAGCGTAACGGAAGTAAACATGAGAGGTTGGACGACTTCCGCGGTGTCGCAAATGTTCGATCAGATGGAGGAGAGAAAAGCTTTCTTTCCTCCATGGTCCATCCGCTCACCTAAAGCTAACAAAGCTAGCCGATTCCTCCTCTAAGCTGCAACCCCCACCCGCAACGAACCGCAGAGTTTCCGCCAGCAGAATTCCTGCGGATGAGTTCGCCGGATACGGGACGAGGAGTGCTCCCCTCCTCACTCTCAGGACGTCTCCGTTAAGCTGAGTAGTTTATATTCGGTAAACCTGGAGTGCATATTTGTGAAATGCTGCTACATGAAGCCGCCTGTCACGGAGTTGTATTCTCTAGAGAATACAACTCTGTTACAGGTGGTTTCATGCAGTAGCATTAAGTGGCCGAACGGAAGCCTCATCGAAGGGAACCATAATGTTGTTGAGACAGCGAAGAGACCGACACCCGCGTTACCAGTTCGAACACCTCCTCCTGGTTCTCTTCTTTCTTTATTGCGTGCTCACGCGCATGCCCCCGCTGCCCGCCCTCTTCGTCTTCTTCTGTGGTTGAGCCGCGAGGCGCATGGCGCTTCCCGCCACTGCTTCCCGCGGGAAACTCAACAAATGTGAACCTGCCCTTTCTTTCGTTTTTTAGATGGATGCGAGTACGTAACGAACTCTTTATGAGGTGAAAGCAAAAAGAAACAAAACTACACGAAACTATACACCTGTGCTCTTCGGCGGGAGTATAAAACGGTACCTGAACGACAACGCCAAGAAATGAGTTCGTTGGTTTTCTTTTCCAACTTTGTGAGGCTTCGTCAAATGTCAGACGATGGGACACCACAGCGCCACATATTATGTTAGCGGTACGGCGATGTTTTGCACCTATTGCATTATACGAAAAAACAAAAATAAACGTACTGTCCTTCATACTGGGGCACTGCGACACTCGCATCAGCCGCCAGATCTCGCTCCGCTACGTAAAAGATATGAGCTTCAATTCCGCTCCACGGAGGACGCGTATGCGATGGAGGAGAATTATGAGAGCGCCCGCATGTGTGTTATTTCCCATTGTTTTTACCGGGAAGGAGGACAGGCGAGATGACACACGCGCGCACGTTTGCGTGCGCTCCCTTTCGCCTGTTCTTCTCTCCCGTAAAAACCACGTCCACGTAGCGCATTTATCCGTCAAGAGTACACGACCAACTTGCCCAAACGCTGTCTTTAGATACTTATGTCGACGAAAAACCCCTAGCGGCCAAGCGCAATAGCCTGAGTGTTCAGAGCCAACCAGTAGATGGCGCTGGGTGTATGCAGAAAGTAGCAGGAAGAACTCTCTTTCTGCACCCCTTCTTTACTCCTCCTCCTTCTTTTACCCTGTAACTACGTTTTTCCATCCATCCATCCAAGTACCGGCTTGAACCTACATTGAAATGGCTTCGCATTTCTGCCTGAGCGTGATGGCGTAAAAAAGAAAGAAAGGCAGAGCCTAGGCGGATATCATAGATAAGCAGTGGGTGAAAAGCAGAAATTGCGAAAGGCCTTAAAGAGGCCATGCAGACAAAACAACAAGTTTGGTTTATTCTAAATATTGCTCTTAGACTCATATAAACTGACACCCCTTTTAAAGTAAACTTCGCTTAAATAAGCTATTTAATTAGGAGAAAAGGTAATGGCCATGCGACCCCCTAGCTCATTTCCCGCAACCGAACCTATGATGTCATATGGCGAGCTCTGCGATTGGCTGAGGCCAGCAAAAGCAAACGCAAATTAGGCAGGGCTTATAAGCGTGCCGAAACAGCTATTTGCGCTTAAATTCAGGGTACATTCTTTTTATAGCAGTAAGAATCGGTAGGGGTAAACAGTGGAAGTTACGAAAGTACACGTAAACATAGAAGTACCGATGCGCACTACTGTTGGTACTGCGCGCACTATGCTTAATTGTTTTAGCTGCACAGCAGTGCGGCACTTTGGTACTCTAGCTTTGGGGTTGTCTCAGACGACACTGGCCGATTGGCGCGAGCGACGGTGTCTTACGTGACCATATTTGTCGAGCGAACACCATGTTTCACGGAACGATTACTTTCAACCTTAACAAAAACAAGCCAGGTGCAAATACGGTCAAAAGCAAAGCAAAGGCAGAAAACGGCCCGGCGCAGTATGGTAGCGCCGTCTAGGAGGACTGACGATAAACAAGGCTACGCAGTCGGCTGCCAAATCTAATTGCGCCCTAGGTTTCGCTTGAGGGCCTGTTCTTTTGTCGTCATTGCGGACTTCACGAAAACACACGATTTGGCGGGAGAATAAAAAATTTCATTTAAATTGATTAATTTCTCAGTGAATAAAGCATAGTTTTCTTCCGGACAAGCACTAGGGACACAATAAAACACGAAATCTCTCGAATAAAACCAACTTGTATTTTGTCTGACATGGCCCCTTTAAGCTTGGTGAGACGTGCTACACTTCGAACTACTCAAATATATGATGTATTTCACGCCTCCTGAGCGCCATGGGAGACTTCTTCTCGCCATGACATCATGGCAAATTATTCAGATATTTTGCTAATATCAGCAGAATCCTTATATCTCAACGTATAGGAGCTTAATAATTTATAGTTTTCACGCAGAATGTATTATTCTTACAATTTCTTGTTAACGGGGTCACCGCTACAGCTGCGAGTTAACATGACGTCTCTTGATTTTTGTTTTGTTTTGTGGAGCGGGCGGCGGTAACGTGGCCTCTCAAATTCATTCTTGCAAATGCAACCTCATAGTTGGCCCGTGTACCCTGACACGGGACAGCCCTTTTTCGTCTCGTTCGCAGAAATAACCCCGAGAGTGCTGAGCTGAATACAAAGCTGGGGCTTCTCTACATGCAGGTGAGCCATAATAATGCACGCCATAGTTGCTCGGACCCATAGCTGGCCCCTCTAGCCTTCTTTTCTTTTGTTCACGAAGTGGACAACAGCGAAAATGTGCGCGTTAAATAGCGTTCCTTTCTCCTCCCTTCTTCTTCATTCTTCGTCTTTCCTCTTAATACTTTTAATTTTAGTATTACCATCATACTATTAACAATGATAGCATTCCCGTGTGTACAATGGTAACTATTACTCACAATTGTACTATTCTAACAAGGGATAACATGTTTCTGTTTCTGTGTACTCCTTCTTTGGAGAATCCGTTTGGTCAAATGGTACTGCTCAAGCATATTTCACATGTAGGCTTTAAATAGAGCCGTGACTTTGCGCTCCAACCGTCTCAGTGGTCACGTGTGCTCGCATTAGCAGCGGCGGCATTGGCTGCCTGTTACCGTTTCTTTTCCACCAGTATTAGCATTTTGTCGCCGTCATTACCATTCCATCCCCTTTTTAAGCCTACTTGGCCCTGCACTCGCTGGAAACTCCATTTTACAACGTGTGCAAGCGGCGACGGGACGTGTCGAGACGCCGCGCAACGGACGAGTCGGGCGATCCGTATTTCGACTTGACTTCCCGAAATTTCAGTTACGGTGCGAATATTCAGCGCCACGAAACCACTGCGTCGTCTAGGCTGACGTCACCACTATCCGCACGCCCTGTGCAGTCCTCTGTTGTTGTCGCTCACCACCGCATACCGGCGGTGAAACTTTTTTGCCAAAAAACCGCTTCTATTTCTCAAGCGGTTAAACATCGCTGATGAGGCCAGTGCAGAGGGGGCTCGTTCAAATAAACTACTGAGTAAAGCGATTGCCTTTGGAGCTCACTCTCCCGCCAACGTTGCACTGCACAGCCGCACGGGCACGGCTATATGATTTTCCATCACGTACCATACAAGTACGCTCAAATTGTGGGGTTTGCGAGATCGCGCTTCGGTTATATGCGTTACATCTTTTTTTTTTTTTTCAACTTCTAGCGTGTACGCACGTCTGTAGGTGTCTTTTTTTCTTTTCCGCGAGTGCTGCGGCACGTGCTGGCGAGCCGTCCTCTCACGACGCTCGCTGTGCTTTGTGTCCAGTCCAACATGCACCCAAAGGCGTTCGAGCGGCTGGGAGTGGCTCTCACGAGCGACCCCAGCTACGAGCCGGCTGTGCTGGCAGCAGGCAGCATCATGCAGTCGTTCGGCGACTACGACGTGGCCCTCAGCAAGTACCGCCTCCTCTCGTTCACGCCGGACGACAGCCCTGCGCTGTGGAACAACGTCGGCATGTGCTTCTTCGGCAAGAAGAAGTACGTCGCGGTGAGTGGCCCCCTCGAAAAACTGTATCGCCTTTGTGTTTTATCATCCGTGAGCATGCATGTGCGTGAATGTGTGTACGGGAGCACAGTGCGTGAGTGCACTCTTGCGTTCCTCGACTATCTACGCGTTCCTCAGAACTCGCTTGCATCTCAGTAAGTTCCTTTCACTGGAATTCAACATTTCAAACAGTATCCGCGAAGAAAAAAATCTGACAGGGAGTAAACTATGCCTTTTTAAGTACATAAGGTGCACAACCAGCTTTATAGGTCGTGGTTGAGTGCAACGAATGAAAACGATTTGTTAATAAGGGGGGCAAGGATGACGACGCCAAATTTATTGTCGAAATCCTTTATATGGCACTTAATATTTTTGCCAGTTTGCCTCTCTGTGCGGACTTGTGCCCTTATTACTACGTTCTGCCATCGCTTCCCCCCCTTTTTTTTTCAGTTATGTTCAACGTACACTTTCTTCGAGGAAAGTTTTCGAGCTGGTCAAGCCGAATGGGAAAGCTTTTTTTGTCGCTGAGAAAACCAGCTGCCAGCAAATGCGTTGCGATAAGCATCTGTCCTGCGCCTTGGGCTCAGGGATCATGAGAGAAGCAAGCAGTTGGGTAAACTTGGAGCCAAAGGCATATTTAACATAAATATTCTGATGTCGTTTCACTGAAGGTCGGAAAGCGCATCAGTCATTCCAAATGGCACTCCTTTACAAAAAACAAGCTCCATTTTCAATTCTTCTCAATAGCTGCAAGAGCAGACGGTTTTTGGCCTTAATCGTCCACACTTGTAATTAGCAATCCTTCAGCCCACTGGGTTGAAGCCAGGCGCGCTAGACGAGCGTCGTGCGTGGTATATAAAGGACCCCGCGTGCAGGCCATCAGCTGCCTGAAGCGGGCCAACTACCTGAGCCCCATGGACTGGCAGATCCTGCACAACCTGGGCCTGGTGCACCTGAGCATGGAGCAGTACGCGTCCGCCTACCACTTCTTCAACGCCGCCGTCCACTTCAACCCGCGCAACGGACAGCTCTTCATGCAGCTCGCCAGTACGTACTACGTGCAAGCCGCGCACCTCGCATATGTGTACCCATCTTGCGACTGACAGTCCCGTGTGCCCTCCGCTGGAAGGACGACGAGCTATATGGGGCACCTTATATGGGGCGAATGTCCATCTCAGCCCTTTAACCTTGATTTGGCGCGTACGCGTGCAATCGGCAGTGAAGTTCCCCAGGATGGCTTGGTGGGCCAGTTGGTAGAGCATCCTACGATGAAGTAACAGCGCATGAAGACGAGGAAAGCCAAGAAAGAAATACGGGACAGGCGCTCGTGAACTTTGCTAAGCTTAGAGAATTCAGAGATATATAACGGCGACCTAATGTTCAAATTCCGGGAGCCAAAAGTGTAAAAAGCATCGGTGCATTTTGCCACCGTGACCGATGGGATGCATGGACGACGGCCAAAAGTCGCGTCCCCGCAGGATGTTCTACTTGGTGGCCTGGCGTTATGTACCGTTGTTCAGTGTTCACGCCGTTATTCGCAGGGTGTTCATGGAGCTTAGCCGGCTTTTTTGCTTTTGAATTTTATGAAATCCCAAGCACTCTGTACAGGATCCGTACGGCCTCGCACAAAGGGTCGTTATATTCTCGCATGAATTCTCTACTGAAACAGTTTCCTCTCTTTTATGAGATAAATATTTTCCAGCCGGGGTAAGACGCTCTCCAATGGATTACGAACACAATATGGTTTTGTGGCAATTATGTCCTGATGTCCACTGTACTTTATGAAATTTTACTTGTCTGGTTTTCCGAAGGGCTAGAGCTGCAATGTTGGTAATAAAAACTTACTTGGAACATCAAGCTGCGCTTACTTTTCAACCCGCCAAAACATCCCCTGATAGGTCATCACGTGTCAGCCTCTAGACTTTCTTCGCTACTGTGTGCTAACGTTTTTCATGCAGATGTATACGTCAAGACTTCAGCGGCCCACTTACGGTGATTCGTTCACCTCTTCTTAAAACATAACTTCCTTCGTGCTTCTCGGTCTTTAAACGACGTCCAGCCCATATTTCCATGCACTGCTTCGTTCATTGTTTTTCCATGAGCTCCTAAAGCTTAACGGCCGACGGTACCTTCCTTTGGTGTGCTTGAGGGCCTGATATCACTGCGTTCGAAAATTCGCGTCCAGCACCCATTATCCCTTTCCAACTTCCTCACACTACTTCGTATTTGATATACTCCCACAGAGCTTTACGCCTTGTTTATAGCCGCGTTTCGTTTTCCTGGCGCTCGAGTTCGCAGAGCGAACTCGGTTACCCATATCAAAGCGGGCGTTTATGACTGCCTGAAGCTTTTGCTGAGTTGTTCGAGATGCTCGCCCACAGCTGGCGCTGATTATTACGCTCCTGGCGATTATTTGCAGTTGCCCTGCGTAATCTCCAGGACCCGGACAACGCGAAGAGGGCCTACGAAAGAGCCATGGCCCTGGATGAGTACGCCGCTACAACTGGCCACCTCCAGCGCTCTTAAGCTCGTCCGTGCTTGCGCGCCTGTCTGCTACACCATGTGTGCTGCCGGGTGCTTTGCTTGTTTGTATCCGCATCAGATTCAATGCGCGTGAGGGACATACACTGCACTTACTCTGCGAGCGACGTCATAGTGAATGGTTTAGGAGAAATGCATGCCTATCGAAATTTCTCTTTAGCGGCCGCCTGAGTTTTTGTTATTTGTTGTTTTGTTTTTCTTTTTTTTTACTGAATGAAAACGCGGGTTTCAAAAAGGAAGCAAGGGAGATTGAGTACATTCATTTCGTTTCTACTATATGCTCACAGGGCTTAATGCCCACAATACAAGGCGACATTCGTCACAGTAAATTGGCCACTCAGCTAAGAGGAATCACTCAAAAGCACGAAACAATTCATCATGAACACACTAACCCAGCAGCAGCTACTTTAACTTGTACTACTGAAATTATCGTTGCTGCTGCGTTGATAACCTAGGGACAATGAGCGCATTGCAGAGTATATAGATCGCTTAGATACAAGCGTTTATCAGGACCGCTGCAATAGTTTAATGCATGTATCTCAGTTTTCATAGCGGAAGCAAATGTCCGAGATGGAGGCTTGAAGCCTGCCTTCTTTTCGCCCCGCGGTTTCCCGCAGGGAGCCCTTGGTGTGCCTCAACTACGCCGTCCTCATGCACGATCTGGGGGACCACAAAGCTGCAGCCAGGCTGCTGGCGCAGTTCGAAGAGCGATGCCTCAAACAGCAGCAGAACTTCGGCGTCGAAATGGACCCTGCAGTGAGTGTACAATTGACGCCTGTAATAAGAAAGAGAGAAAGATCTTACTACAGAAAGATCTCACTACAGAAAGATCTGACTAAATCTTACTAGAGATCTAAGATCTTACGTTACTAGAGTTCCAGTAACGTTGATGTTCAGGCTACTCACGGAACAGGAATATTGTAAGCTATATCCGTAAGAAATGGCACTGCACTAAATTTGGTCGGCCGCGATGTCAGATGACGTGAATGTTTAAAAATGTATACCACAGGTGCAACAACAGCCACAACCCGGAGTCACAGTCATGCGCCTCGTGGAATAACAATGAAGGCAAAAGAGCGGTGCCTTCTCTAAAGCTTTACCTTCTCTCTAAAAAAAAGGTTGCGGCATTCCCTAACGGAACAGCAGCAAGTTACTTGTCCCAGTATACACTAGGCACTTTAGTAAGTGGAGGAAGTAAATGCGGCACTAGTCAGGGTTATTAACTGAGGCAGGCAGTAAGCACCACTACTTTCACTGGTAAAGTCCTAGTGATAACACCCTTCTGAGCTACATGCGTTAACTAACTGGTCATGGATAACCTAGTCATAAGCACGACCTTAATCCAGTGTATACTACTTCCTACACCCAGTTTGCTAACCCTGCAGTTGCTAGAGGCAGAGTCTACGTACCGTACCGAGGTGTAGTATAGGTTCGTAAGGAGTTACTAAATTTTGGTCAACCTTTAATTTTGGTCGAACCTTGAGGAGCGACCCAATCTCAAGTAATAATTTTCATCTTCACAGCGCACAAATACGAGACGAAGGGACAAGCGCTGAACTAAAACTAATTTTTTTATTGAAGAGACACAAATATAAAGCCATTGAAGGTATAAAACAAACATTAAAAAATGTGGTTGTTCCCTCTTCCATAGGAACCAATAAAACGCGAAAGTGAAATGTGCCTTCACAGGAGCAGTTGAATTTTTATTGTGCATTGATATCAACTTGCACGTCGCTATTTATATTTCGTCGGTATGGTACCGTTAGACGCATCAACGTTAGACACTGGATTGCACGCGTCGAAGCATTGCGTAAGTCCGACTGAAACCACAGGCGCTCGCAAACCGTCCGTGCGAACGAAACCAAACGGGTTGTCAGCGAATCGTTTGGTGAACACACAGCCCGCTACAGCGAAAGGAGCAGCAGACCGTGTTACGAGCGCGACATCCGTAAGTCAGCTTCTCCGCAGCTTCCGCTGCGCGTCCCCCGTACACGAAGGCGCTTAAGGCCCCTAACATTTAGGCACTGGCATTGAGGCGCCAACTGTCGGCGCGCCATGATGCACTCCTTGCTTAGCCTCTCCTAGATGGCAGCGCCATCTGAAAGGAAGGCTATAAGGCGCGTTTGTCGTCCTATTCACGCGTCTGTTCATAGCTCAGACGGGAGCGAGTTTCGTACCTTCCTGCTGCAGCGAGGGGCTCGAATACCGGCACCGCCGCGTTAAAGTAAGCTTTTTTTCTGGCGATTTCATTTCCTGTGACGGATATGACGTCAGTTAGATCTTGGTGGACCCCGGAATAAAACACTTTCGTGTTAAAACATGACACATGAACCCACTTAAAAGTAACTGCGCAGGCGCACGTTCTCATGCTCCGCTCTCATCAAGATATGCAAATTCTGCATCTAAAAGCGACAAAGGCGGAGCGCTAACACACGAGTCAGACATTTATCGAATTTTATACGCTTCCACTACTTCCCTCGCCTTTTGGTCACCGTGCCGGAACAGTACTGTTGTATCATGAAGGAAAGGCGTACAACCACAATCATTGCAATGGGTGGAAAGAGGGCCTGAAGGCAGTCCCTTAAGTGAACTGTCATGCTCCTGCAAACGAACATTTAAGCAGCGGCCCGTTTGACCAACATAACAGCAACCACATTTGAGGGGAATGCAATAGACCACATTTGAGCTCCAAACCAAACTGTTTTTCATGTTTGACACCACAGCTGTTTGTTCGGCCTTTTTCACTAATACTCTTTTCGGTGGCGGGACAGATGCGGTTCAACTTATTTTTGGTCGAAAACACCACATTGACGTTATGTCTGCTCCCCACTTTTTTCAAGCGGTGGGAAACGTTGTGCAGGTACGGGATTACAACGATCTCTTCCTTCTTCTTTTCCTTGATACCATTACATGCAGGAGTCAAGTTTTTCTTTACCAAATCCAATAACTTAAGGTAGGCCTGACCCAATGACTCCGTCACCGTATCCAGCATTTCTGAGTCTGCCTAACTGTGCACTAAAGCTACACTCAATTTGATGAAAACAAGACTTGAAGGTGGCCGACCTGACCCTTTGTCCCGTATTTGTGCGCTGTGAAGATGAATCTGTACCAACTAGCCCGGTTTTCTACGCTACTTCACTTAATAATTTGCGATATGGTCTGCAAACGTATACCCTTTGCCGAATAATTACACCTGACCACAAATTCCGGAGAAAGAGCGAGAGAGAAGGTGAGAAAGATGAGTGGGCTAGAAACGAGAAGATTGTCTGTAAGCATGCGACATAAGAACAGCATTTACCTGCACTCTTAATAAAAAAGGTCGTCAAAGGGTAGTAACGTCCGTATTTACTAACTCCTTACGAACCCCCCGCGGTACGGTATACGTAGGCTGTGCCACTAGCAACTGCATGGTTAGGAAACTTACTGGGTGCTAGAAAGTAGTATACACTGGAGTAAGGTCGTGCTTATGGCTAGGTTATGCATGGCCAGTTAGTAAACACATGTAGCTCAGAAGGGTGTTATCACTAGGACTTTACTAGTGAAAGTAGTGGTGCTTACGGCCTGCTTCATTTAGTAACCCTGACTAGTGCTACATTTCCTACCCCCTGTTACTAAGTACCTAGTGTATATTGGGACAAGTAACTTGTTAGTGGTCCGTTAGTGACAATGCCACAACATTTTTTAAGAGTGTAGGATGCAAACATAATGGATAATCATCATCAACAGCCTACTCAGGTCCACTGCAGGGCGAAGGCCTGTCCCATCAACTTTCAACCACTCCTGTCCTGCGCTGCTCGAGTCTACTGCTACGGCCGGCTATCTTCGCCCTTTCCGATAGCAAAGGCTGCGTTTCAGGGCAGGAGACGGCCAGCGTACTTTCCTCCTGCTCGCGCGAGGGGTTGGGGATGGGGGGAAGAACTGGGTTTAGTTGGCATTCCCAGACAGTAAGGTACAGTGTACGTGGTGCTTGGCAATAAGTACATAGAGGATCATAAAGAGTATACGATGGATGGCGTGTAGTCGTGTTGGGTGTGGGTAGGTATTAGTCTGCATTGGTCTCAGGATGACTTCCTGTTCTTCCGCAGGCCTGATCGGTGACTGGTGGATAGAGTTGTCTCGCTATTCTGTGTTGGGGGAAGCCGGAGTATGTGAGTAGCAGTTGCCCGGGCCGCTCCGACTATTCTTGCGGTGCCCGGTGGGCGAGTTCTCAGGCCAGGACTTGTGCCGTCTGGTTGCCGCCACGAGCAGAGTGGGCCGGGGTCCATATGATTCTGACCTGTTTCTGTGGGGGTCGTTGGAGAAGAACCCGAAGAGCTTGTCTTAAAATCCTACCTGCTTGGTATGTTCGGAAGGCGGCTTGACTGTCCGAAATAATTATTTTGGCTTTTGTCCCGCCTGCGAAAGGTACACTCTTAAGAAAAAGATCGTGGCACTTACTAACAGTACACTAACAAGTTACTCGTCCCAGTATAAACTAGGTGCTTAGTGGATTTTGCTAACTGGCCATACATAACCTAGTAAAAAGCTACGCGCGACAATGTGCATCGGCTGAGCGTTCAGCGCGACATAGACACATTCAACACGCACATATCACACTTAAACAACCAACAAATAAATTGAGCAGGAAAGGAACGCACGATGAGAGCGAGAAAAACTTAGTTACCTCAGAAAAACATCTGCTCTTCTTGCTTTTATAGCCAGCAGCGGAAAGTCATTTGATAGACTTGGTGGGCTTGTCGCAAAAATGAAATATTTTAGCGATGATTTTAGAATTATGCATTTTAATGTGTGCATGTACAAGTTATCACGCGGATTTGCAAAAACTTTTTAATCGTGATTTGGAGTGTGAAAAGTACTGTAGTTATTGCGTTCGATAATTCATAGAATTTTGTTACTGTCAGTGAATCTTAGTATCAAACACGCAGCAATTACTAAGTGGACGGTCTAGACTAGTAACGGTTCCACACTTAGTGGCAGGACCTACGTACCGTTGTGGGGGTAGTAAAGTTAGTAAGGAGTTAATAAATACAGGCGTTACTACCCTTTTAAAAGCTTTTTTTTTTGTTAAGAGTGTAGGCTTCTACGGAGCAAATCCCTCTCTCAATTATGACTGCCAACCGTTTGTGTTGATACCGGGATACCCAAACAGAGATGTTATCTGCATAAATCGATATATTAATTAACTTGAGTCGGTCCAGGAAGGCAAGCCATAGCTACATTAAATAGTATAGGCGATAAAGCAATCCCCTAAAGCACACCTCGTGAGATACTTCGTGTTACATTTAAAACGTCAGCTAATCGTACCTGCACGGAGCGATCCGCAAGGAAAACATGAAACGGAAAAGGCTTTCCATGACTCCCATTTCTTGCAAGTTGGCGGTGATGGCACTTTGTAAGACGCTTTCGCACGCCTTGGACACGTCAAAAAACCGAGGCACTGTCTATAAGATCGATGGTCGAGGATTCTGTCTTGTGGGCTCAAACGTTGCCGGAAACAAGTCATGCACGACGGAAGCCTTCTGTTAGCTTCAAGCCACCCAATCAGCCTTGAACCCGCAAGCTTTTCCATGAGGTTTGATACACAAGATCGTAGTGAAACCGGTCGGATATGAGGCGATGTCTGCATGGTTCTTGCCAGGCTTTAGTACCGGTACCACCAACGGTAGCTTCCACAAGGAGGGAGTATTACCTGTATCCCCAAAAAATGTGAAAAAACTAGAGCAAGTCTTGTTTACGCTATAGCAAGTTGCAAAGCATTTGGTTGGTGATCCCATCAAGACCTGCGTGCAGCGTCGGCGTAAACTGCTCAGGGCGGTCAAGGGCTCCCTGAAGCTGTAGGGAACGTCCACAATAGATACATAGAAGGATGGTGCTTCACAAGGTGGGCTTCCTGAATATGCAGCATAGCCGCTGGCGAAATCCTCGGACAAAACTTGGAGGGTTTTGTTCTTGTGCAGCGCAACAGCAAATAACGGCTTAAGCAGCAGTCGGTACCCAGAAAGTGCATTGACAGCTTGCCAAATACGTGGTGCAGGGGTATACACACTTCTCCACCCCTACCACCACCACCACCACCACCACCACCACCACCACCACCACCACCACCACCATCATCATCATCATCATCACCACCAGCCTGCGTATACGCTCACTACAGGGCAAATGCCTCACCCATAGATCTCCAATTATCTCGGTCTGTAACATGGCGTCTTTGTATTTCTAATGCACAAAAAAATGCGTGTTACCATCACCACCTGCGCTAACTGCGACCAATTTATCCCCGCAAACTTCTTGATGTCATCTGCGCACCTATCTTTCCGCCACCCTTAGCCCAGCTTGCCTTCATCTTCCGTTCACTTGCTTCCGTTCACTTCCGATCATCTTCCGTTCACTTGCTCGCTGAGTCATCCCCAATTTAATTTAAGTTGAACACTTTTAGTGAGCTTCCAAGTTTCTGCCCCGTTGGTGATACCGGTAAGATGCAACTTGTATACACTTTCCTATTCAGGGACAACGGTATACGCTGCCATTCGTTACCTGAGAATTTCTGCCGAATGCACCCCACCCCATTCTTATCCTTCTAATTAGCTGTGCCTCATGGTTGGGATCCGGGGTCACTACTTGGCCTAGGAAGATATATTCGCTTACCACTTTCACTGCCTCGCCACCTATTTCAAACCGCGGTGCTCTCCCGAAGCTATTGAGCATCACTTTAGTTTTCTGCATATTAATTTTCAGGTCCACGATTCTACTCTTAACACACACACCTAAAGACACTTAAAGAATAGTAAAAGGCAGTCCATTGCGATCACCATAATTTCTTCGTGTAACGCCGAATGGCAGAAGTTAGCCTTTTAAAGCAAGTCAAGTGATGCATCGTTTCTCTTCCTTGCAAGCTGAAAGTCAGCCCTCCGCCGTGCAGCGAACAAGTTTCTAAGCTTAAGCCCTGGCGCTGGTTCACAATAAATTTTTAAACGTTGCTGAATTCCCGTTTCTGTCAATACACGGCCGCCTACGGAGGGAGTATGGTTAAAGACTGTAACTTCTGTTTTACTGAAACAATCCCCCCAAAAAACTTATGATAATCAATTTAGAAATTATTTAAGGAAGTAATGCATGTCTTTATTCGATCAATTTAGTAATACAATAACGCAGTTGTCCACCTATGTACCTTCGCTGGTCTTTTATATTCACTGAAGTAGAAAGGCTGTAAATTCTAAATGCGTAAGCTTTCCTGGGCTTACATTGGCCCTATTCGAGTGTGATCGTCCGGTACGACGTATTAGCCATTGCAGATGATTGTATTTAAACAAGCGAGACAGCACCGATGAGCGGCGAAAAATTCCAGTCTTGTCCCGGCGTGTTTAGACAGCTGAGGGCCTCTGGGCACTCTTTCCTGTCTTACCTGTACGGCAACCAAACGGCTCTCGTGATATGACCATCTTGATATGACCAGCGCCGACGTGTTCTCCATCCTTGAATCTCGTGAGGGCCAATGAAAATCATTCGTCCTGCAGCAGCAGAGCTTGGGACATAAACCTGAAGCAGCGAATAGAAGTCGAGTGCTCTTCATTCACGCTTCCGAATGCTATGATTGACCGCGTTGTTAACCTGCCGGAGGCTTTGCTCAACCATAACAAGCGTCTCTCAACCTACCATACTGATTTCGTTGATGATGAAACTGCAGACGTGTAAATTCGCAAAGGTATGGGTTGAGGAAACTGTGCCGCAGCCTCAACCCTCTGGCAGCCTGGTGGTGTACACCGCGCGCGACACCTCCCGGCTGTCGATAAGATACCTACCTTAAAGCATTACATCTATGAATTACCTTTTTGTGTATTTTCAATGACGTTGAGCAGTGACCCAATGGCCATATGACAATTCACCGGCTCCTTTGCCGTCGCGGTTTCAGATGGCGCAGATGGCGAGCAACTTGTCGAGTTCCCTGCAGTCTACGAGCGCAGACAGCAAAATCTACGATGAAGTACCTGACTCCCCGGACAGAAATGACGAATCGTCGCAGGAACGGAGCGAATAGCTGTTGCCACTGGAGGCTTCGCGGCGTATAAGTAACCCTTCGTTATAACAAAGTCAGGGAGACCGAAAATTGACTCCGCTATAAGCGCTACTCTTTTAGAAGAGGCGATAATTTGCTCTCCCTGTACCACAGGTGAGATCATGGGAAACTCGAATAAAGCGAAAATTCGAATGAAGATGTTTCGTTATAGCGACTGTTTTCTCAGACGACATTTGTTACGTTCACAGAACGAGGGTCCTAGAACTCTTTGCGGAGTTCGTTATACCGAAAAATTCGTGCATTAATGCTGGACTTTGCTTGTCTGATCTTTAGCTAATGATTTATAAACAATATTTTCAAGGCAGTGTTTGTGAGTGAGTGAGTGAGTGAGTGAGTGAGTGAGTGAGTGAGTGAGTGAGTGAGTGAGAGGAGTTGATTGTCTAGGTGCCTTGCAAATGCCTGTAGCTAATTGCTTCACACAGGCGGCACCATTCCTACCGAGGCGTTTCACCTGGCGTCTGAAAGTTTTACGTCGTGAAAAGCATGAGAAATACATACGGAAATTCTCTCTTCGACATCTAACATCATTTTTCGAAAAGCAGTGTGCTCACCGAGTCTTGCGGTTCTGCTGTCACCTGCCGTTGCGATACACAAGACGCTACGTTCGTTTTTGTTCTTCACATCACACTGACCCTGATGTCGTGCGTATAGGCAATCAACAAATCGACTTAGGCGTTCCCCAAGTAACTGCAATGCAAAAATATTTGTCCGACTTTAAACGTACCCTTGGTAGTACCATCCTCACGTGGTGGGCGCAGGACTAAGTTTCGGAGGGGACTGGAGCCCGAAAAATACACGAGGGAGAACATATGAAAAGAGAGAGAGAAATAAAAGAAAAATGTCATTGAAAAAACAAAACAAAAAAAGAAATAAAGTCCTTTAAATCATTGGGAGTCCTTTATATCCTTAAAATCATGTTATTTGAGCGGTAGCAAGGCACACTGCCTTGGGCATATTTCTCTACTCTGTTCTGGCCTTTCAACTTCCTTTGTCAGCCGTCTCAATTTCGCCCATTTTATCTCAATGTGCAGGATGGCAAACTAGGGTAAGGCCTGGCTAACATTTTGTCCGTTTCTACCTTCCTTTCTTCTACTCTCCTAAAGAAACTTGTCTTTTTGAAGACTTCGGCAACGCTTTTTTCCCTCCGAAACTTCTCCTCTCCTGAAAACTTTTTATTCTTGCGTTCCCACTCATGGGCTTGATATGCACCTCCATGGTTTCCTGGCACCATTGCCTATTACAAAGGAGGCTTCTACTGGACACAGAATCTTCCTTCCCAAATAAGAGCTCTCTCTCTCGCTCTCTTTTCCTTTATCTCTTTCCCGTTTGGACGCCTCTACAGTGATGTCATGGACGCTTCCTAGTGTCACTAAACAAAGTCTTTTGGAGTATCCGCACTCTTTTCTCTCATTGTTATGTGCCGCCAGGATTTTCATTGGTCGGTCGGCACCACGTGATATTTATTTACATATCGGAGCAGCCATTTTGTTTCTGGGCGCTTCCTCTCTCTCTCCCTCTCATCTCCTCCTACCTCTCTCCTCCTCTCTCTCTCTCCCTCTCTCCTCTCTCTCTCTCTCTCTCGTCTCTCTCTCGTCGTCAAGCTCGTCTCAAGCTCTCTCTCATCTCGCTTCCTCTCTCTCCGTCTCTGCTCTTCCCTCTCTCCTCCCTCTCTCCCTCCTCGTCATCATCTCTCTCTCTCTCTCGCTCGGCTCGCTCTCGGCGGCTAGGGCGCCGGTCAGCTAGAAGCGACCGTCACACCTACCCGTCCAACCCCGGCGTGTTTCGTGGGGAGGGATGGAAACATTGCAAGCCAGAAACAAATGTCCCCCCGAGAACGCTTCCGGGTGCGCGAAGTGGCGGTACTCTTAAGCGCAGCTTATTTAGTGACGCTAACTTCTTTACCCTCATAACCGACCCGGCACACACGACAAGAATTGGGAACTCCATGTCCCGTGACACCACTCCCGACCTCACGTTCGTGAAGAATAACAACCCGATCACGATCACCTGGAGGAGTACGGGGGCGGACCTCGGCAGCGACCACACAAATGTGGAGATTGTCATTGCGGAACGCAACGACACCAACACCCCAAAACACACGTGGATAGACTGAAAAGCCTTCAGAGTCTCCAGAAGTTAGAACAAGAAGGAAGCGAGCGAAATCGAAAAAATCGAAACCTGGACCACCGAGATCACCAAAGACGCACGAAATTCAACCAATGAAATAGATAGGGACGTAGAAACCAACAGAACTGACAGTCGTCTAGCTCACCTCATCGAAGCTACAGTCGATACTCAACCTGTGAAAAAAACAGCGTCTCAACCACAAGCTAAGAAAGAAAGTCGCAGAGCTCAACCGCGCAATCGAGGCACACTGCAGCACGCTATGTGCGCAGCAGTGTAACGAGATCAGCAACGTAGCTGACGGTGAGATGCATAGCGGGAAAACATGGAACTTGCTACGACATCCGCTCGACGAAACCAAGAAAAAGTCACACCAGCGAGACATATATACCGCCCAAGCTCATCAACCAATGAGACTCGGGGCACGGAACCGACAATTTAATCAAGCGCATCAGCGACAAATACCTTCCAACTACACCAACGAAAAATCACGGACTGTACGGCGGACTACCCAAGACTGTTCCACAGGGACATCGACGTGGACCGCACGGCTCTTCAAGACCTCAACAGCAGGTCGGCTTCTTGCCCGGACCTTGCCACGAACAAGGCAGTAAAGAACGTCGATGGCAAGGCTATCGAAAACCCGGCGAATTACTTCAACAAATGCTGGAGAGCAGGAACGCTGCCGAAGCAGTGGAAGAAAGCCAGAACCACCCTGATTCCTAAGCCGCAAGCCACCCGACACGGTCAACCTCCGGCCCATCTCGCTCACGTCTTGCATGGACAAGGTACTGGAGCACGTCCTGCTCGACAGGTGGCAATTCTACCTGGAACGGGAGACCTCTACCCGGCGACGGTCACAGTCTTCAGACAGCACCTGGGCTCGCAAGATGCAACGGTACAGCTCAAGCACCAAATCATCGACGGCAGCACCGACGACAACAAAGCGATACTGGGTCTCGACCTGCAGAGCGCCTTCGATAAAGTGAAGCACTCTGCAATCCTGTCCGCGGTTTCCAAGCTCAACATGGGAGTAAGATCCTACAATTACGTCAAAGACTTCCTTACGGGCAGGACTGCCGAGTTACGTGCAGGTGACCTTCAAACGCGAGAGAAGAAGCGCGATAGCACCGGCAAGCCACAAGAGTCGGTCATCTCGCCAAAGCTTTTCAACCTTGTTATGATCGGGGTCGCCGAGAGACTCGCCAGGATCGAAGACGCCAGACATACCATCTACGCGGACGACATAACGGGGGGGAGGGGAGGGGGTAGGTGGCAGTGACGCCCACATAGAGTCCACATTACAAGCGGTGGCCCACGCAATTGAGGATCAACTGGAAGGTACCGGACTGAGGTGCTCGCCGAGCAAATCGAAACTCCTGGTATATCCTCCCGTCAGGCAATGCAAACACAACACCAACCCACGGGAATGTGAGGACGTCAAAATTACGACTAAATCGGGCAACGTAATCCCAAAGGTCAGCAAGATCATTATACTAGGGATTGGTATTTGAAACGCATGGAAGAAACAGCGATACCATCGCTCGGCTCATGGCGAAAGTAGCGAACGCAACGCGACTACTCAAACGATTCACATCCAAAAGAGGCAGCATGAGGGAGGAGAACCTAATTAGGCTCATCCACTCGTTTGTTACAAGCCACGTCGCGTACGTAGCCGCCTACCACAAGTGGTTGCAGTACGAGTGCACCAAGGTAAACATTCTCGTCCGAAGAGCATACAAGACAGCACTGGGGTGTACGAAACCAGGAGCACGACTCGTCTCCTGAAACTGGGAATACACAACACGCTTTAGGAAATAGCGGAGGCACAACGCGCCGCCAAACTCGAGCGGATGTCTACAACCAGGGCTGGGAACCGGATACTGGAGGACCTATGATAGGATACCCAGACAGGACAGAAACGGAACTCCCCGTTCCCGACGGGATCCTGCGCAACATCCGGGTGGACCGGATACCCAAGAACGCGAACCCCTAGTACAACCAGGGAAGAAGGGCAGCGAGGGCCAAGGCCCTGATCGACTTGCACGCCAACCACCGGCATGCGCGCTACGTGGACGCGGCCGAGTACGCCAATTTGAAGAACGGCTTCACGACAGCCGTCGTTGACGGTATCGGCGTCGTGCGGACTGCCGCCAGCGTGAGATGCTCCAAGTCTGAACAAGCGGAGGAGGTGACCAGCACACTGGCCATCTCGGACCGCGTCTGTCACACGGTTCTGTGTGACTCAAGACAGCCAGTACGAAATTACGCCAAAGGCAGGGTAACAAAGGAAGCGGCAAGCATGCTGCAGACGGCTACTGAAAACGGCAGAAAAGTGAGTCAAGTGGTTCCCGGAGCACACGGGCAACGTGTCGGACCGCAACGACAAACACAACGAGACGGCACACGCCGAGGCGCTAGCACTCACGGACTGCACTTCGCCCGACCGCCCGACGTGGTACAGCACCAAAGACCGTATGACTGAGTACAGCAAAATAACGAAGGCTTTCCGCTTGGCTCGCAGAACTCGGTCGCTTCCGTGCCTAGGGTTGAGTCGAAAACAAGCCGTTTTATTTAGACAGCTCCAAACCGGCTCGCTACCCAGCCCGTCACTGACGAATCGCATGTACCGCGCAACGCACCCGACTGACAAGTGCAAAGTATGCCGAGTAGAGACAGCAAGCTTCACGCACAGGTATTGCACCAAGCACCCAGAAGAAGCCATGTCAGGATGGATCCTACCGCAACTAGAAGCAGCCGCAGGGTGCGACAATCCCGAAGATCAGCACTGGGCCATCCAACAAGTCATCGAGGCGCTAACCTGCCAGGGACATGGCGAGCCGGCAACGGCGAGCGAGGACCGCCCCAGGCCATGCGGCAGCCGTCCCGAAGGCGACGTAGGCCCCGTCTGAGCGCACGAGTGCTCACTGCAGGCAAAAATAAAGGTTTTCCAATCCAATGCATATCCAGCTTGCACAACGGTGCAAGCCTCATGTAACAGCAGAGCTATGTTCGTCTCGTTAACAAAATTTCTGCCACCTTAGATTTCATTCAACGTAATGAACAAGCGGGCTTTCGTGAAGGATATTCAACAATGGACCATATTCACATGATCAATCAGGCGATAGAGAAATGCTCGGAGTATACTCAGTCCCTATATATAGCTTTCATAATTAAGTTATGAAAAAGAATTTGACTCGGTAAAAACATCAGCAGTCATGCAGACATTGCGGAATCAGGGTATATACAAGCATTACATTAGAATGCTATATAGGATATCTACAATGGGTCGACAGCTACCATCATCCTCCAAAAGAAGAGCAGTAAAATACCTATAAGAGTGTCAGACAAGGAGACACAATCTCTCCAATGTTATGCACAGCTTGTTTACAAAAGCTATTCAGAACATTGGATTGGGAACAGGGGGGCGTAAGGGTTAATGAGTATACATCAGTAACCTCAGATTTGCTGATGACGTTGTCTTGCTAAGTAACTCCAGGGAAGAATTGCAAAGCATGATTACCGCACTGGACATGCAGAGTAGAATCGTGGGCCTGAAAATTAACATGCAGAAAACTAAAGTAATGCTCAATAGCCTCGGGGGGAGCACAGTGGTTGGCGAGGCAGTGGAAGGGGTAAGCGAATATATCTTATTAGACCAAGTAGTGACCCCGGATCCCAACCATGAGGCAGAGCTAATTAGGTGGATAAGAATGAGCTGGAGTGCATACTGGAGACATTCTCAGCTAATTAATGGCAGCGTACCATTGTCCCTGAAGAGGGAAGTGTATAACAGCTGCATCTTACCGGTACTCAACTACGGGGCAGAAACATGGAGGTTCACTATAAGGGTTCAACTTAAATTGAAGACGACTCAGCGAGCAATGGAACGGAAGATGATGGACGTAACATCAAGGGACAAGAAGAGAGCGGAACGGGTCAGGGAACAAACGCGTGTCGAGGACATATTAGTAGAAATTAAGAAGAAATTGACGTGGGCAGGGCATGTAATGCGCAGGCATGATAACCGTTGGTCATTAAGGATAACAGAGTGGGTCCCTAGAGAGGGCAAGCGTAGCAGGGGGCGGCAGAAAGTTAGATGGGCGGATGAGATCAAGAAGTTTGCGGGGATAAATTGGTAACAGTTGGCACAGGACCGGGGTAATTGGCGATCTATGGGAGAGGCCTTTGCCCTGCAGTGGGCGTAGATAGGCTGACAATGATGATGATGATGATGATGATGATGATAGTTCACTGTTGGCGCAGCCGAACGCTTGGAGGCCGTGGGAGCACGCACCGCTCGTGCCTTTGAAGTCACGACCGAGGCTTTCACTGAAGGCTTGGAGGCACCGGAGACTCGCACTGCTTCTTCTTCTTCGGTGATACAGCTACAGGAGCCCCCTATAGCAGGATATCGCGGGCAGCGGCCTGAGCCACCTCATTCCGTGAAAGTGAGGCATGACCTGCTGTCCCACATGATTTGGAGGGGAGGAACGTAAAAGAATCGACAGAGACACCATTGGTTGCGAAACTGCTAAATACATATTTTCTTGATGTTAAAAATGCCACCGTATTCGGAAGCAACTGTCACAGACCACCGAGTGCAGATTCTTCCTAAATTTGTACTGTTTTATTTAATTGTCGATTTTTTTAAATGAGTCAGACCCTTTTTTTATTTTCTTGGATCAGTTTTGCTATTTTTTTTCTTTTTTTGTTATTCGTTGGAAATTTTTTTGAGCAATGATATCTAATTGCAATATCATAAACGATTAAATGTGTTAAAGGAGCACTGACACGAAAAAAATTTGTTACACTTTTATTGCTTTTATCGATGCTTAATGGTCTGGCGAACCTGAAACAGCACTTCAAATACTTCAGCGCGCGATAGTTAATTACATTGAACGGCCTGAAAATCGTTTGTTTCAAATTCCCGCGCTTTCATCCCGAACGGCGCATATGACAGCCTCCCGGTTTGACCTCACCGCTTTGTACGGACGTCACCGGCGCCCGCTTGAGAGGGTGTTGTGCCCGCTCGCCGCTCGTGAGGCCGCGCGCGTGAAGTGACGTCACGAGTTCTTGACGAGCGCTGTCGCGTCACTTCTTTTTCATCTCCTGGAGTGATGTCACGCTGATGTCCATTTGCTGAGTGCCGCTCCGCGCGCTGCTCCGTCGACGCAATAGGGACCGGGCAGCTGGACGGGTGGCGCCACCACTGGGCGGTCCCCTCGTCAGTGGAATGAGCCGGTGCATTGGACCACACAGCCTCCCGTTGTTTTTGTCGTGTTTGCTTCGGTGCTTTGTATGTTTTGGTGGCGTTGTGAGCAGACATGTGAAATTAAACGAAGTCTAAACAGATGTGTTAGGTTCTCAGATGCAGTAATGACTACGTAAACTTGTCGGACGCGTGTAAAGTTGGGTATCGGCTGCTATGGCATGAGCGCTTTTTGCAGTGATCTGCGCTTTGCACCACCCGTTCTGAGTACGAATAAAACTACTATTATTAGTATTATTTTCTTCTTAACTGCACTAACGGGTACGCAAACTTATTGGAGGCTTGTAAGGTTGGGAAAGGGCTACATTGACACGAGCACTTTTTGCAGCGCTCTGCGCCTGGCTCCGCGCGATTTGAGTAGGAATAAAACTATTAGCAATATTAGAATTCATTTCTACCACTTTAAATTATCTTCCCTGGTTTCAATGACACGGTTTTCACGCCAGCCTTAGCGCTGGGATTCCTCGATACGTGTGCTTTAAATATAAAGGCACCTACATACGAGATGGATTACCGTGTAGCTGTATAAATGTTGCGGTAGTTTACACTTTCTGTGACCGTGAGCTTTGTACCTTCGGTTTTGGTGAGCGACACTGTGACAGCATGGGAGCCTGAAAGCCGAAGTGGAAATCCCACGTTTGTGGTGGTCATTTTATCAAGAACCATTGGTTATTCGCCGACTCAACAGCCCAAGCTACAAACCATCCCTCCTCCTCCTCCCGTTTTACCACCTGCGTAGAATAAAGGCTGGCACCGATAGTTAAAAACTGTAGCAGTGTTAACGTCAGCCGGTGTTTTTTAATGCTTAAGTATTTTTTACAGAGTACCTAAAAAATCGTGTAATGCCTGGTGAAGACACCAAAAACGCGCGATTAGTTGCCTCAAATATGGGTGCATGAGCCCGAGTCCTTCACCACAGACAGATTTCCGATACGCTGGAAAAAGTTTAGATTTGTAGAGGGGGCATGGAAGTTCAAAATTAAACAGCAAAATCATCTAGCCCTCCGTCTAATGATTATGATGGTTGAACACAAAGCTTTCTTCGTGCTAAATCGAAAGGGAAATGGTCAAAGTCAAAGACGCTGCGATCAAAAGACCAAACTGCGTGCTGGTCAAATTCGACGCTTAACTAGCTAGTCAAAGTTTAAATCCAGAAGGCAACCAAGGAAACCCATACGATAGAGCTTTGCGATAAACCATCATCGTCGTTAGACGGAGGTGTGCATGATTTTTCAAGCGTAGGTGGCAGCTTGTAAACCGACCGCAGCATTCAGTTGTGAAGCTGAGTACAGGTTTCGGGCACACTCCTGTCTTGCGTCCTTCAGCCACGCAGGAATTGGTTTTTGAAAAACCATTTACCAGCTAGCCAGCAACCGTTGCAATTCTTGTAAAGCAATGCTTCTCCACGACAAGCAATAACATTCTACTATCATGCGGTATTTATTCTATCAACGATTCCCGATGACTGTAGTAATTCTGTGAAATTAAACACGTTTCAACCGTAGGTAATGAAGTTACAGAAGCGTCGTCCGTCACAATTTCTGTTTTGAGGTAAATCTTCGAAGACACCCTCCAACTTTGTCTTTCGCTTGTGCACGACGTCGACGCCGTTTCGTCATCAACTGCTCAAGGCCAGCGCCGCAGCATTCCTAGATCTGTTGCACACACCGGCTTTGTGGGAGCATTTAGCGGCAATATACTCCTCGATTCGCAAAACTGCATGCAGGCATGAAAAAATTGCAAGAAGCACGAACTTTCACTTCCAGCTTGACTTCCAGCTTGGCGCATTGAGCGTCGTCTGCTATTTGTAAATACTGAGTATGGCTGTAAATAACACACATGGCATGCCTCGTAAACATCACATCCACACTCAAGATTTACCGATCTGAAAAATGCACGTGGGGTTACGTACGCTTTGCAAGGCGCACCGCAGAAAAACGACAGAAAGCCATGCACAACTGCGCTGCGCTGACCGCCACCAGCATTCCAATGACGAGCGGTTCGCCACGGGCGGCGCTGTTCGCTGAAACGACGGTGGTGCCATACAACGGCCGCCCGGTCCCTATAAATGCGATCCAATTGAACTATGTTCTTCGCGTCGCAGGCCGCTCATATTTCAGCCAGGGTATTCTGTTGAGTGAAGGAAGCGAACTGTGCAATAATATTAACGCCGAAAATTGGTGTCAGTGCTCCTTTAAGTTAGCCTACTTGTCGTCTTTGTACAGATACAGTCCATTACATATTTGGTGTTTTTTCGAGATTTTTTCGGCTTGTTTTATCGCATTTTCTATTTTTATTTTCCACGTGTGAGGACGTTGAGTTTGTGTTAATATTTTCTAGTTTTTTTTTTTAATTTGGGGGGTAAAAAATTTTTTTCGGCCAATCATCTCTATTTACACTATTATAACGATTAAATGCGCCAACGATTAAGTGTGTTAAATGATGTTTACGAATTAAGATACAGGGCAACACAGCAGAAAGAGGACTGGCACGCACTATGAGCATAGTCCGATAGAAAGGGTCGAATTGCGCACATCTCCATGGTGGTGACCCATCTTTGTGCCGCCTACAGAAGCTAGCGTCCGGCGGTTTGCCCGGCGGCTTGCCCGGCGTGGGGATCAGGATGGTTTTTGGCCGCCTTCCACTGCCGGGGGAGAGTCCCAGCCCGCCAGCACCGGTTGTAGTAGTCCGTCAGGCTCGCGATCGCTGACTCGGCGAGATTCTTCAGCACCTTGTTCGTCACTCGATCTGGGCCTGCCGCCCATCTGGTATTGAGGTCGTGCAGGGCCGTTCGGAACTCCCATACCTCAATGTCTCTGTCGAGGCTCGAGTTCGCCGCACCCTGGTAGTCCGGGTGATGCATCGTCGGGGTGGCCGGCAGGTACTTGGCGTCCAGGCGCCTTCTCACCTCGTCCTCCCCGCATTCCGTGACCGCTGCGTGCATGATCCTGGTTAGCCGGTCTCGCTGGTGCGACTTGGTCCTTGTTTCGTCCAGGAGGTGCCGCAGCAGGGTCCACGTCCTGCCGCAGTGCATATGGCGGTCCGCCGCGCTGCATATCTCGTGCCATCGCTGGGAGCACAGTGTTATGCAGTGGGCCTTGATCACTCGGTTTAGCTCCGTGATCTTCTTGCGGAGCTTCCTGTTGGTGCGTTGCGCTTTCCACCTCGCCAGGAGGGATTTCTTGGCCTCGATGAGCTGGGCCAGTCGGTTGTCCACTCGCTCGATACTGGCATCCGTCTCAATCTCTCTGGTCGCTGCCGCGGCCCGCTCCATGAGCCCCGCCGTCCACTCCTCGATGTCCTCGACCACCACCGTCTCGCCCGGCAGGGACCCTCGGAAGGCGTCCCAGTCGGTGACTTTGTGCGCCCTGACGCAGCTGCTGGAGTTGGTGCCCGTGTCGCCGCTGCTGAGCGGGACGCGATCTCGACGATTTAGTGGTCGCTGCCCAGCTCCTGCCCCGTGTTCCGCCAGCCAAAGTCCCCCGTGTTCGCATTGTCGCTGCCGCCGCCCCGAACGAACGCGAGGTCAGGCGTCGTGTCTCGGGTGACCGAGTTGCCGATCCGCGTGGGGTCCGCCGGGTCGGTGATCAGGGTGAGCCCAAGGTCGGTCGCGTCCTGCAGGAGGTCCCGGCCCTTGACCAGTGTCCTGCTATAATCCCAGGCCTGCTTCGGCGCGTTAAAGGCTCCGCACACGACCAGTCTGTTGCTCGGCCGGCGATGCGGTTAGCCTTGTGGAGCAGAGCCTTGAATTTGTTTCCTGTGTGCCGGGCTGCTATAGACGTTTAGGATGGATTTGCTCTCCCACCTACTCTTCTTCCGGGTTACCACCTCGATGAAAGTGTGCTCAATGAGACTGTGCACGCGGAGTACCTCGTGCTCTAGGAAAGTGATGCCCTTCCTCACCAGGGTGCAGGCCCCTCTGCCGGTGCTGCCGGTACTGTCCCGCAGGCTCGGAGGGCTGACGCTCGCCTTGCAGCCTGGGAGCTTGACCTACTCAGTAAGGGTCTCCTGCAGTACGATGACGTCGGGCCTCACGGTTGTCTGTTCCAGGTGTTGCTGCAGGACTGCCTTCTTTCTGGCGAAGGCGTTACAATTCCACTGCCAGACCAGGAGGCCTCGCGTGGTCCCTACTGCTGTAGCTGATGTTGTTGCTGCTCTATCCATGCTTGCGGTGGGTGGTGTTGCTGGCTTGGTACTTGTCCTCCTGACGCCTGCAGCACCGCCATGATTTGTTGCAGAGTGGCGTCAATGTTCGCAAAGTGCTCGTTGAATGCACTGATTGTCGCGTTGTGTTGTTCTTCCATTCTGGTTGAGCCTCTCGTTGATTCTCCGCTCTTTGAAGCTTTCGGTGGCTCTCCTCTTGGGCACCGGTCCCGCTGCCACCGTCGTCGTCTCGTCTTCCACAGTCTCCTCTTCCATAGCCTGAGGGGCTGCGGCGGCCGGGGTCTGCGCCCGCTCCGCCTGTTGATGCGGCGGCTGCTGTTGTCGCCGCTCGCATTGCCGCTCCTCCGCCAGCTGTTGTGTCGGCGTGAGTCGTCCCGGTAGACCCAGCCTGAGCACCATCACATCCTTGTTGGACTTGTCCAGCGCTGCCACGAGCTCCGCGACTTTTCTCTTGAGTAACTTGAGTAGCTCCATCTCCTCATCCCTCTTGTCGCCTTTCTTGTCACTGCTGTTACCTCCGCCGCTCGCCCCTGGGCTCTGCTGCAGCGATAGAGCCCTCTTCCTAATTCCTGCTTCGGTGGCGTCCGCCCAGCTTACGCGCTCTCCTGACTTGGATCTGCCGCGCTGGCGACTCGCGCTTCGGCCCCTGCTGTTCTTCCTGGAACGTGACGTACTCCGCTAGGCAGCAGCTGTTGTTGCTCTCTCCACTGACGTCCTCAGTTCCGGGAACTCGTCCGGGTTCGGCAGCTACCGTCTTGCACACTGCCTCCATCTTCCTTTTCCCACTGCCGCCGGGCCACCACGTAAGGTACCTCGAACCGATGCTTGCAGTCGCGATCGCCTGTTGGGTGTGGCCCCCCGCAGATCCTGCAGTTGACCTTACATTCGTGCCCCTCGGCCGGGTTGTTAACGCCGCAGCCGAAGCACACTTTAGCACTGGGATTGGGGCATACGTCTCTCCTGAGTCCGACCCTACCACACTGTCTGCACACGTCAATGTGCTTGCGGTACACGCTGCACCGGAGGAGTACCGTTTCATAGCACACATAATTGGGCACCTTCAGCCCCTCAAAGGCCACGATCACCGTTGTCGTATTGCCTATATACGTTGCGCTCCGCTTGCCAGCGGGTTGCGCGGGTGGACGATGTTCCGGTGGATTTCTGCCGGCGTGTCCTCCACTGGAACTCCTCGTATTATTCCCTTCACCGTGCCGTCTGGCGTAGTTTGGTATGCTCCTACCTCATGTACTCGATCTCCAACGCGGATGGACTGAATTCTGGCGTAGGCCCGGGCTCGTCCCTCGTCTGGGGTGCTCACCACCACGATGTTATGGTGTACATTCGGGCAAAACGTGTCTGCCGCGCCGTCTTTCCTTGATACCCCCGCTGACACGCGAATGGCCGTCACCACGGTCGCCCACAGCTTGGCAATGTTTAGGCCTCCCCAAGGCCTGACGACGATTTTGATGTCTTCGCGTGGTAACACATTCGGCATTTTAGACGCCCTTGCTGTAGAGGTGATGACTCTCTTGGCGTACTGGTTCCTTTCTCGAGGCCGAGATTGCCGCTCTGGTATCGCCGGCCGCGCAGCCTCCTTGCCTTGGGTCTTAGGTTTTCAGACCACGTGCGTCCAGCCGGAGCCCTCTTGAAAATCCTCGGTTGTAATTTCTTCTCCCTCCACTTCAACTTGCACCTGGCTAATGCCGGGGCCAGAAGCCGCAAAATCCTCCACCGGAGACGCCGTCTTCCTCGTAGAAGAGGAAGCCATTGCGTAACCGCCGCTGGCCGGCTAACCCTTGATTTAGGGTTACCGTGGCGGCCGCCGCTTTGAAACTTCCCGGGATCGTAAAATGAGAATTAATGGCTTGCCTGGGGAAAATCTTGTCTCCCTGTGATCGCGTGGAGAATCTCTGTCGATTGGTACCAGTTTCGTGGCCTTGCATGCACTTGGCGCGTCAGAGGACCGCGTATTTGCTGGAGCCGACGTGAAGCACGACTGCATCGGTTGGCCCCCTGGTGGCGAAAACCCGCAACGAAAATAGACCTTGCAAGAGCGACGAAAACGTGCCGCTCAGTTGTGATCTCACCGCGCGTACTGCGCGCATTGCTTGGTAAATGAATGACCACGCGAGAGCGGTTAGCGAATTGCTTCGCCGCACATGCTTAAAACTAAAGAAGTGCTGGTATGATCTGCAGTTTGGCTTAAGCAGTGCCAATTTTCCCTCGGCTATGAAATTTGCTCGGCTATGAAATCTTCAGGCATCGGAGGCCGGATGTATGCATGCTTATCAGACTACCTTTTTGATAGGTACGTCTACATGTCAACACACAGCGGCAACTCAGCACTATACCGAGTGACCCGAGGTGTGCCTCAGGGCGGGGTGATGAGCCCCACGCTGTTCAACATCTCCATTATAGGCCTGAAAAAATGCTTGCCGCAGTCGGTCGAAATCTCCCTGCACGCAGACGATATCTGCATATGGAGCTCTGGTCGTAACCGGCGTGTGCTATGGTCGAGACTGCAGCGAGCAATAGACTCCATTGCAGAGTTCTTGGCAGCACGAGGATCGGAATTCCCGGCGAGCAAATGTGCTCCGTTGGCTTTTACGAAGTGGAACCTCACGAACTACGGGCTCACTGTTGGAGGCAATGTCATCCCATACGTTCCCAACCATATATTTCTGGGGGTGACATTCGACAGGTCGCTCACCTGGTCACCACATGTCCGCATATCTCAAGGAGAAGCTCTCATCAATCGCCTGCATATTACGTATGCTCTCCAGTAACTCCGACGGTTGCTCGGTTAACTCTCTCCTTCGGCTCTTCGAAGCGCTCTGCGTTGGCTTCATACGCTACAGCATCCCTGTATTGGTCCCTCTTTCTAAAGGAACGATTAAGGCTCTAGAGTCCATGCAAACACAGATCTTGAGGACCTGCACTGGTGTCCCGAAAACTACATCGACTGTGGGAACACTGACGGTGTGCCGACGCCTGCCACCCTTGGCTCTCGGCACACGGGAACTTCTTCGCATGCGACTGCGGATTTATCCCTTTATCGCGAAGTTCGGTCACTTAAGTGTGTGACTTCCTGCCGCAGCATTTCCAGCCGCCAGTTCTCCCTCTCCATCCGCCCTGGATGTTCCCGACCATGAAAATAGTAACCACAGTGCCTGGAATTTCTCGCAAGGAGCATATTCCGCCTGTCCATCACTGCCTGCACATACGGTTTTTTGCCCTTGAATATATCTACCACCCATACGGAGTACACACACACTGTACACTGACGGATCGGTTTCATCCACATCTTCCCCTGTCGCGATGTGGATACCTTCATCTCGCACCACCCTCAGTGCCATGCTCAGCCACGAAACCTCATCTACGGTTAGAGAACTTGCAGCTCTGCGGCTGGCCTTGGCTCATATCATCGAGCAACCTGCACGCGTGCGGGCCATCTTCACAGACTCTCGGGCTGCACTGCAATGCTGCACTGGAGCATGGCTGCACTGCAAGAGCATGTCTCGCAGTGTCTCCGGGCTGGAACTAAGGGACGTATTAGGTCCCTGGGATTCTTCCAAATGTGCCTGCCATGCTACAAAAGCTTTATTGGCCTATCTAAAAGCCGCAAACCTTGATCTAACTTTGTATGTGTTGCTTTTCATCATTATATTTATCATTGTCACCGCGTTCATCTGGAGTAGCAAGCCAGGCGGCTTAGCTCGGCTGATATCGCCAGACTCATTAAAGATTGTTATTTCTCTCTCTCTCTCTCTCTCTCTAACAAGAATCATATGCAAGACCATGGAACATGTCATTCAGCCTCAAGTCACTAGGCCTTTATAAAATCACATAATATACAAATATCAGCATGGTTTTCGCAAGGGTAGGCTACTCTTGTGAGACCCAAATTTCAGGATTTGTTCACGACCTGCATTTATCTCTCGACGGAGGCTTACAAATAGACGCAGTTTTCCTTAATTTTCCTAAAGCATTCGATTGCGTTCCCCTCCACAGACTACTTCTCAAACTTTCCAGCGTAATGTCACCATAATGTCCCCGCTTGGACGAATTTTTTTTCTTGTAGAATTGAGTACCATCTGCTAGTAATTCGACTTCTCTGGTGCCCTCCCCCCCCCCCCCCCCCCCCCAGGTAGTGTGCTCGGTCCTTTACTTTTCTTAATATATATCAATCATGTTCCGTGTTGCCTATCCTCACGTGCACTTCTCTTTGCAGACGATGTTGTAATTTATTTAACGATAATTTATTTGGCGACTGCCAATGCTCACAGTCTGATCCCAACGCAATTAACTGGTGGGGATGCAAATGGCTAATGTCTAAATATCTCTAAAACTAAGTGCATCACTTTCATCGGCGGTAGGTCTCGAATTGAAAATACTTTATTAACAACACGATCGAGTTAACCTGTTCTTATAGATATGTCGGTCTTCATATCCTCCGACCTAAGACGGCAACCCCACATTAATTAAGTCCTGACTTCTGCTTATCGCACCCTTGGATTACTCAAACACGCTAAAGCAAGCTCCACCCTCATTCACCCGAAAATTGAATACGCCGCGGCCGTTTGGGATCCTCATCAGGCTTACTTACCTGCTCACTTATAGAGGTCCTGCACAACCGAGCTGTTCGTTTAATTTATTATGACTATTAAGAATCATGCCGGTCTACAGCCATTCAGTCTTCGTCACTATTTCACAAACGTTTCCACCACTCATCGTTCCGTGAGGATTTTTTTCAGTCGCCGTCACTTATCTTTCCGCTCCGCGATCACCCTAACAAAGTAAAACGCATCTCATATCCGTAATACTCATATGCGCAATCTTTCATACCACGGACTCCAATCGATTGGAACGACCTATTATCCCACATAGCCACTGAAATTGGGGCAACTTAATTTCAGGAATTCGTTCACGCCATTGTCACGAACTAAGAAACCATATTACCTTTGTATTTGCTTGTATTTCAGATGCCCTGTACATTATTGTATGCTACCTATACCCTTTTATGTACGTCGCTCCTTTTAGTTCCGCAGGGTGTGTTGAATTGTATTGCTTTGTTGCTTGATTTTTTCCTTCTTTCCTCCCTTCTTTCTTAACCTTGTTTCTGCCTTTTTTGCTTGTTTGCAAGACCTGAATGTACGAGTGTTTTGGACATGTTCGAGCACCCTCACCCTTTGTAATACCCTCTTACGAGGGCCTTTAGGGGTATTATAACTAACTAACTAACTAAATAAATAAATTGTACGCAGCCGCCATTGCTGTCAAATGAGAAGTGCACAGCACTTTACGCAAAGCAAACTCCGCACTTCAAGTGACGAAACCTGATGCCGCTGGTAGGCCGGTAGCTCTAGTGTCGGATTACATACAAGAAATAGTCTCTGTATGGGCTAACAATACAGTAAAAGCTTGTTAATTCGAACTCCAAGGGGACGCCATTTCAGTTCGAAACAATGAAAGTTCGAACTAACGAAAGTTTATTATTATTATTATTACCGTATTTGCTCGCATAATGATCGCACTCGCGTAATGATCGCACCCTTGAAGTTCGTCGTCAAAATATGACTTTTTTTATTTCCCGCGCAATGATCGCACCCTGAACTTGCCGCAGCCATATGTCGTATGTGTGCCAAGTTTAGACGACGGTGGTCGTGCTTACGTTAGTTTCCTCCTCTTTCAAAGCGGACATGGCTACGTTATTGCCGCGGACTTGATGGTATTAGCGATATCAGCAAGCGTGAGTTCATTATTGGTGTGGAAGAAACTTTCACTAAAGGTACATAATGTACTCACAAAACATATAAACAAACGCTCTCGGCTTGCTGTGTCGGCAGCCGTGTCTTGATGTCCCACACTGTGAAAGCACCACTTATTGGTCGACCTGTTCTCACCTCACAGCAAACTCGTTCTGGCGCGTTCCGTAATTCCGTAATTCCGGTGCGTTCCGTATTGAAACATTTCATTTTGCATCGCTCGGTGGTCATTTGGTGGTCAGTAGAGTTTTTATTATGTTTTATTTGTTATGTTTATTATGTTCATGAGACTTATCGTAAACGTTCTGACCTGCAACTTGAGTTTTCTGCGCTGAAACTTTTTCCCGAAAAATTTACCTGGCTAATGATCGCACCCTTAACTTTGCATCATATTCTCGGAAAAAAAAAGTGCGATCATTACGCGAGTAAATAAGGTATGTTTGCGTTAAATGGCGCAAGGGTATGTGCGACCAAAGAGCGCCAAGACTCTGTAGGTGGTCCTTCTATGTCAGGTTTGTATGTGTATGAAATGAGCATGGGCATGGCACTGCCTAAAAAACTATATATGAGTGTAGAGGGCTCGTAGACTAAAACATAAAAATGATGATGATGGCGGATGAGAGGAACAATGGTTGATACATGAGGGAGCCTGGAGCCTCAGAGCATGCTGCGCAGCCAGGCTCCCTGTGCGCACAAAACAGTCTTCAGAACCTCCCTGAAATTGGAGAGTCTGAGGCCTGAAGTCACGCCCTGTATGAAATGAGTTTTAAGAAATTGACATTTGCAAGATAAGTTAAAAGAGAATATTGGTTCGTCTAGTAAGAGTAGTGAATGGTGTAGTGGAATATTGGGTGTGTAGAGTTTAGGGAAGTGTCGTTTTCTGGCAACATTCCTGGACGTACACTCAGTTAACACGTGGAGAACGGAGAGCCGTTCCCCACACTTGTCACAAACTGGTGGGAGTGCGCCATTCAAAAGATATGCGTGTGTGGCGTGTGTGTGGCCTATTCGCAGTCTACAAATGGATACCTCTGTGAATCTAGCTTCTCGGTGAGGTATTTACCTATGTAAGGTTTAACTGTGTGTAATTTGTTGTTGGATTCTTTGTTCCATTCCTGCTGCCACATTTCACGAAGTCTCCGTCGTATAGCTGGTTTCATGTCCAGATATGGAACCAGAGGTTCATCCCCGCGAGTGCGAAGAGCAGCTGCCGCAGCATACCGCTCGGCGATTTCGTTCCCCCGTATGCTGCTGGGCCTCGGCACCCGGCACACTACTATCCTCATATCTGAAGCATAGGCCAACATTATATTCCTAATGAGCTGGTTTAATACAGGGTTTTTACTTGGTTTTGCCAAATGTAACGGCATCACGACACTGAGAGAATCTGTAAAGATAACAGACTGTTGGATATTTGTTTCTGTGATGTACTCTACCGTAATTGAAATTCCGTATGCTTCTGCTGCAAAAATGCTGCAGTTTGCGTTCAGTGTATTTGTACTAGTGAAGTTGGGGCCATGTGCAGCACATGAGACAGCAGAAGCGTACTCCGAAGCATCTGTGTAAAAAGTAGTGTAGGGGTACGTGTGTTGCAAGTGTAAAAAATGCTGCAAAATAAGTTCTCTTGGTGCGTTTCTTTTGCTGATTTGTCTAAAAGATACATCACAAGACACTGGACGCAGGTCCCAAGGGGCAACGAGGTCGGTGGGAGTAGTCTTGTATAAGTCATTAAATGAGACCCCAAGTTCCTGTGCCTGCATTCCCGTTCGGAGGGGAATGGCATGGTGATAGATGAACGGTTAGAAAAGAGGTGTCTAGCCGACGTGTCAGTGATGATAGAATTACATGGATGCATAGTCAACGATGCTATCTTGAGAGCATACGTGACTGCTGTATACGTCCGCTGGTGCTCTAAGCACCATTGGTCACACTCAACATCCAGGCTTTGGATGGGACTTGTCCGAAAGGCACCGGACGCAAGCCGGAGCCCAAGGTGGAGGACTGGATCCAACATTTTAAGGCTGTTTTAGTGGCGGATCCATATACGACACTGCCATAGTATAGGCGCGACCTCACCAAGCTGTTGAATCGACGCAGAAGCACGTTTTATTTGCTCCATAGGACTGGTGGGACAAGTTTTTCAGTATGTTCATTGCCCTGGGGCCTGATGCATTTATTCTTTAGTTGTTTAATGTGCGAAATAAACGTAAGCTTGTCGACTAGCACAACACCAAGGAATTTATGTTTCTTTTTTACTGGAATGGCCGCACCATTAAGAATAATATCAGGGTTAAGCCTTATACCACGCTGCCTCGAGAACAAACACAGACACTCCTTTCGGGGTTCACCTTAAAGCCATTCTCATCAGCCCACTTGGCAAGCCTGCTCACACCCAGTTGGATCTGCCGCTCACATATGGATAGGTTACAGGATTTAAAACCGATATGTATATCATCCACATATACGGAGAAAAACATATTTAGCGGCAGTGCCTTTCGAAGAGTCTTCATCTTAATGATAAATAGTGTACAGCTGAGTACCCCGCCCTGTGGAACTCCGTTTTCTTGTGTGTGTATTTCCGAAAGTGCTGCGCCAACTCTTACTCGGAAGATACGCTCAGCTTTCTTCACAGAAAAGTAGCTTTCTAGTGTGTTCATCATGCTTCCTGACACACCGTATGACTTCAGGTCGCGCAGGATACCGTAACGCCATGCAGGTCATACGCTTTTCCCCAATCAAAGAAAATAGACATGCAGTGCTGCCTGTGGACGAATGCATCCTTGACGTACGACCCCAAGGCCACCAACTGGTCAGTCGTGCATCTGCCAGACCAAAATCCTGCCTGGCAGCTATCGAGGATTCCGTGATATTCTAAGAAGTACATAAGTCGTCTATTAATCATCTTTTCAAGCAGTTTGCTTAGACAGCTGGTAAGGGCAATGGGACGATAACTAGATGGAGAGGAAGGATCCTTGCCTTCCTTCAGAGTTGGTACGACTATTGACTGTCTCCACGCCCATGGAAAGCGTCCAAGAGACCAAGGGACCAAGGGAAAGAAGAGCGTCAATTGTGTCAGCGTGGAGGTTTCGTATCATTTCGTATGAGATTTGGTCTGGACCAGATGCTGAATTTTTACATGTGGCCAGGGCAGCCTGAAGCTCCTGGAGCGAGAATAGGGAGTTTATAAGAGCCCTTCGATGACTTGTCCCGTATGGGTTTGTGCTCAGCGGACATTTTATACTGTATAAATGTGCTCGTGTAATGTGACGAACTTGATACGTGTTCAAAGTGTTTTACAAGCGTATTGCCCTGTGGTGCTGACAAGGGGTAAATTGTTTGCCTTGTGTCATTTGAGTTTCCTTATTCGATTCTATACCTTGGCTGTGTCAGTTTAAGAATTAATAGATGATATAAAAGGCCACCAACTGTTGGTTTTGGCTTCTTTGCGGATGTGCTTTCCCATGGTTTTGGCGCGCTTAAAAGCTAAGAGGTTCTGGGCAGTGGGGTATCTACGAAGAACACCCCAGGCCTTATTTTGTGTTTGTCGTGCAAGCCTGCATTCCTCATTCCACCAAGGACTCCTCAGATTAGAAGTACCACAGGATGCCTGGGGAATGGCACTTCGAGCAGACTCAAGGATATGACCCGTAAGAAAGCTACAAGATTCATCGATGCCCAAGGGACTGATGGTTGAGTAAGAGAGTTTTGATTTTTCCTTAAACTTTGCCCAGTCGGCATCGGATTCTCTGAACTTTTTATGTGAGATGGAACTGCAGGGGCCTGTTTCTAGACATCTGAGGGTAACTGGGAAGTGGGTCACTTCCGTAGGGGTTAGTGTCGACCTCCCATTCAACGGACGGAAAAAGAATGGAAGACCCAATAGCCAAATCGATGTGCGAATATCTCTGGTGTGTTTGACTGTAGCATGTGGGCTGTTTTTTGTTGAATAGGCAAGCTCCGGATGATAAAAGAAACTTTTCCTGCAAGCGGCTCCGGGTATCTGCACGTTCAGACTCCCAGAGTTCACAATGAGAATTATGATCGCCTACTAGCAAAAAAAGGTGGTGGAGCTCGTCTATTAAAGACTCGAAATCTGAACTTGATAGGTAGTAGTCAGGAGGAATGTATAAGCAGCAGACTGTTAATAGCCTATTAAAATTATTGCCCGGAGAGCCACTGCTTCGAGAGGAGTAAGTAACTGAAGGAATTGACAGGGGACAGATTTTTGTATGACAATCGCTACCCCACCAGAGGAGTGAGTGCCGCTGTCTCTGTCTTTCCTGAATACTGTGTATTGAGTGATGAAGTTGGTTTGTGTGGGTTTCAGGTGTGTTTCTTGTAGGCACATGATTTTCGGTTGATGTTTGTGGAGGATTTCATAGATGTCATCGAGGTTTTTCATTGGGCCCCTACAGTTCCATTGCATTATACTTTGGGCTACCATAAAAGCCTAGGAGGATTACGGTGCTGTGTATGGGGTTTTCTGGGGGATGTTACCTACGTCACTGCGCTTGAATCAGGGCCCGTGACTCGGGGAGCTTGGGGTTTCTTCCCGCAGCCAAAACTGCCGCGATGCTCTTTTGACGACTGGGATGCAGGCCGAGATGGCGTAATATCCGTGTCGTCATCGGAGTTTTGAGGCGTTGACGAGATGGAGGTCTTACGACGCCCACCCCGCAACGTGTTTGATGGAATGGCAGGAGATCCCGCCACCACCTTTTTTGATATGTTGGACATGGCTGCGGAAGAGGGGCCTCCCACTTCCACATCCACCGCTACTGGTGTTTCGGCGGCCGGAGTGTGCGGAGTGGCGACCGAAACGCCAGTTCCAACGTTTTTTTGTACTTGTGCAACACCTGAAGCCGCAGCAGAAGTTTCAACAGTGTTTTGGGCTGCCACAGGCAGTGCCTAGGGGTTGGGAGGGGGGGGGGGGGCGGGAATAAGTCAGCTTTGCTGACCTGAGTACCCGCGGTAACCAGACGCCGCCCTAACCCCCGGCGTGCTGCGTTGGCGTAGCTCCCTGAAGGGAGCAGTGCATGCCGTTTACGCGCTCCTGGTAATGACAGATTTTGGATCACTTTGAGGTTGATGATCTCTTTTTCTTGTTTGAATTTCTGACAAGAGCGAGAATAGGCTGCGTGGGGTCCATCACAGTTGCTGCACTTGAATTGTGTTGTTTTGCACTCGTCAGTCGGATGGTCTTGTCCAGCGCACTTAGCACGCGTTTGTTTCCCTCGGCACCTATTTGTTCCATGCCCACACCGTCGGCACTTAAAGCAACGGCGAGGATTGGGTGTATACACTCTGGTCTTGCAGTGGATAAAGCCAGCGTTGACAGACTCGGGCAAAGTGCAACGATCAAAGGTCAATATGATGTGCTTTGTCTTTATTTCCTTTCGTCACGTCTCATTGTGATGCGTCGAACAGCAGTTACCCCCTGCTCGCGCAAACCTTCAAGGAAGTCCGAGTCAGTTTCATTTATCAGATTGGATTGGATTGGAGTAAACTTTATTTGTGCCTGCAGATCGGCGTTTTTGTGCGCCGTGACGCGGGCCCGGCGTCATCCTAGGGGTTAGCCCACGGAGCAAGAATTATTCAGGAGGCGCAACTGGGCTTGCTCCGGCGGCGCGATAAAGTCACGGTGCCGGGCACGGCACCGACGCGCGCTCTGTCGCGAGGCGCCAAAGGAAGAAGGCTCGCCGGTTCAAGGTCAGTCAGTGCATAGCCGGCCGCCGCCGTGGGCAGACGACGCCGACGAATCCCTCGCGCGACTAGACTTTCATTGGAGTCGGTTTGGGGCGGATGAAGTCATCGCGTTTCAAACAATTTTCGTAGGACGAAGGAGCTTTGGTTTTTTTTTAGAACACGAACCTACAATAAAAAAAACCTGGTTGAGAATCTAGGGGAGATTAGTTCCAGTGAATGATGGTTCTTATCTTCAATGCAATTAGTTCATATTTAGACTGCCCTAACTTCGCCGCCCTGTCTGCGCAACATGAAAAGCGTGCGCAAATCTGAGAAGCCGCCCGCGAGAGGAGAGAGCGGCGAGAGTGAACCACTCGTGGCGGGAAGGCAGCGTCGGCAGACGTCGTCTGCTCCGGGATTCCTTCCAGTGCTTCTTTTCAAGCACGGTACGGCTTGTAACTAGGGCAGTAATTATTATTAACTGGTGCTAAAATGTCGAGCATTTCTATTTATGTATTTTACAGGGCGAAATCTGGCAATTTTCACAATAGTTTCGATGATATTACGAATTTTGTGAGTCGCGCCCGTAGAAGAACATGTAAACTATGGCAACGCACTTGACGCGCCATCTGTTGTGCTGCTCCGCAAGCTGCGTTTCCCCCGCGCCAGACAGTGACATTAACGCGCAGCCCGCCCGCGCTGTCCCAGCCCAGCGGATTCCCCTCCTGAAATACTTCTTTCTCCGTGGGTTAGCCGTTACTCGGCCCGAGCCATCCGCTCGCCGTTGACGGCTCGCGAGTCTCGTGCCTTTCGAGCGCCCTCAGGACCTGCTGGACGGCCCAAAGTTGATGTTCGCGGTCGTAGCTCTTCGCGGCTTCTTCCAGCCGCGGCGGGACTTTTCTCGATGCCGCTTCCTCCGGTTATTTTGAGCAGTCCCACAGGATATGGTACTGGTCGGCCGTCTCCCTACGGCACACCTTGCACCTGTCGGTCGGGTACGCTTCAGGGTACATACGATGCAACAAGGCCGGGGTGGGTAGCGACCCGGTCTGTAGCTGTCTTAGAAGTACGGCCTCCGCCCGGCTCAGCCCCGGGTGCGGGGGTGGGAGAACTCTGCGAGCCAGGCGGTAGGCCTTCGTGATCTCGCCGTAACAGGCTGTTCATTTATCAGAGCTGCTACGGAAATGACACCTTGGCAGCTGTTGAGGGTGCGGCGGAGAGTTACAGTGATATCAAAGTCGGCTAACTTCGTTTGCTTTAGTAGGGTGTTCGATTGGTCCTTGTTGTTCACTTCGATAAGCAGGTCTCCAGAGGTTAGTTTTTTCGCTCGGTAGTTTTTTGCCTACGAGTCTTTCAATAAACTTTGCAACTAAGAACACAGACCTGCTGGTAATGGTCGTTGCCTTATCTGCTGCCTGTATTATTAGAAAGCGTGGAAAGTTGTGCGGATTGGTGGAAAGCGGGTTTGAAATAGGCTTTAAAATTGCTTTGGTGCGGGCCCTTTTTGGGCCCTGATAATTTGAAGAGAGGGGTTTTGAGAATACCACGCGCCATAGTATAAAGCAGGGGACGGGGGTTCTTTCTTCATTCACCTTACCCGGGTAGTCAATGAGGTCCCGGAGCTCCCTGCCTGGTAGACAGACAGGGAGCCCATCGACCGGAGCTTGACCAGGGCTCCGACAGCCACCGTTTACCGCTTCTACCCCTCACCTTTCAACACCTCGCCCCGGTTGGACACAGCTTATGCATGTGGGAGGGAGCTCGGGGTCCGCGGTGTCGCTGCTCACCGTCACCATGAAGACTCAAGGTGTTCCGTGCGGGGAACTAACGAAAGTGAAGAACAAAGGCCCTACAATGCGATTGTCTAGCAGTAGATCATGTCAGCAATTGAATGCTTGAAAAAGACCGCGAGTAAAGCCCATCATTTATCCTTGAAGGCGGAAGCCCAGCAATTTTTGCTCTAAGGAAGAAATGCGGCGGAAGGTGAGATGGGCGGCATTCAGTCCGGTCACGACTTCCTAGCGGACTGCCGCACTGTCGCTTCGTCCTCTTCCTCCTCCTCGTCACTCGCAGCAACAGGTTGTACGCATCTAACATCGGAAATGAGGCCAACTGTCAGCACGCACCACACCCTGAACTCGTGCCCACGTAATCCGCAAAGAAACTTCTAAAACGTACCGGGGTTGTACAAGGTTTTACCTTCTGTTTACATTCTTCTCTGCATTCCGCAGGCGAAGCAGCCTCGTGGGAAGGTAGCGGGTGCGCTTTTCTGCCCATGGGCCGAAACCCGGAGCGGTAGCGTGTACAATTCGAATTATCCGTGGCGGAGGCCACTCGCGTTCGAATTAACGGGCTTATTTGCAACAGACTTCTATGGAGCTTGACCGGACCAAATCGTACTGTTCGAATTATCTAAAAATTCGAGTTATTGAAGTTCTAATGAGCGAGTATACCGATTTCTATGGAAATAAGTTCTATTCTTTGCTGTCATTCAGGGAGCCCAAGCCAGCTGATAAGGCCAATAATGAGGTCTCTGAAGATCGCCCGCTCAGCCACTGTGTGTATATCGCCGCATTTATTAGTTTTCACCACCGTACAACATAACGTACAAGAACTCCGTGAAAAAGAAGGTGCACATGACCGTAATACGGACGGCGGCATTAGGTACTTATATGTGCAACTCGTGGCAGTTGAACAGCGACATGAACATCGACAGTTCATGTTGTATTGGCGATAAAGCAATGCGCCATATGCTAAAAAAATTCCAGCCGGGTTACAACTAGAATGCCTCAAAATGAATGCACACTAGTTACGACGATTATTAGTGCAGTATTTATAAGAGCGCACAGAGTGCCGGACACGACCGCCTCCTGCTGTAGTTTTAATTTGATTTCGTGCGCCCCAGCTGTGGTAGTTCCACTGTGCGGTAGGTTGCATCCAGAAATCATTCCTATCATGGCGCAAAAGTATTAATTTCCCTTGGGAGAGGGGGGTGCAATAATCCGGAGGCTTAACTGAAGGACAGAGCTAAACTGAGGATGTGGGATTAGGGCAAAAGGTACAAAGATATAGACACGTTCCCTGCAGTAGCTTTGCACCCAGTAACTGCGTAACGGAACCACAAATGTATTAATTAGAAGTATTTGTGGGGGGTAAAAAATATTTCTTTGACTGAATGTGCATATATTCAAAACATAAAGCGTATAAAGTAAAAAAAGATTCAGGGCAGTAAGTATACTGTTGAAGCACAGCTATGATCGACCCATCTAAGTTCAATTTAAGAATGCTTATAATAGATGGAATTACATACATGCACGATAAATACATGCAAAGAAACCTTTTGTCGGCAAGTCGCTTTTCACTAAGCCTCTTTGTGCACTTGTGCAGTTAAACACCTATGTTATGTGAAGTGGAAAGGGCATACAAACAAAAAAGGCCTACTTCCCTAACTTAATTCCGACATCTCGACGAGTTCTCAAAAAAGGATAATTTGGTCATGATGGGCTTTGGTAACATTCACTGGTAATATTATTTAAGAATATTGTGAGCATAAGTGCATATTTTTGTGGCCAATTCTTGTCATTCATATTTCGGTGATGAAAGTATAGATCATGTACAGAAAAAGAAATGTGATTGGTTTAGACGAAAGCTAGGAGAAGTAAACCGAGCAGCCCGAACCACATAGATGCCAAACAAATGAAAGGTGAGGAGTTCATTTTAAGCAACTGCAGTACTTTTTGCATCCAAAACACCACGACACACGAATAAAGCCAGCCGAATGGCTTTTACAACAATGATACTGCTCTTTCTTGCTTGAAGTGATGTTCCAATGAACATTCCTGGTTTCTGTACAAGGCGAGCAAAGTTATGTCGTGTTCCAAAAGCCATTTACCCAGCTAAAAAAAAAACTTGAAATTCACACACAAAAAAAAAGCTGGCAGCGACGGCACACCCTATACAATGGGCAACTGTTTTCTCTTTGATCTTTGGTTCGGCCTCGCGGTCACCAGACTCGTAAAAAGCTCTTAGTAAAAAGCGCACGTAGTTAAGTACCTGTACAGAGTTGTGGTATGAGAGCAATAGAAACTAACTGGAAAGAATAGAAGGGTAGGCGACAGCAAGCTTTTCCGAAAAATTCGAAAGTTTGCTCTGCAGCATAGTGCGGGGGAGGCGAGTATGGTTAGACAGAGCGCTATGCCGTGAGCTTCTTGCACTTATATCCCCCATGAGCCTTTACCCGAACTTTCCGCAACCTCCCACAGACACCGAAACACTGCATAGTGTCGAGACAGCTTGATACGTCACAAAATGGTCTTGCACTGCTTCGGACGTGAACATGGGACTCTCACTGTAACTTGGCATATAACGAAGGAACCTCTTGAGGTGCTGTTTGGAGTCGGATTCAGCAATAAAGTTACTTGTGTGCTTTGATTTTAAAGGCATCATCGTGAGCTCGAGGGGGGAATTGTTTCGCAATATCTCCATCCCTCAAGGCAAAATCTTCCACAAGCTTGGCCGTATGGTTGTTGTAAACTATGTTTCGGGGTACTGCCGGCAAGAAAATTGAAACAAAGGCAACGTATGCTGAAAGGGCACTAACGCACCGATTTTGCGCGGGTAGCAGCCAACGTGCAGTCAGTTGCTTCCTTTCCTGTCACTCGCTGTGACTCCTGTGAGTTGCCGATGGCCGCGTTGGCGAAACGAACCTAGCGCAGTTCTGCTTTCCCTTATCCTACAAACAGGCCCATTCGTGTTTTAGAGCTAAACCGTATACAAAGTAGCGTGGTGTCACAAGGGCACCGGAGGTTGTTCAAGAGGACACGTATGTACATACACGGGCGACACGCGACAGGGCAGTAAAGTCAATGAATTGCCGCAAATTGAAGATGAGGAATGTTCACATCCAGAGGACATGGGACGATGCTGGTTCAAAAGTGCTGTCATTTGTGGGGCGCCACCCTGGTCTCGTGTCGGTTGGAGGCCGCGAACTGCTGCTGCTGCTGCTGAAATCCGGGCACGAGCGGAGCGGCCCGCTGGAGGTCGTCCTCGGTGTGGAGCGGCGTGTCGAGGCGGCCGATGTTGTCGTTGATGTAGAAGAAGTCGGGTGCGCTGGCGCACGGCACCGACTCCTCCGGGTGGGAGCACGTGAGGCTGAGCTGGTTGAACACGGTCTGGTTGCCGCAGAAGAAGCTGTACTGCTGCAGCTCCACCGAGCCGTCCTCCTTGTACACCTCGTTGCAGATGTGGAACAGCTGGCAGTTGTTGCTCACGTCGGCGAAGTAGCCGCCCCTCTGGCACTGGAAGGTCGTTTGCAGGCCGCCCACCACGAACTCCACGCCGTCGGGAAGCTCGTACGCCGCTCGCCGGCTCTGCTCGCGAGGGTCACACAAGACAGGGCGGGAAACGTCAGGGCGCCTGTCTTCGCCACCCATTCGAAGCCGGATTACAACGGCGTTACAACAGCTGTCACGAACCACTGGTCAGGAAGATTGTGCTGGGACGACGCCACTTGGAGAAAATGGTTGAAAACCAGGCTCATAAAATTGATTTCATTCTTACAGGAATATGGGACGTTAAGAGTTCCACAGCAGCCCTGGCATACTGTGACACACACTTTTGCAAGCTTACCTGAGACCTTTAGTGCCCATTTAGGTGCTTGCACATGTCTGTGCATGTCATTTTACCCTCCCCCATCAAAACAAGACATCCGTCAGACACTTTGGCTCAACCCATGATTAATATTCCGCAGCAGCAAGGGGCTCGCGCCGTACTCACGGAGGCTCTCCGTCGCTCGACGCTCACCCCACCGATGTTTTATAGTGCGTGTGACGAGAATGTTTCTGGTTTGAGCCTCGTATGCGTAAGCATAAGAGCTTTGTAAGCCCTTGATTAAGGTTCATATTTGTGTTGAATGCAAATGATTGACTAACCTTTCCCTGATTATTATTAGGGGCGAAGCCCCTTCGGGGCCCGGGCTGTCGGAGTCTTCTGTCGTCGTCGTTATTTCATGTAGTCACCCCACTAAAACACCGGGACACTCGTTTTCCAACGCCTCGCGCTAGAACGTTTCATTTCCGTGGGCAAAAACACGTACTAAAAGAACACACCGGGACACACGTTTTCCAACGCCTCGCGATAGAACGCTTCGAGCTTCAAAGACATGAGACTTTTTACAGCAAACCTGTATACCTGTAATCCCCCCGCAAGGTTTCATCTCCGTGGGCAAAAACGCTAAGGCACCAATAATACACTTACACTGCAGGCTTCGCCCCTCCCTAGGTTTCACGTTGGTGGAGATGGTCCGGGATTTTGTAATGTAGCTGGCGCGACAAGTGCGACGCGAAGTGCGTGCCCTGAAGCGTGTACCAGCTCTAAGACATCGGCAGCGCGCCACATCTATCGAACCAGCCACAGTACGAAAGCAAGAGTGAAAAACCACCTCAGTCTATTTTTTTCGTATTCCTCAACTTCTAGTAGCAAAGACGTACCTAAGAAGAAAAGACGTCCAGTATTGCAGCTCCTGGCCCGATATGGTTGTTAAAAATGCCTGTTTCTCCAATAACTCTAGCCTTCTGAGACCGCCAGTGAACAATTCAAAATGTGGCTGTTCCAAGAACATCGAAGAACTAAGCAGGTCAAATAAGAGTTCCACTAATCACCGGAGAGTTCCTTACGATAAAAGCACTAATAACACATACTTCACAACTGTTTACTCAAGTACCTATGCATTTAAAAGTGTAGAAATATTAACAATAGGCACTTCATTGGTAAAGGTATCCTTCATATAATTTACGAAAGGAAGGGGGGGGGGGGGGCAGCGGGTAGGCTTTCGTGCAACTATCTTCATAACGAAATGTTCTGGCATAAAAAAGACCACGATTAGCCATTTATTGGCCGCGTAATAATTATACACGAATGAAAATGTAAAGACAACTTTATAGGACGTGGAAACTCGAACTTGCTCAACTGAATAACTTTAGAGGAATGGCAGGCGAAGGTCGCCTTTACGCCATTAGCTGGTCGAATAGTCGTGAACTTCCACAATAGTGTTTTGCAGTTCTCCCGTCTAGCCGTATATTTCGGAGAACAGGTTTACTTGCTCTTGGTGGTCTACAATGTAATGGGCAAACGTGTTTTCTTTTAGTTTTCTTTTTCGCGCAGCAATCAGCACAAAGAGCGCAGCAAGAAAACCAATGCTGCCATATTTAAATTAAGTTCTGTACTAAACATTTTATTCCTGGGGGAAATTAGTGGTTTTTGTATATTTACCATGTCATATCTTGACTTTGAACCAATATGAATATGACATGCTAAATTTCTTGTTGTTGCGGGAAAGCGCTTGCTTCGTGGACGAGCCCGACTAATGTGCGCTAGCAGAAGTGCTTAAGCAGCCTACAGCTACAAATGTGTACGGGAGTCTGGCTACCGCAGTGTCATGCTGTACGACGTACGATTCGGAAACTGCCTGTAAATGGCGCTTCACTACAAGCATGACCATAATCAGGGCAAGCCAGCTTCATAAAGGAACGTGGGATGGGTCGAATGTAGACCAAAAGAAGGTACTAGTACCGCATTATCGCATTTCAACCCAAAAATCGTCGGTGCTGTTTACAAAAAATTCCTATGGGTATATCCCAGGGAGTGGCCAAGAAAGCTCAGTGTAAACCAAATGCACTATCTATAAGAGCATTTACACCTAGTAGCAAGCCTTAGCTAGTATAAAAAAATTGGCACAGAGATTTGACTGTCGGTCGCTGTGTGCGCGAGAATGTAGCGAACACATCGCACGTTCAGCAAATGAGGCGTTTTTTTTTTTTTTCAAAATGAGCCAGATCCAGAAATCGAAACTAACTCAGCTAAAACTGCAGTGACAAGAAAAACTCGGCAGCTTTCTCCTAAAAAAAGAGGTGGCAAGAAAACAGTTGAGATAACGCCCTGAAAACGTGTACGCAAATCGTAGTTCGTATCGAAAATGAGCCAGATCCTGCTGTTTCACGGACCAAAATGAGCCAAATTTATTTTCTCAATGGGAGTTTGCTTTTGGCTTCACTGTTCAGACTGTTTCGTGCGTGTTTCCGGAAGTTTGTTTTTTTTCTATCCAAAGCTGGCGTATTATGATTTAAGCCGACAAGTAGGATATCGGTGAAAGATCTGTCCCCAGATGTCAACGACGAAGTGAACGGAAGAAGAAATGAACGAAATGAAACTGGGAGATGTGAAGCAATTATTTCATTTCGTCTTACTCGTCCCCACGAAATAGCTCTGGCTATATTTATTTTTTTACTCCCATATTTACCATTTTAGTAGTTAACTAAATAGCTGCTCACCCCCCCCCCCCCTCCCCCTGAAAGTACGAACCACTTCATTAAGGGGAAGAAGAAGATACGAGCAGCCTTCTGGTGACGCGTTTTGGAAATTCATGGCAAAGCAATGAAGAGCTCGCTTACTTCGTGAGTGCCTTCAGGCGTGCCCAAGAAAACTATATTACGGAAGAATTCGAAGAGAGCTGCTAATGGGGCCAAGAGGACTCACCTGTATATGTCTACTGAGGACCCATGCATAGGTCTACTGTTCTTGAAGCCCTGTTGAACATTTTTAATGCCTTTTCCACCAAAACTGAATCACACCATGCTTGAAAGTCAATTTAAGCAAAGTTTTCATAAGAACGCCGCATCAACTTTAGTGTTTCAATTCAATGTGAGCCAAATGCAAACTTATCGCCCCAGTATTGCTCAAATTCAGGGCATAATTTTTAATTAAGTGTGGCCATAAACTTCCCACAGCTGACATGTAAAAAATATATAATAGCTTTGACAGCATTGCATTTAGTTCCGGTAACAAACTTCCGCTTGTTTCTCAAGTTCGCGTTAGGTGGATCTGGCTCATTTAGAAAAAAAAAAAAAAAAAACGCCTCAAATATTGTTTACAATTTTTTATCACTGCTATAAAATAAGTTGTTTTGAAGCATCTCGAGAAATCAGAATAAAACAGAACGTAAACAACGGCAAAGAAACGCGATTAGATTTGTGTTGCGCACCGTTCCCTACTTGCGTTTGTCTCTCATGAAATGCTCATTAGCCAATCCACTCGGTCTTTCTACCTTTAAAATAATGAGAAAGATAACGATAATTCATATCCGCGTCAGAACTACAATATCCTCTCAAGCGCATTCTACAAAAAGGTGGACTAAATGAGCACATGAACTTACCCTTGTTTTGGCATTTCCATATTCAGTAATAGCGAACAGCGCTAGAACAGGGAAAGAAAAAAGGATAAGCATGTATGCGTCATTCACATTTAAAGGTTACCGGGTCCTTGTTGGCCCACTCTGCGCTGCGATCGCTAACATACGACTCATCAACGATGATGCGAGGATATTATGACACCGAGATTCTTCTACGACCATACTGAAATACTTAGCCTAATCTATGTGCCCTACTGTCCGACTGCTGCCTCCAAGGAAACAAACTTGACTCAAAAATGGGGCCAACACTGTGTATAATGTAAATCACCATGTCATGCGTGGAATGCGCACATCACATTTTTAAGTTAGGTTGAATGCTGAGCGTGGCCATCGGCTGAATTTTTTCACCCCTTTCACCCGAATGGCTCAGGACTGAAGTGCGTTATGGTTAACAAGGCCCACGGCTGTTTCCATGAGTTTAGTTGAAACGATGATCATTATTGTCTTCAGAATATGGGGGTAAGTTTCAGTGCCTGTCAAAGCACATACAAATTAACATCCTATAGACTTCACCGAAGAACAATGCCTACGCCACACCCCAGCCTAACTGCTGAAGAAACGAGAAATCTTAGAAAAATACAGACGAACATCTACTTACACAAGTCCAGACTCTCACTAATGTTCCCAGAAAAGTATAACGAGGACTGCAAGCAATGTCACCAGAAGGCCGATTTATTCCATACAGTTTGGAATTGCCCAATCAGTTGGGACAAAAATAGCCACCAAACCTCGTTAGAGTCCTGGGAGGAAGCCCTGCCCAGCTCGGACCCTGCACAGCAGCTTGCGCTGCTTAGTAGGGCCAGGGATGGCCAAATAGCTCCTGGGATCATGGAATATCGAACCCACCCTTGATCTCTCCCCCTTTCCCTTACCCCTTTTCACAAAATAAAGCTTACTACTACTACCACTACCGTGCATTTGGATGACTGCCCAACACCACAGCGGCAAGCCTAGGCACATTGCCATTCCTGTGCCAACATTATCTACCTCAAACATTTTGGAAAAGGCCTGTTGCTACTTAGTTACAGCCGATTTACAAAACAATTTCGAGCTTTGGTTGAGAGGATGAAAAGGTGGGGGAATCGGTAGCGATGAATGTCAATTAAAATTAACGGGCCATACGAAAAGTTAGAAACTTAAGCTAAATTCTAGCAGCATAACTTTCCCCGTCGCAGCAACAAGCGTTTTCGCTCTACTTGTCCACAGCGTGTGGCAGTCAGTGTGGCAGTCAGTTTATTTTTATCACCAACTTTATAGTATGCCACGGAATGTCGATTTATGCAAACATGCCGTCACGAAAAGTGGAACAATATTTCAGTAGGGCAGCCTTGTCGCCGACGATGTAGGTACGATCCAGAGGCAATCGGCCGTTTACATCTCGACGAAGGCAAAGAGAATGTACGGAATCGGCATGAGGGAAGCCTTGGTCCTAATTTCGAGACAGTCATCCTTGCGGGTCACGACACGCTGGTCCCGCATACTGCGCTGCACTCGCTATTCAGAAAATCCACTCTATTTCAAATATCACGTCTTCAGCTGCTTATTACTGCGTTAACCGTCTAGGCTGTAAAAATAATTGTCGGTGTCTGCTTTCCCACAACGCACTTGAATGACTAATCGCTACATCCAAAAAGACTAATTTGGCGGTCATGCGATACCATGGTCATTCTCGCATTGCACAATGTAGTTACGTTGACATTAACCTACCTTGCCCATTTAATCGCGAGATTGGTCACTTTGGAACTTTCAGGTGAAGGATATATTTACGGTAAATGCGCTTAGGAGATTGCAAGGTCACCAAGAACCGACCGGTTCTCATCTAAAGGTATACAATAAAAATATGTACGTGGTTCTGGCGTCGTTAAGAGCTAAAAAACGCACCAGTCGGGGGTAACAAATAAAATAAAGACACAACGAACCAAGCATTACGAAGACCTTCATGACTTTAGAGCAGCGTGAACTTGTCGACGTGGCAAAACCTTGTTTAGCTGAAAAGGAGAGAGGACATAATCAGAAACATTGATAAGGTACAGTGTGCAATGTATTTTACTATAACAACATTTCAATATGTATATAAGTAAAGAGTCGGATACAAAGCAAGAACAAAAACAAAGAAGGTTTACTCACGTAGCGGCAATGGGACTTGCCTTCATCAGACTACAGTTACATGATTTTGCAACAAAATCATGTAACTGTACTCTGATGAAGGCAAGTCCCAGACAGCTGGAAGTGACCAGGTTCCCCTAATGATACACCACTGCCGCAGCCATTGCGCCATTTCTGCTCTGCGATGTTCGCGTCATCTGACAGTCCGCAGCGTCCACGTAGTAAATTCTGTTTCCATTTGTCTTGCCCGCGTTGGGCTCGAGCTGCCGCTTTAGAGATGCCGCTCTGGCCGTTCTTCTCGCCACGTCCTTCTGCGGGTGCATGTTTGCCGGGAGAGGGGGATCTTCAGTACCCCTCTCGTTGCAGTCGGAAGAGAGCGTTTCTCTCCAAACTGCGACTCCTAGCGGATGCCGAGAGAGGCTAAGATGTGCCTGCTCGCTTCTCGAGAGTCGTCCGCTTGCGCTATGCGTCGCGCTTCTATACATTCGTCGACCGACTTGTGCAGCCCCATGGCAGCAAACGTTTCGGTAGATGTCGTGATTGGTATGTCCAATGCCTGTTTGTAGGCCCTTCTTATCAGCCTATCTACTTTCTCTTTCTCCCTTGTGAACATATTGAGGAAGGGCACCACGTACGCCACACGACTCATGACGCAAGCTTGTACGAGCCTAGGAGGTTCGCCTCCTTCATTCCCCGATGCCGATTGGCTATGCGAGATACGAGTCAAAAAGTCTGGTGCACGCTACCCTCCAGCGCCCTGGTGGCCTCCATGCTGTGCCCGTTCGCTTGGATCCTGAGCCCCAGAACCGTGATGTTGTGAACCACGAGAATCTTTAGTCCCTCGGCTCGGAGGTCAATCGGAGGACTTCGTTTAGCTACTTCTATCGCGTTTTTCCATTGCCTTCTGGGATTATATAACAGAAGCTCGGATTTCTGCGGTAAGCAACGCAGACCCCTCGGGTCAGCGTTCTCTGACACTGCGTCCGCGGCCCTCTGCAGTCGTTCCTGGATCTCTCCATCGCTACCACCTCCGGACGACCAGATGGTAACGTAGTCTGAATACAGGCTGTGTTCCAGCCCCTCCATGGAATCTAAGATGCCCGGGCGCCCGATCATGGCCGCGTTGAAGAGAAACGAGAAAGGACGGAGCCCTGAGCTGTGCGCCTGCTCCCTAGCTCTATGACATCTGATTCTACTCCGCCCACGACCAGGCGTGCCGTCCTGTTGGACAGAAAGTCCCTAACGTAGTTGTAAGTCCTGGTGCCGACTCCCAGGCTCTCTAGACTCTCCAGAATTGCCTCGTGCTTGACGCTTTCAAATGCCTTCGTTAGGCCCAGACCAAGAATAGCTGTGGTGCCTGACGGCCAGCATCCTTCTCCGTCAAGGATTTTAGGCTTGAGTCTCAACATCACGTCTTGCGTGGACAGGCCCGGTCTAAGCCCATCATGGTATACGGGAAAAGGTTTCTTTTGTCCATGATCACGTGAAGTCTGTTTAGGACTACGTGCTCTAACACTTTGCCCATACACGACGTTAGTGAGATGTGTCTCAGGCTCTCTAGGTGAAGTTTGTTTGCAGGCTTCGGAAGCATTACAGTCTTTTGAGTCTTTCCACTGTGCCGGTATCTCGCCGCGTTCCCAACACCAGTTAAAGTACCCAGTCATATAACAAAGAATATTTTGAGCCCCCGTAAATAAGTACCGGCCCTGTTGCGCTCAATAACGACGCAGGCATTTGAGCCGAGTAAAATGATTATATGTGCACATTTAGTGGCGTTAGCTGGTGGTTAATGCAGGAACAAAACGAGGCGAGAACATCTTTTACTACACTCTATAAATACTGGCCCACTACTCAACCCTTTCGCGACTGGGATACTTGATGCTAAGAATAAATCAATAGATGCTTATCGGAAGAGCACGCAGACGTACGGCCACTCGCAACACAGAACTCGTTATGTCAAAAGAGAGAAGACAAAATAGTTATACCAGAACTGAGAACCGGTCTAGGGGCGGTCCCCGTTAGGTGCCTGTTAACAGTGCGCGTGCGCGGAGACGGCGGCAACAGTTATGCGCATACGCAGGTTCGCCGACTGTGTACCGGGCGCGTTACCGGGCCCGGTTATCCGCTCTGCTCTAGCTCTCCAAAGACAACCCACACCGGGCGCAGGAAGTACCTGAGACAGGCCGCACTCCGCTTCACGCCTCTATGCTACGCAGAAAAGGAGCGTGATCTGACATATTTCTACGAATTCTGTGGCACCCAATTATGACTGGGTACCAGGCATATTTCGTGCGTTTGCGAACTTTCACAGAAGCGTTTACTGCGAACGATGCGGCTTCGGCCTTCAGCAGTGTGCATCCGAACGCGCACATAAACATACGTGTGTACGCAGCACGAGTCGCCGAGTTTCTCACTCACTGTATTACTCTGCTTTATCAAGACCACCATGCGATAGTGAACAGTGTCTGTCGTAAGCTTTCGCCATTCTTTTCGGCGAAATGCAAGCAACAGGGGAAAGCGACATTTTAGCGCCCAGCGTGGCTTCACGGCAGCGTCCGGGAGGCTGCAACCACCAGAGCACTCTTCCCATGTTATAAATGCTCGGCATACCTCTCCTGTCTCTGAAGCACTTTCTGCTGCCTATTGATACATTCTCCTTCCACATTTTTTGCTCGCACGCTGCGCCACCTTTGACAATCTGTGCTCCGCGGGCTGTGTTGTCATAAACCTATCAGCTCCCGTTAACAGAGTCAGTGGGCGGCAAAGGGGGCTGGCTCTACGCGTCACCCGTGTTCCAAAACGCTGAAAACATTACGCTCGATCAATGTAAGCGCGATATTGTATCGGGAACAAATAAATGGAACGTGATAAATCTCCGTCGTAGCAAAGGCTCCAAAATTTTGGGAAAAGAAACGCTGAAGAAGGGTCTAGTTCACAGCGTTCCTTTTCCCTTCGTTTCTCCAATGTACGTATCGAATACAGCCCCGTGATAGAGAAAACAATATATATATATATATATATATACAGTTTTATCTGGAGTTGCGCAGTGGAAGAAAGATTAAACCGTTAAGCATTCGCAGTAAACTCACCCGCGGCCTGCAGTTGAGACAGCGAGGAGCAAGCACTCAATCCCAAAATGGAGACGAAGCAGTTGTCGATGCACTCGCACAGCACGTCCAGTAGACGGTCGGTCACGTGCTCGTCCGCAAAGCGTGCACTTTGTGTTCTCAGAGACGGCGCAGGGGCAGAGGCGAACGAGTGCGGTCCCCGGGGATCCGACTATCTCTTATAGCATCCTCTGATCCGTGCTCTTCGCGAGGAGGCGGCTGTCTCTTCTCTCCACCGGAGCTGCTCATTGGCGGCGAGCGGGCCGAGAACAATTCCTCAAAAGTGCCCTTTGCGGACGAAAGGAAAAGTGGCGCCCAGTCAGCTACGCACGCTGGCCGAGGGTCACGGGTCGAGGGGAGCCTATTTGCAGTGGGGGCTCCTCCTCGGCCGCCGATGCTCCCTCGTGTGTCAGGACTCGACTTTCATGACCCCCGCGAGAGGAGCGTATCTCTCTTCCTGACATCCTTCCGTCAGTGGCGGCTCTGGAGCGAGGAAAACGCGCCGAGGGACTGGCGCTTTTCGGAGGTAACCCCTTGTCTGGCCGACCACTCGTTCTGTTGGTCGTTTTTCGGCTGGCCAGGGCCGCACGAGGCCCTGCCAACGCAGCTGCTCTGCTTGTTTCCTCGCTGGCGCGCTGCTCGTCTTGGCCTGTTTATTTTTCTCGAGAATGGCACGTTCTCGACTCGTCAAGACAGCCCTGACACGGCTCGGGACCGACGGCCGCCTGTTCACCTTTCTCTCCGTCCGGTCTCGGCTGGAAGCCTCGCGATGTGCACGCCGGGACGAGCTGTACGCGTTTATCGATGCTGCCCGTCTCACATTTTATTAACGCTTCGTTGTTCTAAAATAGCGGATGAGATGCACGCACGGAGGGGGTTGGGGAGGCTACAAAGGTTCTAAAAATTGCTCCCGTCATTATTGCCCTCCGAAGAAGATATGGCAAGTTCACGGGGAATCGTCAGGTTCGCCGACCGGCTTGGCAGTACACGGCAGCACCCGTCACGGATTACCAATGCGATACGGCGCGCCCCATAGACGCTGATCGTGTGCTGTCGGTACCGCTCCAGTTACGAACTTCAGTAAATCGGAAGACCGCAAATGTCGCACACGCCTCATCAACGGCCTGTATTGCTATGCGCGAGATCTCAGCGTGTACACATGGAATAGACACGCACAACTGCGGCGCTCAATCAATGTGCGAACTGCCCCACCGTTAGTACTTGCTAACTTTGCCCAATTTACCGTCCCGTTGCCATAACGATGCATGCTTATCTTGGGGCTCTGGAGGAAGCCTCCACGCGCAAGGTCTTGTAATTAACCATCCGCGCATGCCGCTGGCGGCATTGCAAATGAAAAGAAGAGGAAAGGGGTGGACGGGAATTAAGAACTTCCTTTACCGGACTGGAAGGCTGGCGCGTGTGTCAGCGTCTTTCGGGTATGTGTACGCAACGCGTGAGGCATAATTTTGTACGGTGTAACTTTCTTTTTTCCGGAAGGGAGTGTGGTCGCGTAAAGCTAGAGGGAAGGAACACACATCGCGCACTGTACGCGGAAAGAGTACGTTGTGGCATATGACTCCTCGAGGGGGCATTTGAGTTTCCTATATCAGTCTATGATTGTGCGGGGCTTCGCGCGCACACCTCTGAGAGCGTCCCATGTCCGAGTGTATTTTTGAAATAACCATTTATGTTATTTCCCTCCTGGTTTGGATCGGTCCAGCATCTCGTTTTTTTTTCTTTCTTACTTTTCAGAAGGGGTGCAAGTGATCTCATTTTGCCTTACCGTAATCATATTTGTGTGAGCAGTGCCGTTCCATCGGACGTTCACTTTACAGTACGTCACCGGTTAAAGAAAAAGTGTGTGTAATAAGGTACTCAGGTGTTTGTTCATTGAATTGGCTTCAGTTGAATTTCCTGGTTCGCCATGCTGGCTACATATACAAGTGCAGCAGCAGCAACACGCATGCGCGCGCGCGCGCGCGCGCGCGAGAGAGAGAGAGAGAGAGAGAGAGAGAGAGAGAGAGAGAGAGAGAGAGAGAGAGAGAGAGAGAGAGGTGGCTGTGGTGGTGGCGGTGGTGGGGCCGGAAGAGTATTAAAATTTCTTAACACAGCCCTATCTAAAAACCCAGTGCCTTTTCGGCCCTGGAAGACACTAGATAAACTGGTAATATGGCACTAGAAGCACCGGAGCTAAGCTAAGAGCCACTGGTCGAGGCACTAGAGACACTCACACTAGGTGAAGCGCCACTGGTGGTGGCACCTGGAACCAGGGTGTCGAACCGGAACCGGAACCGAACCGAAAACCGGAACCGAACCCGAATTTTCACCCGGAACCGGAGCTGAACCGGAACCGTATTTTTTTCGCCATTTTGAAACTGAACCCGAACCGGAACGAATTGAAGGAACCGTTCCGAACCGGTTCCGGGGCTTCAATACTGTAATTTCTAGTTTTCGATTATGGTGCCACTTTTTTGAAGATATTTTTACCACTCGCCCGACAGCACCACAAAATATTTTGCATAGTCTGCAGTAGCAGCATAACCCACCAGGTTCTTTGCTTATTATTACCCTCATTTAATGTAAAGTTGACCGTATAAGCTATCAGTTTGGTTTAGATACTGCTTACCACCCTCAGTTTGCTTTTTCATTCAGAAAAAGTTAAGCTAGAACGTACATTCTGAAGAGCACATCATGGATTGTTCCTCATGATTTCTATCGGCATGGTGTTTATATTGTGTGAACTTGTTAATGTGTTGTTAATTTGAGTGCATTTCTGCCCCCCTGTGAAGGCATTCAGGGACATTATCAACAATAAATCCATATCTTCCACTCATTTTAGTTTGAATAGGCAGTTATATAAAAACAGCGGTGAGACACAAACACTCCCAGTTCTCCAAGTCATCGGTAACTTTTTTTGTAGAGTGCCGTTGTGTACCTTGTGCTCTCAGAGAGCATGAAACTAAAAAAAAAAAATTGGAGGTGTTTCAATTTTCACTTTCAAAGTAGATGCGACCGAATTTCTGTATTATCTTGAGTCTTCTCCAACTTAAAGTTAAAGGTAGCATGAAAAAAAGTCGAATAATGTGGATTAGCAGGTATACTGGAGTGGATTTGTGGGAGGAGTGGATGAGCTAGTGAGAATTAGTGGGATTGGTGTGTTGATTAATTTGGATTAGACGAATTAGAGGGTCGGTTAAGGGTAACTAGAGGGTCGTGCCAACCACGATACCTTTGTGGTCCTTGGTATTTGTAAATATTGCTGCGGTCTCCTCCTCGACCACTCAGGAAATTTAGTTTCGCAGAAAATAGCCGGAAAGTGATGTGACGACCACCTCAATGCTATAAAATGCCTTTTTATGCAAGTTTCGCGCTGTTACATTGTTTCTAGTGTACGAGTGGCATCTCGAACTGAAGTTAGTAAATAAAAACCTAAGGAATATTTTATGCTCATCTAAGGGTTTTCAATACAAATATACGAGGTGTTCGACGATAATTGGAAAGTTAAAAAAAAAATTCGTGAGCGAACCGCTGCTCGGTTCGCGCTCAAACTTCACACAAAGGTCGCATTTTGTGGTCTATTTTGTTTGACAACGGGAACAACGACGGCACTTGCCTGGTTATTGTGAAAACAAGGTAAAACGATTTTCGCCAATGGGAAAATGGCGGCCGAGGAAAATGGTGTTCTCAGGGTCCCAAGGAGTGTCGAGTGCCTGGGACCCTGAGACACCTAGTGGGCGGCTGCAACAAATCTTCCCTAGAACCCCACCCCCCTTAAAACCTCCACCTTTCTACGGAGCTTTGGGAGAGACCCTTGGCCAGCTCAGGCCTCGAAGATCAGCTGCGCCTCATCGAAAGGGCTATCGACGCGGTCCGAGATCAAGGCGTCCTTGAATGAGGACGCCTCTCTGAAACTTTTACTCGATTTAATTAAAATTTATTCTCTCTCTCTCTACAAGCGACCATTACCACTGCTTGCGACCTCACTAAGCTACTATCTTTCCTAGAACCCAATCACTGCCACCTGTGGCTGAAGTGTCATTAGCAAGTTGTAATCGCTGATCAGTGAGCCCTTATCCTTCTTTCTAACCAGCATGTTAGCAGATGGAAAGTGTGGAGAATGGCATCCCTTTAAACGCCACCTGCAACGATTTACAGTGGAGGCTGATGCCGATGCGGGATATTTTTCGACTTCTAGCATTGCTAATGATCTTGTGTTAAAGCTAAAACGCCGTTGAAGCTATGGGTTAGTAAAAAGCGTAACAGACCAACCAATATATTTTAAATGTGAAATGTTTCCCTCGCCGTGCGAAAATACGTGCGCGTGCACGCGTGCATGCGTCGGCATGTGATGTTAGCAAAATAAACAGCGGGCGCACAGCATCTCTGCTACCCAGATACGTTTCCTGCCCCAAAAAGAGGCTTCCCGCTTGCCAGTAAACTACCTGTTTGCCTGCCTACCAGCCAGCCAGAAGATTCCGGCGGGGTTGGGGGATTTGGAGACGAGGGGCGGCCCGCCGGCAGGTGGGGGGGGGGGGGCTGGAAGGTCGCGAAGCCGCTCCACGGAGACACTCGAGGATACCAAAAAACGATGGTGGACGGACGGGTCGTCTGCTTAGTGGACGGACGGGGCAATGGACATGCTGCAGGGAGGTTGTCCATTGCCGGAAGGTGCTGGCGAGAATGCCACACCAAGGAAGATGAGGAGGAGGAGTCGGAGGCACCGGGGCGCTGCCAACTGATCAGGAGGCTACACGCTTGCCTTCCAGAAGACTGAGGCAAGGATACATCATTTGGAAACGAGGTGCGGCCCGTCACTCGTCGGCGAGGGGAGTGGATCCCAAGGCGGTACAGCGACGACTAAGTAGAGCCACATTTTAGAGCGCAGCTTTTAAGCGCCCGCTCCTGTGGTTTCGCGTACTCCCTTAGAGTCGCCCTCGTCGTAACCGAGACAACGAAAAGGCCACCAAAGGTAGAGTAAGCAGGAAAGCGGAGGATAAAAGTACGAAGGGCCATATTCGCCGGTGGCGACGCGCGACGAGATAACGACAGAGTATAGCGTGCGCAGTCGTGCGTTCGCTGATGGCGCGATAGGCTTCCTGGGACGCAGAAGCTATGCGCCGTCGCCGAGGAAGCTGCAGTTCGCGCCGCACTCAAATTTCGCATTAGCGAGTATCGTAATTGTCAGCCTTTTTATTTGTTTCCTCAAGAAAACTGCAGGATATGAAACTGCGGGTTTCTGAGCCAAGAATAAAGTTAAAATAAGTTCTACAAATAAGTGAAACCAAATAAAAAAAATAGACTTGCGGCCATAAAGACTACTGATTTCACCTGCACACACACACATGCAGCCTTAAGTGTCCCAGCGAACCCTTTATTAGATGCAACGCATCTCATGCTCGCCCCTCTGTCCTTCCTGCGTCTGTCCGGCGTTGTCCGGCTCTCCTCTCTCCGATAGCGAACACTCTCTCCCAAACAGCTGCGGGTTGGCGCAGCGCGCTCTCACCGGTGGGCGGCGCTGCGCTTGGCGCTGCGCGCGCTGCGCATGTGCAGTACTCTCTCTCTCCGCGCTCTCCTCTCCTTCGGGCGCTGTGAATATAAAGCGGCATGCCGCGTTCCGATGGTCTCAGTCGACGGTCACCCGCGTTGCGCTTGCGCTAGCTCTCTCGCAGTACTCGACGATTGCTTGATGCAATCGTCGAGCCCCTAACTGTGCACTTTACGGACCACAAGGCACTCATTCTCGTCTGCAATAAAGACCGTACCTGAGCATACGTGTATTGCATGTGCATTGCATGGTGAAAATGGAAAATTACGCCCAACTCCCCTTCGCGTGAGAATCCCCAGCGTAATCAATACGATGGAAAACGCCAATGGAACCCCCAATGTGCGTTGCATCACATCAGGATTCCCGCGAGGGGAGGTGGGCGTAATTTTTTCGTTTCAGTTAGTGTTGTAATCGATGACCTACCATATAAAACAATTTGCAGTGGATTGTACAGTTAACAGGACTCCTCAACGCTTTCTATAAACGTTTTCACTCTTTACGTCGCTTCTGGAAGCGCTGAGAAATTTATAGCCACTGCAAGCATGGGGCGGCACTGCGTGATTTGCATGTCGCAGGGGATACGCCTTCGTTTCTGCTTTGATTTTGCGACCTTCTTTTTAAATTGACTATGAAGTGCGTTCTTCGCTGTAATTTAGGGAAAGCCGGCAAATAGCCGCTACACCCCTGTAATGACGTAATTCTAGCGGTCGAAGAACGCCGAGACTGGGAAGAAGAGATAAACATTCTGCGCAAGTTTCTAAGTTCCCTGATGGGCATAGAGCAGTAATTTTTGGCTGAGGTACTTCGTGACCCCGTAACATTAGTACAGGATGTGTTGGTTGTCTACGTTCTGCAAGCATTCAAGATTTAGAATAAAGTTGACAAAAATGTTTAGGGTCCCTTTAAGCTGGCCAAAGCAAAACATTTCCACAAACAAACGTACATTATGTCTTCGTTTTTATACCGACGTCACAGAGAAACGAAAACCGAGCGCACAAAAATAGCAAAAAAAACTCACGCCTTTTTTTTTCCCGAACCCGTTTGAACCGGTTCGAACCGGTTCAAACCGGAACGGAATGGTGCTCCGGAACAGAACCCGAACCGAACCCGAAAGGCTTGAACCCGAACCCGAACCGAACCCGAAAAAATACCGGTTCGACACCCTGCCTGGAACACTGGTATCACTAGGGTCACTGAGTCACTAGGCATGCCCACTGGCGAATTGCCTCTAGGTGTGCCCTGTGAGGATGCGCCTAGTGAGTAGCTCACACTTTTTGCAGCATGGGACGGCGCTAAAACCAGCGGTCGCAGGTGTGAGCAGTTAATTTTTTTTCTTCCGTCTCTGCCGCCTGAACGTTCACTCACTGGTCTTCATAGCCTAGTAGGCTAGGCGAAATGCTTGCCAATAGGGCGCGACGCTGGAACCAGTGGGAACATTGCGAGTAGGCCCGAACAAACACGGGCTTTGCACGAAAAAGGCGCAAGACTAAAAAGTTACGAATTCCGAGGCGGGGACAGAGAGATCCGGGAGTGCTGGGGGAAGCGCGGAAGGTTTAGCCATAGAAATGGGAGATGCACAAGAGCTACTTTCCGCACATTTGGAGCGCGCGTGTGCGCTTGAGGCCGCAGCGTTTACAATGTCTAAAGGGATTGTCTTTGTTCATCATCATCATCACCAACCTATTTAGGTCCACTGCAGGACGAATGCCTCTCCCTTTGACCTCCACCCGCTCCTCTCCTGCGCTAGCTGCCCGATTCCATTCCTTGCCTCAGAATTTTTAAAGCGAAGGTTTAGTATTCTCCCTGATGCCGTTGTACGCCCTGCAGGAAAGCCAACTTTCTCTGACGATGATGGTGAATGCTCGTGGGTGAAGTGAACGAAAAAACGTTTCCCGTGGCTGGAATCGATCCTGGGGTCTGCACGTTATGAATCCGGCGTCTATCCGATTGCTCCATTTCGACATGGTCGAAGCGAGCGTCAAGCAGCAGGTGCCGACTCGCGCCGTACACCCCAAACCCAAACGTTACGCCTACGGAGTGCACACCCGAGAGTCGCTGTGGATATATTCTAGAAAAGTGAGTGCGTACCTCCGGAGGTGCACATACTGGGAGTGTGGGATTGGCCAACCAAAGAATTCACCACGAGAAAGCTTCGCGTTCAACCATCGTCGCCGTTAGACGGAGAGGTCATGCTTTCTTATTTCGTCCCTTCATCTAGTTAATGGTCTTCCAGTTCTTCTAGACACGCATCTCTCGGTAGCCACTCTGCTATCCTTGTGGTCCCTCATTTGTCATTTCGTCTCACTGCATGGCCACTCCAAGTCCATTTCTTTGCTTAATTGTCTTGGTTCGGCATAAGTAAACGGTTAAATTTTGGTCTGTCTGTCTGTCTGTCTGTCTGTCTGTCTGTCTGTCTGTCTGTCTGTCTGTCTGTCTGTCTGTCTGTCTGTCTGTCTGTCTGTCTGTCACCCACACCCCAAAAAAGAAAATAAATTTCTCAACTAAAAACTAAATTTCAGCTGAGGGCGAACCGAACCCAGATCTCATTGGTGGAAATGGCAGCGCTGCCTCTAAACGCTGGCGTCACCCGAGTTAGGAACGTACCCAGCGATGGGCCCCGGAGGTGCAGGTGGCGTGGGGAAGCGGGTAGCTTGCGAACGAATTACGAAGGCGTTCAAGTCAGTTGTTAAGCACTCACCACCACGTTGGCAGTGACGAGAAGTAAAAATTAGTTTGTGTCTGACCTTCACATGCAGTGGGGGTCTCGACTAATCAACAGTGGCTAGGCGGTCTACGGTTGAACTGATGCTTTCGGTACTCCAGAAGCATGCCCACGTTTTCCTTTAGAATTAGAGCTGAGGACACGCATTTGGCTCAAATAAGTCACCGCGCTGAATGAAAGTTACTAGATCATGATCTGCGCCATTTGAGCACCATCAACTCGTTCGGGCAGGCAGAAAATTAACGTGGGTCCAAGTGAGCGCCGCCATTCACTGAAGCGCCCTGAAGGGAACCCTAGTTAAGAACTGTACCTTAAACTTTTCATATAGGACGATAGATCTGCCGAAACAAATTGGATCGGCTGGCTCACGATACCTCAGGGTTTTTTTTTTCTCCCGCACATAAAAAAAGCAACCATACGTGGACCCCTCACCCGTTTCTTCCACGCCAATATTTTTCTGTTCATGATTTTTGGTTCGTCTAGCAAACGCGTCATAGTTCACCATTACTTTTGTTTTAGCTGATAACCTTTCACTAACGACTATACCATTCCTCCTATTTCACTTCGGCATTTTCCAGCGAAGCTTGTATTGGCTAACAACTTGCGCCGTCGGGGGCGGCGTACGCCTAAACGCCTTACGGCAAAGCCAACTTTATCCAGGTGCTAGATCTAAAGGCGACGACGGCGATGATGATGATGATGATGATGATGATGATGATGATGCCCTTGAAGTGTTTGGCAGTACTCACTCGGGGTGATTGGCCAGGGATAAAGTGTTAACTGGGCCACTGCTGGAGCTTATGGCACTTGAGCGTGATATAGCACTAGTGACGCGCTGTATCACGTCACAGTGCGAGCCAATCCAGCGTCGTTATCCGCATCACGCCACATTGCAAGTGCGGTCGATCGCTCTCGTCGACCAGTTAACTTCTAGCGCGGCATGGGTAGGCCACGCGTGGTTCGCTCCGCGGAAGAGCGGACAGCCTTCGAAGAACGTAAACGTTTCTGATAATCACAGAATGATTTACATAACGTACAACGAACAGCTACATTCGGATACAGCTCAGCAAAAGGGTTAGGCAAAAGGGAAAAGGGAGAGAGTCAGCAAAAGGGAAAGGGTTAGTTTTGGTCTATCCATGGTTTTGCGTTTTCATTCCGGACATTGCGTTTTCATTTTGGCAGAAGTGTTTAGTTTTAGTTTTGCGGTAATTGCGTTTCAATTTTGGTCGTTTCGTTCTCACTGAGGTCAAGCTTCGCGTGCACCCCTGTTTCTGGAGGGAAGGGGCTATAATCTTTTGTCCTTCCTCGGCCACGCTGCATTGACATGAGACCATTTGTATTATAGTTCCATCAAAAGTGCTATGAGACATGACAAATTCGCTTTAGTTCCAATCAGAAGGCTGCAGTCGTCCAGTCTGGTGCCACCTGAGCCTCGCGTCTCGAATGCCAGGTTATGCCGCTATCTAGCCTCAGTCATTTATGTAGTGGCATTTGTTTATTTTCAACTTTTGTTTACGTTATGACGTACGGCGGATGCCAGCATCTTAGCGGAGTTGGAGTTCTAGCTGTTACCATCACTGTTAACACACACACAAAAGTAAAATAAATGCCAAGATAAAGCCTGAAGGACATATTAGAGTGTGCGAAATTAAAGGAACAAGTTAATCCCCGAAATACTTACAAATGCCTCTATTTAGGCGGAAAAAATAGCCCTTGCTTATATCTGAATCTCCATAAAAGTTTGTCGCTATGATTATCTCTTATCATTCTTCGACTCAGTTTCAATACTGTATGCGCAGAGTCACTAGGAAAAGGGGGTGTGAAATAATATAGGCTCCGTGAAAAAAAAAAAAAAGCGCGCCGACGACGAAATGTTTTAGCGCCTATAAAAACGCTGTTCCGCTGTGTTTTGGGGCGTTCTTTGTGTGGTAATACCTCATTTTCGGGCGGGAAGCGTACGTGCCAAGTGCCGGGTTTTCACGCGAATTTATTCCGGCCCCGTTACCTGCGAAAGCGGCAGGAGAGAATGCGACAGGCGCGCTTCCCCTCCGGAGGACAGGGGGAAGTTATTTCTCGAGGTCGCCGGCTTCTCTGGCGGTGCCCCCCATTTGTCGTATACATGGGCTTCAGTTATGCCCGTTATGTAGTCCCGTAGGACATCCGCTATGCATTCATGAGAGCGCAGTTCGCGCGAGTGGTCCTCTCCGCCTTGCTCGGAAACCGATGGAGCAGGGCTATCTGGCGGTATGAGCTTCCCCGTGTGTCGCATTCCCGTGTCTGCGATGTGCGCACTGCCGCGTCACTTACCGTTCCTCCTCTGCATGCGTCGTTCGAATTGCTTTGAGAACAATGCTTTCTTCCGTGAATGGTGCTCTGTACCTTGTCCTCATCTTCGATGGGTGGACTGAGACGGCCTTTCCGGTTCTTGATATCTAGTCGTTCGGCCCTATCTTCATTAAGGCACTTATTGCGTTCGCAGAGGCCATATAGGTTCACCGTGAAGTATTCCACTGTTCCGGGCATTAGCTTTGGTGGCCTGGAATCCACATGATCCGTGTATCGTTAATCGGTGTTTGCTGTCACATGTGTTCTATCAGGCGCGAAAAACTCAACTTCAAAGTTTTGTGCGTGGCGCGTGCTTGGATATTTACAGCGCTAATATTAATTTTTTTTCGAGAATTTCCAGGGCATTTGATTGAGATTACGTCCCGCGGTTTCCCAAGCGGGAATCACAACACCTATTCCCGATTCTTTCTCTCTTTTTTCACGCCCCGATTTCACTGCCCACCTGGCGGTTAGGGTATTGGGGTCTTTTGTGGACTAATTTTTTGAGCTCTTAAAAAGTCGCAAAGAAGGCAAATTAATGCTTTTGGTTTGTAGACTTTGCCTCATCCGAAAAGAGCACATTCGCATTGACCAAAACGGCAAAAACAGGTCGCTGCTACAGCTAGATAGGTAGATGCGCTGAATGGTTATCTGCGGCCACATTTTCTAATAGTTCTTTTACCGATTCTACTCTTTGGGACCGAACATAATGACGGGATGAAAGCAGTTGGGCGAAAGGAAGCCGCCCACGGAGAGGACTAATAATGAGGCGGTAACCCACCGAAGACTTTGCTTCCGTTGAGCACCGGATGTAAACGTTTCTCTTTCCTGCAGAGAAGCTGTCTATGGCTAGGGCAAACCGTTTGCCTGTCACCGAGAAGAAATAACCCTCCGAAGCATAGTGTGCGCATGCGAGAAAGAAGCTGAGTGCGAGGGGCGCCAAGTCACGAAGGAAAAGGGAACGTCGGAGCCTGTCGCGGAGAAACGCGTCATGTCTACGTGTTTGTGACGTAGTTGGCGAGCAACAAATAGCAAGAGACGACTCTCGCAGCAGATCACGCGTTGGTACGAACGCCGCGAGCAGCGGCGGAAGGCGAGCGTCGCCGCCGCGTCGGCGATGCGTCGGTGAGAGAACGAGAGCGCGCCCGTGCCACCGAGTGCAACAGTCGCCGTCGGGCCCATCCGGCGCCCCGAGAAACAGAGCGGGGACGCTACGTCGAGCGCAGGCGTCAACGCCGTGCCGATCCAGTGGCGCAGAGGGAAGAACGGGACCGCGACGTCTAGTGCAAGAGACGCCGTCGAGACGGCGACGACGCTGCGTCCAGAAAAAGAAAGGAAAAAAAAAAAACCATCTAAAATGTGCCGTAAATGTAGTCGTACGGTCGTACGCCAATACAGCTTCCCTCGACAACAACGTTAACAAAATGAAATGGCCAATGATTTTTTTTGTAAAAAAATACCGAAACGGTGACATAAGCTCACTGATTCATCATAATTCCGACGGTATTTGGTATTACTCTTCGCGCACAGCAGAAGCACCCGACAGAACCGGCTTGTTGACATTTTTTTTCAGAATAAGGGTTTTTTCACTGCATATTTTGCACTACCACTTCTGCAGGGCTGTCATGGCTAATTCGGTTGTACTAGCGTACTGAGATTTCGGGAGCAGTTGCGTATATCAAACACCACCTCTTATATCGAATTCTTTCGCCGTCACGTTCACTTCGTTATAATGAGTAGGTTTACGGTAATTGCACTCTGATGTAGTGCTATAGTGATTTATATATCATTGTATATATACCAAGTTTATATACATGTCATGTATGTTTTAGCGTGGGCTCATTATAACTCGTTTCGCAGCCGTTTCCTGAAATCCCTTGCGACTGCGAACTAGCCGTGGGAGCATTGTGATTCGCAATTGCGGCGGAAACGAAAGAGATGCAAATCGGCGCGCTTATAGAGTGGTGTTTGCGGGCAAGCGTAGTATACCTAGCTTTAGATCACATTACGATTTGAGTTACGTACGCCCCCTTCTCCGGGACGATACTTATCCGAAATACGACGCATTTTAAAGTGGCGAGGATGTAAGAACTACAAAACTTCTTTGAAACCCCGCAGTGAAGTAATTATTATCAGAAATGCGGGAAACTCCGTATCGTATTAGCGGTCGAACATTGTATGAGTCGTTTTAAGATAGAACGTGAAGTACAGCGCAGTTTTCAGAGACCCCACCATTAGAAGGCCACGTGGGGAGCCGGCGAGAATTCCTAAACGTTTCCACGCGTTTCCAACCAAAAAGGCGTGAAATTTAAAGTGGTTACAGGGCCATCATAGTGTACAAGTGTGGTATAATTTCTATTCGTAACTGTAATTAGTTTCACCGCAGGAACTTTTTTTTATCTTCTGTTCTGCAAAGGGTCTACACATATTATGCACCAACTAAAAACGATTCGAATGTGGTCTTAACTAAATTAAGGGAATTTTGAGCTTCGAAATTCCCACAAGCCGAGAATTCCATAAGCAGAAGCTACCACGAAATTTGCAAATGTTCGTTAGTACCGGCATTCACATTTATGGCTTAATGACGGCTCACTTCCATGCCAACCAGCACTCCCACCTCTCTCCTCGTTGATATGAGACAAGTCATTAGACAAATAAATAAGAGCGAAAGAAAGGAAGATAGAAAGAAAGAAATAAAGAAAGGAAGGAAGGAAGGAAGGAAGGAAGGAAAGAAAGAAAGAAAGAAAGAAAGAAAGAAAGAAAGAAAGAAAGAAAGAAAGGAAGGAAGAAAGAAAGAAAGAAAGAAAGAAAACATAGCAGCTCTAAGGTAAGGCCTCCTTTACTTTTATAACATGTGGCCCTTGATTATTGGCATGAAGATGAAATCCGCTCACATCTGGAAAGCTCCAGCGCTTCATCAGCAGTTTGTTTACTTGAAAAAATTAATCAGAACGAGATATACCCCGCTGCAGCCGCAATTCTGTTGAGTAAGAAACTGAGGGTCTTGCCGCGACCCTCAATCATTTCACGAAGCAGCGAACGAACACCTCTTGCGTACGAAAAATCGTCTCCTAAAATGTGATGATGTCGTTCTCGGAGGGACCGAAGTTTGCGCTCACCGATGCGACATTCCCCGCAGGCATCGCGAAAAGGTGTGTGCGCATCGTGACGGGCAACTGCGGGTCACGTAATTACGTTCTTGTCGTTTTTTTTTTCTTAATCCCTCCTCAACGCGTGACGCTTGAGAAGTGAACTCAATGTAACCAAGTCAAACAATGCGCTGCAACAAAGCTGTACGTTGGAGTCTGCGCTTCCAAGATCAGGCCGGCTCCTTTCAGCGCCAGAAGCTCATCGTCGCGTGGAATAGGGGCGAGCGGCATTCGGAGAGAAAAGGCCATTATCGCCCAAGAAAGAGTGCTTATGTTGGCACTTCTTTCAGAAGCTGCAGCCTCTTCGTGACCGGGAAGCTGCTTCACACATTTACGCAGGGAATATGCCAGCTGAATATCCGGGGGCTGCGTTCATTCTGCGCGCCCTCCCCCACCCTAATTAAAAGACATGGAAATGTGTGCCCTGACCTGCATATACATTGGGTTGGGTGGATGGATACTCGTGCTTTTCCGCCTTTATACGAAGCACACGGCACGGTAACCGGAAGAAAAAGGCGGGAAACAGGTTTCTTGCTGGAATGAAACGGTTAGTTTTACGGGTTTATTTTCGTTATATTGTCAAATCACCCGCCGCGGTGGCTCAGTGGCTAAGGCGTTGCGCTGCTGAGCACGTGGTCGCGGGTTCGATTCCCGGCCGCGGCGGCCGCTTTTCTGATGGAGGCAAAAAGCAAAAACGCCCGTGTGTACGAGATTTCGGCGCACGATAAAGATCCCCAGGTGGTCAAAATTAATCCGGAGCCCTCCACTACGGCGCGCCTCATCGCCTGCGTTGCGTCGGCGCGTTAAACCCCACAATCAATCAATCAATATTGTCAAATCGCAATAACAGAATGATTTTATTTTGTGACTTAAGTGTGGGTTGCTAGGTGATTGGCATATACCCTGGGAAGCCTATAGCTCATCTTTGTCCGCACCCACGTATATGTTGGTGTATTACTTCTAAATAATTCTCCCCATTTATTTTATTTTACTTTTTGTGCTTTACTGTGCATTTTGCGACGCCTCATCCCCAGGTCGTTCGCTGCCGCTCCGCGTGAACTTCTTCTATTTCTGTCACTGTGTATTTCGGCTTCGCTCGATTTAGCTTTCGTACACCTTTTTTTTTCAGGAAGACTTCCAGACAATAAGCACATACAGTTTCTGAATAGCATATCATGACGCTGAACACGTGGCCTGGATATTGTCCATGACGTAAAGCACACTGGCCTACACCCACACGCCCACACGCGCACGCACGTACGCACGCACGCCATCACACGCTTATGATGTAGTAACATAACATTATGTAGTCAAACTCGAATATAACGATTGATTGATTATGAGGTTTAACGCGCCGACGCTACACAGGCGATGAGGCACGCCGTAGTGTAGGGCGCCGGATTAATTTTGACCACGCGGGAATCTAACGTTCGCCGAAATCTCGAACCCACGGGCGTTTTCGCGACTATAACGAACTCGGATAGAGCGAATTATGCTTAACAGTGAACACTGAAAGTTCTTCTGCCATTATGCATGGTAAATGTATATTTTATAATGAACTAAAAACTGGATACACGAAATCTGAGCGCGCGTGATCGGTCACCCAAAGCCCGCCAACGCGCCTACGCCAGCCTACGCGCCGGCTCCGCCTATAAGCGGTATTCAATGAGAAGTTTAGCGGGCGATTTCTCCGCCTGGCAACACTGAAAACCGCCATGTCGGTGGCCACCGTGTCAGCGCATGCGCTTTGCGCCCGCATCTCGCAGAAAAAAAAAAAAACACCGCCGTACATCGTGTACTGCGTTTCAGCCCGATTATCGGTAGTGGCGTCAACAAATACAATATTAAGCGCACTCACATTATGTGGCGGCACTCTACCTACCCTCGAGCACTTCGAATTCACGGAGGATGAAACCGCGGCAGCGAACGGCGCGCATAAGTCCGACGCTGCAGTTGGCTGCCGCCGCGGATGTCGACGCACACCCGCACCGCATCCACGACTTTATGTCTGGCAAGTGCCCTTTAATACGTAGTTGAGTACAAAAACCGAATAATTTTTTTGGAGAAATGGTTCACGCGTACGCGATTTGGCGCTGGCTTTCTCGTGCGCTAAATGTTTCACACTCAGCAAAACAACTCACGTCTGACCACGTCTGACGTTAGCGCGCGGCGGCTGGCAATCAGCTGATCTGCGGCGGCTACTTCATACGCGCTGGCGATAGGTAGATCGTACTGTGCTGCATTCAACAGCACTTGGCGTCGAAGTATTACGTTGCGTTCAGTGGGCAACAGTTTGGAAATGATGCGGCTGCTGCTGTCAAACGGACCACTGCGCTCACGTTTGCAACCTTTGCGCCACGACAGACTCGCACTCGCTCGTAGGTGTGCGCGGAGGCTGGGGCTGAATTGCAGATAAGGTTGTCACACTCATGAGCGGAATCGTGACTTTTCGCGTAACCAACGCTATCGCGGTACAACTGACTATCGAATCACACGCACACGCCTTGCGCGCAAACACAAGGTGACGTCGCGGCCCGCGGCCTGCCTGGCCGCCATGAAGGCATGGAGGAGAAGAGGGGTGCCTGATCTGGGGGCCGTGCGCACAACGTCGCCTTGGCAACAGACGCTTGGCCACAGATATGGCGGTGCACTCGTATGGTTGCCTGCATGCATTCCACGCCATTGAATACCGTCTATAGCCTCCTGGCCGGCCACCTCGCTGCCCGCCCGCGATTCCGTGAAACGCAGAAGTGGGAGCAATCCGATGGTAAATGACGAATTGAAGATTCGTTGGTTAGCTGCAATCGAAATGATCAGTCATGACTGGCAAGACGGGACTCGAGACAAACTTCGCAACTTCTTTCAACATGGCGGACTGCGTTCGAGGGCGCGAAAGTTGCGAGTGCTGTGCAAAGCGACAGCGATATTGTCACGCTTTGGCAAGAACCCTCCGACATTTGGGACGCTCTGCCAGAAAAAAGTTGACTTCGAAGACTTTTTGACGGTCGATGACAACGTTGCTGCGACAGCGAGCCCGTTGGATTCTGAAATTGTTGCTGACGCCTGGTGCCGGTGCCGCCGACCAGTCGCCGCCGGAAGGCAAACGCCCACGCCCGCCGTTGCAAGGAGCCCTTTGTGCTACCGATGTGATGCGGTGATACTGCGCCGAAATCCAAGGGAATGAACTGGAGTTCGTCGAAATGATATCGCGTGTCCGGAATGCCGTTATCATTGATGGTGCTAAATGCAAACTGGCGTACATTTCCCTGCTATAACTGCAAACAGGCGTACATTTCCCTGCTATAAATTTCTTTTGGAGAAGATTACTATTCATAGTAATTGACATGGTATTTCCTTCATTATCGCGCTTTCAATGAACTGTTCACATTGTTCATAACGAATTTGATACTGAAGTTAGTTATAAGAGGGTTCGGTTATATCGAACTACTTCGTATAGCGAACAAATCGCGTTGAATCACGCTGCTCGTTATAACCGGGTTTGACTGTAGTTCTACACCAAGCATCACTACATCTAGCATCGCTACATCCAGCTTTCTCAAAAATATCTTCGTTTTTACATTTTATTTTGATGTCCTTGGTACGTATTTTTCTGCGTTCGCTGTGCGTAAATACTTCCGGTGAAAGAACAAAAAAAAAACCTTGATCCCTTTAAATTACCTCTAATAAAAGGGTGGGTGAGAGAGAGGGTGTAAGGGAATATAAAAATTTTAAGACGTCGAACTAAGCACCGGGGTACTACTCCGGTTTTTAGAATGTCAGTGGGCAGGTTGGTGTAATATCCTCATTGATTCCTTAAGATGCGGGTGCAATGTTTATCTTAGCGCCGTTTAGAGCCTTTCTCAGGCTCCTTCTACCTCACTTTCCTAGTCCCTCCATGCAAAGTTACCTATGGAGAAACCATAGTGCGGTCACCCACCAGCCTCTCTACTTCCTTCCATGCACATGCCGGACGGTACTCTGAGCGGTCGGAGAAGAACGGCGTGGTGTACATCCGCCCCCTCAGAGTGCATCCACGTACACGATGCGCGCGGCTGGTTTCCTTGGGGAGCGCAATGATCCCCTCCTCTCCGCGCACGCTCCACCGCATCAGCGTCACGCGCGCGCTAAACGAGCTCTTTGTTTGAATGCCGGAAGACGGCACACCAAAAAAAAGGGGAGAAAGAAACACAGCATATTCACGATGACGCCTAAACTAATGTCACTCGACACGCGAAGAACGGGCCCGGCGGTTCAACGATGACGTCGTTAGCTCGCGCCTCAGGGCCACCGCGCCTGGACACATCATCATTTATGTACAGCGCGTGAGGTGCAAAGGCAGCAAGGATTACGTCCATGTTTTGCTAGCGGATGTCCACAGTAACCTGCAGAAAATTCTTATGCCTGCGGGGGAAAAAAATGCCGGAGTTTCAAGATAGTTGTTGATCAGTGCTGGTGGATACCGTCTCCTCCAATAAATGCGCAACGATTCCGTGAAACTGACAAGTTTACTCAACGTGCACATTTGATGTCTTGTAAGCGTTATGAACCGTAATTTCTTTTCAAAACCCGCCTGCGGGTACATCAGGTACTAAGTTGACTGAGACGACACATGAACAGGAAACATGTCACTCCGCTTCAAGGACTCCTCCTTGCAAAGTCCTCGGGCCGTGGTTGCACAGAAGCGCTCCAGATGGGACTCAATGCAGGGATAGCGAGTCACACGAAGTCTCGCCATGTACGCTCAAGCATGGGGACCACAAGCACTGGAGGAGTCAGCGACCAATTCAATCCGCTCTCTCAGCTTCCAACCAGTGTTCTTTTCGCATATATAGTTGAAGCCCAGTCTGCATGGTAACGAACTAGCCGATCCTCCTACGGGTCAATAGTTTTATGTGTGCGCGTTAAAAGCTTTTGCCGCGTCGTCATTTTTACGGTGGACAAACAGCCGAAGAAAACGTAACTTGATGAGCGAAGGAGGCCCGGCAGACTGCAAGGGATCCTGTTAGGGTGGCCAGATGCGCTTATTATAAGCGGATTTGGTCTTCTTTTTTCACCTAGCAGCTTGTAGATTTTTCCAGCCGCTTGTCGCGTTTTTGTGTGTGGCTTACTTGCGTTTTTTTTTTGTGTGTGAAAATTTTTCTACTGTTGAGCTCGCCACATTCACTAGCGCGTTCTTCGTAAAAAACTCGAAATACATTACTGCGTGACTTGGAGGCTCACTAAGAGGGTTCAACTTAAACTGAGGACGACTCAGCGAGAAAGGGAACGGAAGATGATAGGTGTAACATTAAGGGACAAGAAGAGAGCGGAGTGGGTCAGGGAACAAACGCGTGTTAAGAACATATTAGTAGAAATTAAGAAGAAGAAATGGACGTGGGAAGGGCATGTAATGTGAAGGCAAGATAATCGTTGATCATTGAGGGTAACAGAGTGGATCCCTAGAGAAGGCAAGCGTTGCAGGGGGCGGCAGAAAGTTAGATGGGCTGATGAGATCAAGAAGCTTGCGCGAATGAATTGGTCGCAACTAGCACAGGACCGGGATATTTGGAGATTAATGGGATCGAGAGGCCTTTGCCCTGCAGTGGGCGTAGATAGGCTGGTGATGATGACGATCATGATGACATTACTGAGTTAGATTTCACGGATACAGCTGGTGCAAGCTATTTCAAGAAAAAAAAAAAAACAGAGTTTGCTATGTCGTTGTCTACGCCCATTAGCAGCGCCACGCTCGATCGCGTGCTACGAACGGCGTGAAGTGCCGGTATAAAAAACGGGGCGATAACGTCATATTGAGCAGCCCACTGTACTATTATGAGCATTATGAAAGGGAACACAGGAACGCGTCGCAAATAGCCTCGAAACAGGCTCGGAGCGATACACGGATGGTGCCGTGAAAAACGAAGGGGGAAATGAGGGCGCTCTTCCACTAACCGTTGGCACTCCCAACACTCTGGCATTTCTACAAAGCAGCAGCTTACGTCATTTCACCGATAATGAGGTATCGTCCGACAGCCGATAAGACGGCCATCGTCGCAGTAACTTACGCCTATTCATTTTCTTTTCTTTCATTCATTATTTTTTTAAGCGAAGCTTTCTACCTCTACTCCCCAGGGTTCTGTCGCGACCATTGGTGTTAATAGAAAACTCCCGCAAACAAATAAAAGAACTTACTGGCACTGCCAGGAATGGAACGTTGAACGAATAGAGAAACGGAGCGAGAGCCCGTTGTCTTACGATTGAGCTACGAGCCCACGCGGAGACGGGAGAAACAGACAGTGCACTCACAGAGCACATCTGCGTGTTTACCCCCTACGTTCTCGCTGAATGTCACGTGATAGTGTCTTCACGCAATCTCTCGTGCCGCTGTGCGCTCCACCCACGGCACGTGTACTGGCCGTGTGCGCACCATGCGCATGCGCTAGGAGTTCTCAAAACCAAAGGAAGCTCACAGCAACGCATGTCATCTCACCTCTCCTCCGTCTCTGCCGCCGATCTCGTCGCCTCCGTCGGCGGCGGCAGTGACGGTGAAGTGAGATCGCCTAACACCGGGTTTGAACTTCCTTTAATTTTATACAAAAAAGAGTTTCCACTCATGCGCTTCACCAGTACAACTAAAACCAACCACCGTTCATGAATCATGCATTGATTTAACCTGAAAAGAATATCTCCTTGAAGTAATAAAAGGTGTGTTTAAGTGCTTTCAATTGTCCCTGGTTTCACTCTTCGTAGGGCCACGTGTGTGAATTCAAGTGACGTCGCATGGGTAATCGTTGTGGGTGTCGTTTACAGCTTCGATTCCCAACCACCTTCACAGAATGAATTGGCGCGCATTTTTTAGGGGCTTCTTTTAGAACGATTATTCGCTTGTTATCTCGGCCCCATCTGGCCCCCTGGGTGTTGGACTGAGGGCTCCTCTCAATGGGCCGGTGCCCCTCCCACCAGAACCTTGCTGTTTAATAAACGTTTATTTCTCCTCGACCTTGGCTAAGGTGTTACTCCCGTTTTTAAGGTGTCCATGGAGAATAGTAACGTGACGTGCGTCCCGCGGACCACAATCCTCTCAAAAGAACTGTCAACTGGGCAAGTTGTCAGTCAGCGCGCGTCCCCTGTCCGCCTTTTTCTACTTCCATCGTCTTGGCGCTGTTTGAACAGAGGGAAAAAAACCCGTCGGCCACGCTCGTTGTAATCCAGCTTTACCAGCTCGGTCTTTGGGCTATTTGTTGTGTACTCTCTTCATTATCAGGTTCGTACGGTTTAAATTTCATTGCTTGTTTAATGCATTATATTTTTATTCTTTGCATGGCTGTCAACGGAGGTGTGTACAGTGCAGGTGGGCGGGACAGTATGGATAAGTCCGGACGAGATATCAGGACAGGCCGCCGTGAAAGTGCCACTTTGCGCTTAGCAGCGCTGTAGGATCGAAGAAGCCCGAGAAGAAGGGCCTCGTGTAACCACCGCGGTGGTGGCCGAGCGGGTCTTATGTAGGACGGTGCACCCCACGGGGTCGCCGGCGGTGATAAATAAAGACCGCCAGTGTGCCGTAAAGGTCGGCGACACTCATCAAGTCTTGCGTGGCCGCCGTGATTGCCCGCTTCCTGGTGGTCGATCGCCGCCAAAATGCAGGAAATCGAACGCTACCGGAGCGGTTCCGGCGCTCGGGGCGATGCAGCTGCGGCCACCGCGTGCAGGACAAGGAGGCCACCGCAGTTGGGCTCGGCTTCTGAGCCGCACGAGCGTCGGATGAAAAACGCATTCCGAAACAGCGCCGTGCGGCCGGCCGGCGTGCTTCCGAACGGGCGATAAACGCACGCTCCCCATTCAAGCTCCATTCGCGGCGTCTTCCGCCCGCTTCCGGGATAAGACCGCGAATCATAAGGGCCGCTGCTTGCGAGGATGTAACGTCCGTAAGTATGCGGGTGAATCCCTTGAGGGGATTAAGCTACATCAGAATTCATGACATTCCAGGTGAATTCGCGGGCTCAGCAGCAACGCTTTCATAGAGAATCGAATTAACAGCGGAACGCGATTTGCTTTAAAATAATATCCTCATTCAGGGAACACTCACGCGAGACAGCGTTACGGAACGCCGGTATTCACCCTCGTACGCACGGGAGCGCACTAACAGTGCCCGCTCAACCAGAAGGGGGCGCATTACTTGCGATTTTTAAAATTGAATGAAATATTTATCTTCATCTATAAAGAGAAGTTCCCGAGGGACACGTACTGACTCATCAGAGTCCGTGACGAAACTGCTGGACACAAAGGCTTAAAATTTAGGAACCACATTCCTGGCGGTTCCCAGACAATTTATCGAACGCCGTTTTATCAAAAAAATGCCCGATTCATCGAAAGCCATTTTATCGAATGACGTTTTATCGAACCACCTACGTCCGTTTTATAGTAAGTGTGGTTTGGCAGCTTTCATTGTATTTTTCGGGGTTTCTTTTGTTTAACTGGCCATCGCATTAACCTAACCTGCAGTTAGCTTCAATATACATTGTCTCTGCCGTGCATTTCATACAAAAACCTGCTTATATATGTTGACGCACCCCTCCCGTGTTTTCGATCACCTTTGTTTTATTAGATTTTCTCATTTTTTTTGCGTCTTCATTGATTGCACTCAAGCATGTATGTCCCCCTTGTTTACATTACAAAATTTGACACTATAATATAATAGCACACCTAACCCCGTGAGCAATATACTTTGGATGTGTATTTAGGCTGGTGTTGCCAAATATATCCCTTGCGCCATGGTTCATCATTAGGTGATAAAAACTCTTGTCCTACCCCAAGTTTTCTAGTCACGTGGTTTTCACGCAACTCCTACGCGGACCATGTGGTCACATTGTTTGCATCTGGAGAAATTTCGTTCTATATGAATGGAACACGGGGTGGGGGGTCCGGCAATGAAAGTGAGGCCCCAACAGAGGTGGTGGAGTCTAGAGAACTCACAAGTGAACCCGTCACAGCCAACTCGTCATATGTGAACTCATCAAGAGTGCTAGAAATACATATGTCGGAGCAGGCTTTTACTAGCTGTCCAGTTTAAAGTTTTGACACTGGACGCACAAGCGCTGATTTGATTGATTTTGGGGTTTAAGGCGTCCAAGAAAGACCTCGGCAACGAGGCGCGCCGTAGTTGAAGGCTCCGGATTAATTTTGACCCCTTAGAAATCAAAATCTTGACACACGGGGGTTTTCGCTTTTCGCCTTCACCTGACAAGCGCCCACCACGGCCGGGATCGAACCGCGACCTTGGGCTCAGCAGCACAGCGTAGACATTAACACGGCCTTAGCCCTTGAGCCACCGCAACGGGCTTGCTCAAGCGCCAAGAAGTGCGTTACTTACATAAACACACGCAGGAAAAAAATTATGTGGCGATACAAAGGCGGAGTATGAAAAACTGAGAAGCATATCAGGGCATTATAGCTACCTATACGCCACAATGGCGTGTCGGATGGAGGACTATACAGAGACGGAGAGTCGTTATAGAAGTTCCGCCTGCACAATGAACCGAATAAGAAATTGACGGAGAGAAACCTTGCGCATCCCCAAAACATTAAAAACATGCAGGAAAATGAAAGGCGTCTACTATAAGTACTACAAATATTGGTAAATAATAAGGAACCGCTGGGGAGACAATCTTTTTGAATTACGTAGCATAGAGGAAACGAAAAAATATACTGCGGAATTCTCAAATGAAAAGGCCGAGAAAAACATTTTCGATAAAACGGCTTCGATAAAACGTCCGTCGATAAAACGGACGTTTTAGAAAACAAAGAAAACAAAAATAAAGAAACCTAAGAAATTATAAACTGCACTCAAGGAAAATACAACAAATTTAAACAGAGAACCCACGTGGAGTTTTATAGAATCATTTTGCCCGAAGAGGTGCCTGGGACCATTTGTCCCGGGGCCATAAGTTCCAGGACCATAAGTTCCGAGAACATTTGTTCCTACACCCGGGGGTCACCGCTACTTTATACGTTTTCTTTAATATCCTGATGATCTATTTTAAGTTTCTGATAAAATCCCTATCATTGTTATCGGGTCAAAGCAGTCTTTCTAATGAACCAAACTTGAATTTTGTCTTCATGGCCCCTTTAAGCCCGTTGATATATCGAATTAGTTTTTGCTGGCAGATGTTAGCCATACAAATGCAAAAAAAAACAAATATAAAGACTTCGCCCTCAGAAGCATCTTAAAGGGAAGCAAAACTTTTAGAAAAAATCATATTTTAAGTGTTTAACGTGCCAGCTACGCCTGGGCTATGAGGCGCGGAGTAGTGATAGCTATGAATTAATTTCTACCATGCACAATTGGGAATCTTGAAGACAAAACACAACCTCTTTCAGTTTGAAAGAACTAGCTTTTGGTAACTCATTCAGCTCCATCCCAGCCTGGAAAGATGTTTGTTAACCGAAAACACTGAACGCGAGAAATAATGTAAGAACTTTCAAATTTTGCGCTATACTGGCGTATTTTGGGCACGAATGACGCAATAGTGGCCTGCACTAAAAAAAATTCAGAGACCCCTAAGTCTTCTGATGTGTTGTAGTGAGAAAGCATTACATTTTAGTTTACACAATGCCATGATGAAAGTATTGTCACTTCATATAATCATGACGTCATGTTGAGAGTCCATCGTAGTAGACCCAGCGCCGATTAAAGTATTTCCAATATATTCAATCATGAAGTGGAGTCAAGAGTACGTCGGAGTGGACGCAGTGTCAATGAAATATTTCCACCTATTCAGTCATGAAGTGGTGTTAAGAGTATACGTCGGGGTGGACGCAGTGTCAATGAAGTATTTCCAATATATTCAATCATGAAGTGGAGTCAAGAGTACACGTCGGGGTGGACGCAGTGTCAATGAAATATTTCCACCTATTCAGTCATGAAGTGGTGTCAAGAGTATACTTCGGGGTGGACGCAGTGTCAATGAAGTATTTCCAATATATTCAATCATGAAGTGGAGTCAAGAGTACACGTCGGGGTGGACGCAGTGTCAATGAAGTATTTCCATCTATTCAGTCATGAAGTGGAGTCAAGAGAACACGTCGGAGTGGACGCAGTGTCAATGAAGTATTTCCATCTATTCAGTCATGAAGTGGTGTCAGGAGTATACGTCGTGGTGGACGCAGCACCAATGAAAATATTTCTACTCTATTCAATCATGAAGTGGTGTCAGGAGTATACGTCGTGGTGGACGCAGCACCAATGAAAATATTTCTACTCTATTCAATCATGAAGTGGTGTCAAGAGCCCACCGGTGGGGTGGACGCAGTGTCAATGAAGTATTTCCATCTATTCAGTCATGAAGTGGTGTCAAGAGTATACTTCGTGGTGGACGCAGCACCAATGAAGATATTTCTACTCTATTCAATCATGAAGTGGCGTCAAGAGCCCACCGGAGTGGATGCAGCACTCATGAAAGCATTGTGTTCTCTCGTTACCATCGTCAATATCATTTTCCCCTTGCGCCGTTTACTTCTTCTCGCTGGTAAATTAATCAGAGGCCTAGGCAATCGTCCTAGTTAGCCCCACATATACGCTATTAGCGTAAACATGGTTTTTTTCTTGTGTAATTAGCATGAACAGATTATTCCTGTAGGTCTCAGGACATGTCTTAATCGCAGGATTTAAAATCATAGGCTGCAACGCATTAACTAGGTCTAACTTTTGTCAGCTGCTACCAAGGATCCGCTGTGGTGCAGAGGATGTGTTATGCTCGCAAACGCCCTGGGTTCGAATACCAGACCATCAAATTTTCTTTCCTTCAATTTTGTTCTCCTTGCAATGCCGGCTATATTTAGGGCAATTTTTCGGTCACTCCGGCGCCGGACACAGGTTATTCTCGTAAGGGTTATCAGTGTTTTAACAGCACGTTAGCGTACAGGTGATATGGTCAAACGGAACCATAGAGGCCGCCGCTCCACTACAATCGCTCGGTCGTGTTTTTTGGCGGTGACTTTGCTCGGCGGCCGCAAATCGTACAAACAATTAAGGTTCTGTGACATCAGAGACACTTCGCTGGAAAGCGAATCGGGAGTCGCCATTGCTTTATTTTTTCCCCATAATATCTTCATTATTTTTTGAAGTTTACGATAAAATTGTTATTGTTGTTGTTGGGATAAAGCAGCCTTTTAATGGACCAAACTTATATTTTGTTTTCATGGTCCCTTTAAGCGCGGCTGTTTGCAATTACACACGTAAAGGAGTAAAAAAATCTTAAGAGGTAATAGCAACCTACGCTCAGCCAAACTACTTACACTAGAGGCTTGAATTTTCGAGAGTGCATTCACATCAATCATATTCATATCACATTCTTATCAGTACATTCATGCAGGAGCTCAATATGGCTTGATTTTATAAGTGAGTGGAAAGGGCTAAAGTGTTTCTTTTTTTCTCGGAAATTTCTTATTACGTCTACGTCCCGTCATACGTTGAAAACGCTAATGCTGATATAGGTAGTGCATGTGAATGGCTAAAGAGTGCTTTAGGGAGCTTTCCCTACACTTATCCCGTAATGGGGCGAGTCTGCTTTGAGCTAACTTACGTGTTTTTACGAATTGTTAAGCCTGCGCATGTTCAACCCGTTGACACATCCTATTGGTTTTTGCTTATAAGTGGTATACACACACAAATGCCCACAAAATGATTTCAGGATTTTGTCCTAGCAAGCCTGTAAAAGGGCGAACGAGATGTTCGAAATTACACCCCTACAAAGAAAAATGGCTAAGGTGTGATATCAACGCCCAGCCCAAGATTCTGGATCTATAAGACTTGGACTTTCGGGAGTACATTCGTACCGTGGCTTTGGAGCTGTATGAAGCCCCAATTTTTTTCATTACACCCCTGGGGTTGAGAAAACAGCTAAAATGTTATATTTCGCAAAACGTTCATATACCACTGGTTCTCTTTCTAAATGCACGTAGTGCTTGCCAATGTATGAGTAATTGCGGGGTTTTCCCCAGTCAATTAACACGTAATTGGGCGAATCTGGATCTGGGGCACAATTGCGTGTTCTTAAGGATACCTAAATACGTGATATATCCGTCGAAATAGTAACACACCCTGACATCACCGGGCACTACCGCTAATGGTAAATAAATTCAATGAACGTCCAACAAGTGGCTTTTAAGTGGTTTACCATCGGTATCTATCTGAATGAATCTGAATTATCCGAATGAAAGTTACGGCCAGCAAGAATACCTGCGTGCCACATCACGAAGAGTTTTGGGTGTAGGCTTTTAGCTGAGCGGCTGAGAGAACCAGCGGCGCACGTGCGTAGAACTTCCAGGAGTGTTCGGGCAATTATACAACCACTCGTGTGCTTGCTCATGTGCCGACAAGGATACAGTCTCAAAACTGTTTTTGGAGCTCTTGGCTTAACACTATCACGGTACACATTTTATTTACTGCTTAAAAAACACTTCCCTTTTCAACTAACTCGGTAAAGTATTAATGAAATTTAACTGGACCGCGTGACAAGTAGATTAATTTCCCAGTGAATTTGTTCATTGACCGCGCCCTGCATGCAATGTCGCGGATGAACGCTTTCCCTTTTTTAATTCGGGGTATAGGAAACACTGCGAATCACCAGGAGAGGACAAAACACTGCGATTCGCTCGCCGCAAAAGATCTATTTTTAGTACCTCCCACCACTGTTGCGATTGTCTTTAAAGTGGCAGTCGAATGCTCTATCCCTGCATATGAAGGAAAGCCGGCCTATAGGGACGATATTGCTCGTGTGAGGCAACATAAGCACGCAAAAAATGCTCGTACTCCTTAAAAACTCCAGCAAAGGGAGAAAAAAATGGCCGCGTGTCTGCTTGCTTCACTGCAAATGTCGTCCAGAGACGATAGTCTTCTGCCGCCCTAGCCATGTAACTGCCTCTCCTCTCTCGCCACCCTCCTGACGCCTATACCCCTTGCACTTTCTCCATTCATGAGGCGTGCAATGTAGTTTTGTTCAATCAATAGGTAAGCAGTAGAATCGCAAAAGCTCACGGGTACGTCGTCTGCTTTAGCCACTTCTGGCTCATGAGCTCTCTGCCCTCCCGTCCGCCGGCGGCTTTCGCGTGCAGTTGTGCGTGTCAACCGCCTTGGATGTACCCGCGTCTGCAAATTACAACTGGAGTGCCCGGCATTACCCGCAAACAGGATATCGCCACCCCTGCCTTAAAGTTCTTCGCCTTGGAACTGCTCTTCCAAAAATACAGGGCCCACACCCATCTATACACGGATGGGTCTGTGACAGCTAGCTCATCGGCTATAGGAATCTGGTTCCCGTCCTCCTGTACCGCCTTCAGCGCAACGCTTAGCCACAGGACGACATCCATGGTCACCGAACTTGCCGCTCTGCGGGCTGCTTTCGCCTACATCATCGAGCAACCAGCACGTCAGTGGGCAATCTTCACGGATTCTCGGGCGGCCCTTCAGTGCTTAAAATCGTACCCGAAAGAACAGCTTGTTTTAGACATCCATGCATTGCACTTACAAGCTCTAAATGCACACCATCATGTAGAGCTTCAGTGGATTCCTGCCCACTGCGGTATAACTGGAAACGTCAAGGCGGACACTGCGGCATCGATAGCGCATGATCTGCACGGGCCAGTGATACCGATACCGTTCTCCAGAAAAGATGCTTCTGCCCTTGCGTCCAAGGCTGCCTGGAGATTTCAGCGATCCATGTGGGCTGTTGCGCCGCATAATTACGCGCCGCTTCACTCCATAGACCCGCACGGGACCTTTAGGATGCCTGAAGGACTTTCCAAGCATGACGAAGCGGTTCTTCACCGTGTGCGGCTAAATGTCGCTTACACCAATTACTTTCGATTCAAGACGAAACAGGCCGCTTCCCCCTTGTGCACTCTTTGTGACGTGCGCGAGGACTTGAACCACGTACTATGAAAGTGTACGCGGTATAGAGCCGCCAGAACGTCCCTTTTAGTGTCCTTGGGTCTTCCGCTTCTAGAGGCCTAACTCTCAGTGACGTGCTAGGCCCTTGGACGAACTCTAAACGAGCATCTCGAGCGACAAAAGCTCTACTGTCTTTCCTGCGAAGCACAGGACTTGATCAGACTCTTTAAACAGGTTGGCGCAAAGTGCTTACCTTTCAGAGAAGCTCCTTGTAGCATCCATCGTTGCTATTAGTTGAAGGCCCCATAAAATGAGCGTTTTCTTTCGGTGGAAGCAGATAAACAACACGCACACACGCACGTGAAAGCCGCCAGCGGACGGGAGCCCAAGAGAGTTCGAACCGGAAGGGGCGGAAGCAGACGACGCGCCCGGGAGCCATTGCGCATCTACCGCTTCTACCGCTTACCTATTGTACTGTATGGGCACGGCTTGTAGTAGTAGTTCGCCCTATGACATGGCGTCACGCACCCAAACAAGAGGGTTCGAAAAGGTACCCGCGTGTCCCTCGATTCAGCCTTCTGGCCAAAAGGGGATACTTCAAAAAGAAGTATATATAGGCAGTCCCGCTCGACACTCCTGGAACCACTGGCACTGGTCATACATGTTCACATTATTTAGCGCAAAGAAAACTGAAGGTACAGCCTGTAAAAGGCTTGTCTATAACACAGCTTTCGTGCTCTCAGCCTTATCCTGCCCCGCCGGTGCGGGATTTGAATAAAACTACTGCGGAATTCTGAAGTTTTTAGCCCTTCGCTTTTGCCTCCGACATGTTTGGAACGAGTATGTTTCGGCAGTTTTCGGATGTGGCTGGTTGAAGTTGAAATCGCTGTTATAGACAAGCGTTTTACCGACTGTACATTTGAGGCCAATATAAATACTTCACCGGCACTCCCCGCGCTCATTTAGTTAAGATTGCTCGTTGGGTTGGTTTTCAACGATATAACCGAAAAAATTTAGTGCCCTTCCACTCTGTGAAGGAGGATGACCAGCAAAGGTGCGGTGCCGAGCCTCAACGTGACCTTTGACTGGGTCGTAGTCCAAGGGGTGCACGAAGCAAAACACGTTTGTTTGTAATTTGCGATTGAGCATAGTTCCTGGTTAATCAACTGAATGAACTTTTGTAGAACTAGAGTTTTGTTCCGGTGGACAAACATTGGGCTGTCCGTTTCCCTCCCGTAGAATCCCATATGTATTGACAGCGGACTAGAATTCCACAATATTTACAACTTCACTGTGAACCATGTAATTTTGAAAACTATATAAAACACGGCGTTGCGTTAGAGTAGTCTTAGCGGCTAATTGTCATATAATTTGTTTCGGTATAGCTTCAATAAAACAACCGTTAGAGCGACTTTCTGTAATGGTATTCCCTCCGATCACCTCCTCCACAACGCCCCCATCACGGAGACTGAGCTCCGCAGTGCCCTCCGCGGCTGCAAGCGTAAGTCGGCGCCAGGAGTGGACGGCCTCACCTACCAGATGATGCGCAATCTGGATTAGGTGGGGTTCGGCCGGCTCCTGGCCGCCTACAACGACATATGGGACACGGGCCGGCTGCCACCTGAGTGGCTGCTAGCCATCTTGCGGCCAATCCCAAAGCCACGCAAGGGCCTTGTGGCAGTCACGGCGCACCGGCCCCTGGCCCTCACCTCCTGCGGCTGCAAACTGCTCGAACGGGGGCCATCGCAGCGGAGGAAGAGGCCATCCCCGAGCAGCTAACGAGCCTCCGGAGGCACCGAGCCGCCACCGACTCCATCGCCGACGTCGTGGCGGCCCTTGAACAGGCCAGGGGCTCCAAGAAGGTGGCGGCCCTGGTGCTGCTGGACGTGAAGGGCGCCTTCGACAACCTGCAGCGTCATGCCATCTCCCTGGCCATGGAGGAAGCTGGCATTGCGGGCAAGCTGCGTGGCTTCATCGAGGTGTTCCTGGCGGGCCGCACGGCGCAGGTGCCGGTGGGGGACGCCCAGTCGGCCCCCCGGCCGGTGGACGTGGCCACGCCACAGGGCTCCGTCATCAGCCCCTTCCTCTTCAACCTGGTGATGGCAGCCCTGCCAGGCTGCCTGCCCAGAGGAGGGGGCGACCGAGTGTACATTTCGGTGTACGCCGACGACATCGCCCTGTGGGTTCTGGGGCCCAACGGTCAGGGGAGAGCCATTGTGCGGCAACTGCAGGCGGCCATGGGTGCAGTCCAGGACAAGCTGGCGGGCGTCGGCCTACAGCTGTCGGTGACAAAGACAGACGCCATGCTGGTGCATCCGGACGCCGCCGCCCGTGGATGGACTCGGCCCCTGATCATCGATGGCGAGAAGCTCCAGTGGAGGACCAGGGTACGCTACCTGGGGCTCACCCTGGACCACCGGCTGAACTTCCGGCCGGCAGCCAAGGAGCTCCGAGCCAGGGCGCAGCTGGCCACCACGGCAGTTCACAAAATGGTGGCCCGGGACAGTGGCTGCTCACAGCGGCCAGCTTTCCGGCTGTACAATGCCTCCGCTGTGGGTCTCCACGTGTATGCGCTGCCGCTGGGGAGCCTGCGGAAACAAACCTGGCGGCAGCTGGAAAGAGATCACCGCAAGGGGGTCCGCGCTTGCTTCGGCCTGCCCCAGAGCTCGCCGTGCGAGAAGACACTGGCCGAGGCGGGGCGTGGACCCTCGAGATGACGGTTGACCAGCGGGCGCTTGGCCAAATTGACCGGCAGCGGCGCGCAGAGGGGGGCGGCCCGCTGCTGCAGCGATTGAGGGGCCACCGCAACTCGCGCATGGGGCGCATGCTCGCGCTCTACGAAGAGGTTGTGGCCCCCGTGGATGCAACACCTGGTTGCCCGGCATCAGCTCTGGCAACTGACGTAGGCTGGACATCCCATGTCCGTGCAGCAAGAGGCGGACAGCCCCCTGCGGACAACTGCAGCTGGCACGGGGCATCGTCTGGGGCCACTTAGACAGCCACGCCGTTGCTTACAGGGACGGCTTGGTGCGGCAGCAGCAGGGGTCGGCCGCAGCGGCCGCCGTGCTGGGAGAGGCCACCCGACAAGCGCGGCTACCCTACGCCTCTTCTTCGGCCACAGCTGAGCTGTTGGGTGTCGTACTGGGCCTGGACCTGCTGCTGGATATGGAGCCCTAGCCCGAGCGCTGTGCCCTGCTGTGCGACTCCCGGGTGGCCCTGGCGCGTTTCCGGGATGGTGACTCGCACTCCCTGTTGGTGCGAGGCATCCGGGAGAAAGCAGCGCAGCTGGCGGACCGGGGCACACGGCTGTGCCTGCAGTGGGGCCCCGCCCACGTCGGGCTAGATGGCAATGAGCGGGCGGACGAGCTGGCCACCGGGGGACACGCGCTGCCTCCCACGGACATGGTAGCCGAGGCGGCAGCGGCGGACGCCCGCCTGCTCATCCAACGGCACCTCCGGACAAGGCATCCAGACCCGCGGCTGTGAGTCGGAGAGAGCCTGCCGCCTGTGCGGGCATCACGCCTGCCTCACCGAGTGCGCTCGGCCGTCCTGCGCCTCCGCGTGGACGGCAGAGCGGAAACCCCGACTAGGGTGGGTGGCCAGCCCCGCCTGCACTCACTGCCGAGCGCCCATGCCCGCACGTAGTCTACGAGTGCCCCAGTTTGCGGCAGGGCGGGCAGAGCTGCTGGCCGTGCTACGAGGAGTGCGGCCGATCGAGGAACTGCTTTGGCCCCCAGGCAGTGGCAGGGAGCGGGACAAAGTTCTCGAGGCCCTGGGTGCATACCTGGGTGCCTCGGGGCTCCACAGCGCACTCCGCTACAACATGTAACCGCCCAGGTTGTAGTGGAGTGCAGCTGCAGGTGTAGCTTTCCTGTGTGTGTATATGTGTGTGTGTGTGTGTGTGTGTGTGTGTGCGTGTGTGTGTGTGTATGTGTGCAGGTGTCTTTTCTGCTACACCATTTGGTCCTGTACCTTAATGTTTATTTATATGTCTAGTGTTTATATGTATTTGTCCTGTGCTCTTGTTTAACTCCTCGTTTTTTTTTTCATTTTTTATCTTTCACCTCTTCGTTGTGTATATGTTTCTTCTTAATCTTGGCTATGTGTTATATGTGAGTGATGTAATCCAACTACCCTATCCACCTATTCCTATGTACTCTTTCCTCCCTATCCCACCTCCCCTACACCAGCAGGCGTTCCGGTGTCCGCCCCTAGGCGAGACAATTTACTCCTGCTGGTGGACCTTCCTTTCCTTCTATAGTTCAATAAATACATACATAAATACATTGACGTGATTCACTGTGCAAAATTAGATGTGGGAAAGCCGTCTTACAAAGATCAAGCTTACAACGATCCCGTTAAAGTCTGCTTAACCTCCTAACACAAAGGTATTGCTGAGAAGACATTTCAGGGCGCAACCCTTTAGAGCCCGTCTCTGGGCTCAGCCACGTCGGCGTCATCGTGACCGAGTGAACGATGGGAAGACCGACGAATGAAAGAAAGCAAAGGAGGAGCATGTCGCAAAATTGGGAGGGGAGAGCGATTCGCCGTGGCGGCGCGAGCCAGCGCTCTCCGAAAGTGTGCGGTGGGGGAAGGGAAGGGGCAGTACGTTGTGCCCGCACGAGGCGCTCGACGCTTGGCGAAAACGTGAGGGGGCCGTTCGCATGACAATGACGTGCGTTCGCTAAATGCTATGTTCAGACTACCGACTTAACAGCCGTATTGTGCGCTGTGGACGTAACAAAATGGCCTTTCACGCAGTTCGGTTGGCTGGGACGTCAAATGAAGTCATTATTTAAAGATATTACGACAGTTGCGACAACAGTCTGAACCCGGCCTAAGAGGCAGTTCGCGGTCCCTTCCTGAGACGCACTTCGCGCCGCCGCCACAGAGGCTCACCGTCAAGAGAACTCACGTGTGAGTGCTGCCCCAGCGCACTGCAGCCATCAGGAGTGAGTGCTGAACTGCGAGTGACGCGACAGGTCGTGCGCATCTGCAGCGGCTGTTGTGGAACGCGCACATGCGCTCTCAGCCACTTCTTACTGAGCAATGAGCGGCGCAACTGGTGGAACTGCGTCGTCTGCCGCTGCTGCTAAACGAGCTCCCCAAACAGCTGCGCCCAAATATCGCATTAGGGAGTATCGTAATAGCCGGCCAATTTTTTAAAGAAAATATAAGCCGTCTTGTCTAAAATATGAAGGACCTAGGACGTTTTTAATTGTATATGATTCTTTCCGTGCACCGGGGGTGTGGCGCGCAGTGTTACGATCCCGGGGATTTGAGTGGGCTCCGCAACGTGGCGCTACGCTCGCTAGCGATTCTTATCTACATCGCTCTGTTGATCTGCTGGATCCTAGCCATAGACAGCTTTGCTGTAAAAAAAATTGGCGGCGGAAGAAAAATAACGACGCGTTCAAAATGGCAAAGAAAGGCTCCAGATGCAAGCAGGCACGAAAAGAACAGAACACGCGCTCGTGCGGTTCCAGGCAGAACAAGAAACAAGCGATAAAAAAAATGATGCGAACTGCCCCAGGAGAAGGTGCGCGAGCACTGCGAATGCTGGAAAATTGATTGGATTGAATAAACTTTATTGTAGCGTGAGCTTCACTGGCCGAGGTTGAGCAGTTTCGCGTGGCTCAAGGACTGCCGTGCTCCGCAAGCGCGGCACGTGGCAGCCCGGTCCACTTGATGGTCATGACAGGGGTGGCCGGGTGTGGAACCGATGGCTCGTGCGTCGCAGCAACACGGGCGTGCGCCTGTGGAACCAGCTTAGCTCTGGGGCGAGTGGTGACGCTGCGCCGGAGCCGTTTGATAAATATACATGTGTCACATAATGCGTATACCACGTGTGTGTCATTGAAGCAGCAGTAAGCATGATAATCCAGCAAATCCTAGACAAACAGGAAAGCTAAGAATAACCAACTGAACCTTAGCTTACGCTACGTATATCCTGGCATAGCCGAGCTAAGCAACTGCTAATTTTTTTTAATTGCATTGAACAAAACTCTGCTCAATTCATCAAGACAGGAGTAACTCAGAAAGGGGAAGAGCGTGAGCGGTAGCAGCAAAGAGCAGAGAGCGGTGCCACAGCCCCTATAGCGAATCACTGCTCTTTGGTCTTTATCTTTTGTTCTTTGTTCTGCTTGGAACAGCACGAGCCGAAATCTTTTTTTGTGCGTGTTTATGTATGCTTTATTGCTATAGACAGTTTATGTATGCTTTATTGAAAGAACGCTACCCTCGATTATGCACTTACATTTTACCTCAAATATCCCCGAGGTTTCCTTTACGCTGAATAATGTTGACATTTATTAACTTTGCTAGCAGTTTTTAGTGTTTGCAACGATCTTGACTATATATTCTTTGTATTCGAGCATTGTTTCATTATGGCGGGGCGGCTGAATCGAGTGACAGACAGATCAGAATTTTCGCGCTTAGGTTGCCCAAAAAAGACTATCGCCTTTAAAAACAAAGAAAAATACGCTGTCTTGGTTGAGGTTCCCTCTTAACGCCACGAAGGAAACGTAAGGGTGGTGAAACAAGGACGCGCCATAGCAACGCTTTCGCTTGCATTAGTCGATAATTCTCATTATTTCTGTAGCTGTTTTGCATTCTGTCGCATCAATACGTCGTTCTTTCTCCTTTTTCCACGCGCAATTGTAGCGCCATTTTTTTGACGGCGACAACTATAATATCGAGGGCATTTTGTTATCACGAGCGTGAATTATTGACAATTATATTCAATTATTCAAATATATTCAATTATTGACGCCTTAGCAGACGCCTTTGAATCTTTTTCGGAGTTTAGCATCAATAGCGATATTGACTCGCTGGTTAGCACCTTCGAAAGCCTGGTTACATCTTGTATGCAACGTTTCGATCCTACCGAAACAAAAAGGGAAAAAAATGGCAGCATCTCCACTCCGTGGATGATGGCGAGGGTGCGGAGTACGGGGACTCGAAACGACATCCAAGTTGCGCCCCGAGTGACATTTTATTTGCGCCACCACCGTCATTTGATTTGAGCCGTGAGTTGCACCTTGATTATTGCCTAAATGAAACTGTAACTCACGGATCAAATCGAATTTCGCTTGATTTTCGCTTGATGGTGGTGTGCGCACGGATGGACGCGGACGGACATTGGGAGGTCCTAAGGTACTCCGCACCGTTACAGGCGAGGCAGTAAGCCGTTTGACACTCGCGGACTAACTGACACTGACTCGGGGACTAACTGGCGGGGACTAAGACGACTCTGTCTGATCTACCAGACACTTGTAGGCTCGAATCGTGCCTGTGCGTGCCTGAGTTTTTGCGATTGTAAATGGTATGCGCACGGACGCGGACGGACATTGTGCGGTCCTAAGGTACTCCGCACCTAAAATGCGAATTCCCATTGGATAAATCGTGAAATTCTTCAGTTGTCACGCCGCGTGCGTAAACTAAGGCGTGGAGCTACATAGCTTGCTAAGTAATAACCCCCGCAAATTTTGGTCATCTATATTGCCTAAAGACGCAGCATCTAACTCAGTTAATATAAACAATGAAACTACAAATGATCCAGTAAAAATCTCAAGCGCATTCAATACTATCTTTCATTCAGTGTTCAGCCGAGACAACGGCCACTCTCCAACGTTCTCGACTCTTAAAGGAGCCATGAAGACAAAATACAAGTTGGGTTTATTAAAAATACGGCTTAGTCCCGATAACAATGATACCAATATCATCGCAATCTTCGAACAAATAACGGAGATATAAAAGAAAACGTGTGAAGCAGTCGCGACCCCCTAGCCAATTTCCCGCAACTTTTCTATGATGTCACGGAACCTTGTTTGAGCGATTGGCGGCCACCTAACTGACCTGCCGCGACGACACATGACTGGACGTCTGTAATGGGGCCTCTAGTTCCATTTGACCGCATCACTTGAATGCTAACGTGCAGACAACGCACTGAAAAGTATGTTTTATTGTTGGCCCACGTTTGACGTCATTCTTGCTCATAACACGTCACTGTGGCGCAAAATTTGAAAGTTTTTAAATACTTCTTGCTTTTTTTTTTCGTTAAAAAACATCTTTTGTGGCTGTAATGCAGCTGAGTGAGATACTGAATCCTAGTTCTTTCAAATTAAACGAAGTTGTATTTTCTCTTCATGGCTTCTTTAAACCTTCTCTAGCCATGACTGATGTCACGGTTGGTGATGAAGGTGTCCTAAACCTTATACTCAACCTTAACACGAAGAAATGCCAAAGACCTGATGGGATTCCTAACAAGTTTTTAGTTCACTACTCCTTATGGACATGTCGCTATGTAACTGTCATCTTCAATAAATTACTTGTAACAAACACAGTCCCTAGTTCATGGAAAATAGCTAAAGTGTTTGCATTACTATATGAATCTCACGACGAGCAACTATTTAGTAACTACAGGCCTATATCACTAGCAGCTTAGTCGTGTAAAATGCTGAGGCATACAATCTACAAACACGTAATGCAGCATCTAGAAATGAATAACTTATTGTCTCACGTTCAACCCGGGCTCAGGCGAGGTTTCAGTACCATCACTCAATTAACCGAATTTGTTCACGACATCACTCACTATCTTAATCCTGGAACCCAAACCGATGCTACATTTATTGACTTTTCGAAAGCTTTCGATACAGTGCCCCACGCAAAACTCATCTGCAAATTACAAGCCATTATGAATAACACAAAAGTCGTTAACTGGATCTCAAACTTTCTATCCAACCGCTCGCAGTTTGTCGAATTTGATGGGGCAGAATCATCATTATCCAGTGTGTTGCCCGGTGTTTGTCAGGGGTCAGTGCTGGGACCATTACTATTCTTACTATACATAAATGACTTACCTAACGACATCAACTCAAAGATTCTCTTTTACGGGGATGATTGCGCCCTGTACGATGCAATTACATCGCAAGAAGATCACCATCGTCTAAACGAGTCATTTTCTGCATTTTGCGCACGGTGCGAATCATGCCAGATGACTATTAACTTCAGCAAAACGGTAGTCATGTCTTTTACCAATAGTGCATCCCCGTTCAATTTCCCCTACTCTTCGGGTAATATTTCACTATCAAAGGTTCCGCAATTTAAATATCTTGGTGTTTACTTTACAGGTAGCTCATCTTGGTCTAAACCAGTGGTTCTCAGCCAGGGCTGCCCCGGGGACCCCTTTTGTGCTTACGAAAGTGATGGGGGACCCCTTGACGGAGCAGGTGTTGGTAGGTGTCATAATGTCAAACAATATGCACTTGCAGCCTAAGTCGCCCACACACTTACCCCATGCCCGCCAATTCTGCTTGACGTTAATGACAATGCACGTCATAATGGTATATAGTTGGCTCTTGAATCTAAAAAGTCTTCTAAACACCTACATGCTGACTATTTTGTTTCTGTCTTTTTTCTTTCTCATAGCTGGTGTGTTGTGCAAAAAGCAGATGTTAAAATGTATGCTACGCGGAGAAACTAAACGCACATGTAATGCGGCGAACGCACCCGTTTGCATTGCAAGCAAGTGCTGGCAAAAATCAAGAAAAGAGTGGCGGGGGTAAAAGTTTTGAGGGAGGCTTCGCGGACCCCTAAAATGCTCTCGCGGACCCCCTGTGGTCCGCGGACCCTCATTTGAGAACCACTGGTGTAAACATATCGATTACATCTCGGCTAAAGCTAAAAAAACTTGGTTACCTGAAACGTACACTGACCCAAGCCCCAAAAAACACAAAGCTACTCATGTACCAAACACTAATACGCCCGATACTTGAATACGCCTCTGTCGTATGGAACCCGCTCAAACAATGTGACATAAACCGTATTGAAGCCATACAAAAGAAAGCCGTCCGATTTATGTGCCGCTAATATGACCGCAACTTTTCACCTTCCTCAGCCCTTTCGTCCTTGAAACTAACCGAACTTTCTGCGCGCCGACGCATAGAATCACTCAATTTTTTCCACCGTATCATTCACTCTTCGTATCGCTTGTCATCTGCCGGCTATGTAACACTAGCTAAGCCGTCAGCAACAAGGAGCAATCATCACTGGAATGTTTCCCCTCACCACCCACGCGCTGACACATTTAAATTTAGTTTCCGCGCGCGATAGAACTTTGCAATTCTTTGCCAGGACACGTACGTTCCCTCCCATCTAATACATTTTCGACTGCACTTCAAGAGAACTAACCAATGCCTTTTTTTTTTCTTTTCTTTAACACGCATATTGTATTTTCGGTGATTTCTGCTTGGTCTATATTTAATGTGTGTGCTCTTTGATGTTCCCGTGTGCAGGGTACTTAGTCAATGGTGTAAAACATGCGTGAAAATGTGTAAATACGCATACCTTGTGTATTGTATATGCGAGCATATGTTTGTGTACTTTTTTGTACTTTTTTGTTTACCTTATTTTTATGTACGACTGCTGTACAACCGTGCACGAACAGAAACGTTGTACATTCTCTCCCACTCCTGCTATAGCCCCACAAGGGCTGCAGTATGCTCAAATAAATAAATAAATAAATAAATAAATAATAAATAAATAAATAAATAAATAAATATTTGAGTACAGCACAAATTACGACAGTATTGCCCTGAAAGAAATAGAAGCTTTAGGCGATTATAACGCGCTTCATCGGTGATCCATCGTGTAACCTTGATCACCTTTAAACCCGCCGCAGTGGCTCAGTGGCTAAGGCGTGCTTCCCTCTCGCAGTGCAAGCAGTTACGTCGTCACGTCGCGTTTGTTCGAAACATACCGTGAACTCCCGTCAAGACGAACTCGAAAGGACCATGCACTGTTCGTCTTATGAGAACTTCGTCTTCGCTGCTGAGCACGAGGTCGCGGGTTCGATTCCCGGCCGCGGCGGCCGCTTTTCTGATGGAGGCGAAAAGCAAAACCGCCCGTGTGTACGAGATTTCGACGCACGTTAAAGATCCCCAGGTGGTCAAAATTAATCCGGAGCCGTCCACTACGGCGCGCCTCATCGCCTGCGTTGCGTCGGCGCGTTAAACCCTGCAATCAATCAATTGATCACCTTTAACGACGTGGCGTTTTGTAATAAAGCTGGAAGCATGAGCGCACGAGTTTCCCGGTGTTTTAGTACCGTGACTGCATGAAACGACGATTACAACGACGAAGACGACAGGAGACGCCAACAGCCCCAGCCCCTTAGGGACTTGGCCCCTAAAAAAACGTGTTTTGTTTCGTGCACTACTTGCAGTGCGCCCGGGTTCACTGGTCATGCTTCTTCGCAGAGTGGAAGGGCACTGAAATTTTCTTTTGCAAATATCGCACCAAACATTAAAAAAATACCAGGAAAGAAGTAAATCACCAGATAACACGTCAGAGTTTATTAGGCACATTGGCAATACATGAAAAGTTCACGAAAGCTCATACATTGTTCACATCCAACGCGTGACAACATCCGTGAACACGTCGGTTATTCTTTGCTACACGACCAAACTAGACATATATGCTCATATAAAAGGCCAACACATTCAATGTGTGCGTGTTGTTTATTTCTTTTTCAGAGTCCTGGTAGAGAGAAATAAAGGAAGAGAAAGAGAGGGAGGCGAGGCTTAAGAGGCAGCAACTGCACTACACCCCTAATTGCACGGTGGAAAATCGGCCTTGCCAGTTTTACTTGGGCCTGAAATTCCACACCCAGGCAAAGGGCACATTTCTGAAAGATTGCTCCTGACGGACGGCTAGTATGATTGTCCAAGCAACCGCTCTTTTTTACTGTTATTTTACTGCTTGCTTTTGAGAACAGACAAAATACAGCACCAACACCCTCATGCACCGTTCATTAAATACAATAAGGCGTTCCTGTACGACACACTGCTTTTTTTTCTCTTCAATATACATGAAACTTGTGAATGCATCTTCCAATTTTATTTTACGTTGTGAGCGCTGTACCTAATATCTGTATGATTTGTGCCAGATTACGTTTCTGCACAGAGTAGTGAGCGTACCCACACACAAAATATTGTTTCAGTTTTGTTTCACCGTCTACATTTTCTTCAGACATTTTCCATCGAATTCCCACCTTTGGCAATGTGCACATACGTCATTTCAAAAGACGCCCACACTCTTTTTCCTTAAGCTCATCGACTAGAATGATAGTAAGCCCTAAAATCTCTACATGGCAGCGTTCCCAAAGGCCTTTCGGAATTACAGAATCAAAGTGGGAGAACTCCTTCAGTGAGAAAGAGCCTATAGATGTTCGAAGTGACCAAAAACTTAGCTATCCGTTTTAGTACAATGCGCTAAAAATACGCCAAAGGCATCGGTAAAATCCTCGAAGTTGTTTTGGCAGAGCAGGGTATCGTATTGGGTGAATATTAGGCTCAAAACACAGACTTTAAGGTACGCAGATACTTTCTCACATAAATGAGGAGTTTTGTTCTCTAGCGAACAAAAAGCTAGATGTCCGGAAAGGATGTTCCTGGAGAGGAATGGTGAAAGTCGCCGCCAATAGCGCAGTAGGCTGTAATCTGGACGGATTTCGACATTCCTGTCTTACACGAGGCAGAATGCTTCAAGTTCGTCCAAACTACGTAATGAAGACAGTGAACAGCATTTGGGCAGCCATACTAAAATTAACACTGAATAGGGGCTAGCTGCTCATCTTGGCATAAATGTAAGTACGGATGCTGCAGGCTTTGGTACTTCACGTTTTTAAGCAAACAAACAGGGTGGGATTGACCGGATGGAAAGGGTTGCGCATGTCTTCGAACAGCCTGGCCTGTCAAAGAAAGCCTGCAAAATATAGCTTCCCTTATACTTCAAGGTGATTAGCCTATGTTTTGGGGCCCCTTTGGGTTTTCGCAGACATTTTGGCTGCCCACACTTAGGGTTCCATTCAGTCATCGATCGTACTATTATAACAGAGCAGAAGGCGGCGCTCCTTTGCGCGTCTTGGTTCGTGACGGCACCTGAGCTTGCAAGTTGCTGCCTATAACCAAATTCAAACCTGACTGTTATGTCAGAGGATATATTTATAAATTTTCACAGTTCAAAAGCTTGCCATAGTTATTTATTGAAGATAATTGAGTCTGTTTTGCAGTACACGATGTGACACTTCAGGCCTGAATGCACTGCCTGAGCAGTGCCGTGAATATATCGGCTCCCAACGCATAGGTTCCACGATTCATCTCCGAGGAGAACAGGTGACCACCTGGAAGAAAGAAGCACTGCAAGGCATTCAAAGCAAGTTTAACCTGCAACTTATCTGTGAATGGGGTACACGCCAAAGTAACCAAGCCGCACAAAGAATTCCAACAAGAAAGAAACAATAAAAACAGATGTGAAGTTATCATGATCACAGTGTATACGGAATATTGTACGGGGAGTGTTTTTGCCGGCTTCGGGCACGTATTACACATACGATTATTGAGACTTCGAAGAAAGTACCAATTTTATTTGCGTGAAATAGTGACAACGTTTTCGACAATATTCGAATGCTCATTGACAGGACTATGCATATGTTGACTGCAAATTGCAATGAAGCATAAGCGGTGAATATATAGCGGCGCTCATTTTAGCTTACTGCCACCTCGCCTCTTTTACGCCATGTTTTCTAAATTCCTATGAATGTGTCTGCACCTGTGATGACTCCTACCTAATTCAGCAGATCCCACTGGCAAAGACAAATTTGGCACAATGAATCTCCACGAAAATCGAAATACGTTCTTCTGCTCGTCTTCCGGCGACGGTGAAACTAAGCGTGGTCGCACTCAAATCAAGCCTTTATTCACGTACCGTCTTTCCGCCTTTCCTTTAATTTCACTTTGTACAAAAAAATTTCCAACTGAGAACTGGCAGTGAACACCAAAAAAGCAGATTGCCTGCGCGGTACTGAACGCCTATGAACAGGGCCCTCGACAGGACCCCTCAATTCAGTACAAAAAACGTCCCGCCTGATGGGAGCGCTAAAGTATACACAGTGCAACACAAACACGTGCGCTTAAAATGGTATGTAAGCACGAACGATACGTAAGACGTACACCGAGAGGATTCCACCCTGGTCGGGAACAGAGCAACAATGATGCTGAGATGAGTATGAGTGAACAGAGAGCAGCTAGTGCGTTTAACATCAAAGCCAACACAAGCAAGTTGCATTCGGGCCGGGCCCTGGTCTGAGGAGCGTGGTCAGCCCTGCCGGAAGATCCGGAAGGACAGGATGGCGCCAATCAGGTACAGCGCCCCGTTCATGATGCCGAACACCTGCGGAGAAAATCACACCAGCCTGCAACACCATGTGCACACCAGCTAGCCGCATATAGATTACTGGACACTCCGTGAGGCGGGCGGGGAAGGAAGGTGAGCTAAAATACGCTACAGCTACCAACAAAGAAACATCCCTTATTTTTGCGGGACCATTAAAAATTGTCCACTTTTCTGTACAGCCCATTTATTGCGCCGACACGGTATGCATCTCATAATGGGCCTGGTAGTGCCGATACTGTATTTAAAGGGACACTGAATGGAGTAATTGATATTGTCTGAATAAAATATTAGGTTAACGTTTCAAACCTGTAAGCAAGATTGCAAGTTTTTTTTTCTTTTTTCTGTCATTTTACAAGATTTCTTCTTCAATATCACATCATACCCTCACTGACTTTGATGACACCTATCAAGTGCCAGAATTCAACACACTGCGAACTGTGCGTGAACAAAGAAAACGCACGTGTAAGCCATGAAATAGATGAAAATGAACGTTTTAAACACTGAGCTAGTGCCAAATGGCATTGCAACAACGAGGTGCCCGCATGTCGGTGCGCCGGTGTGCCGGGGGCTGTACCGGTTCTCTAAATTTGCGTTGGGTGTCCCCCAAAAGAGCAAGAAAGTTCAAATAGGATGCCAGAGCTGGTCGAAAAGCTGTTTCCGTGCTTGAACTACCGCAATTTTGGTTCTGAGAAAAAATTGTTAACACCCTTTCGCGGGGTGCGTGAATGTTTCTGTAGCCTCTTTTTTTCTTAAGCTGGTTCAGTTGGCACAACCGGCTAACTGCGAGCCAGCCTTTCCATTTTCATTCTGTTCAGAATAAAGAAGGACAACAATTTATTAGTTGATAAGTCCACCATGACTGTTTTAATTTTTCGTGCGGCCTGCAAGGGAAAAGTGAAGGGATTGGTCACATTTGTTCCGAGCACTATATCTCGGCAAAAATATTCCGTGTACGTCGTTTCCAGGTTAATTCAGGCGTCTCCCTCTTCAAGTTACTGAGGACCGGGATGACCCGCCGGGGTCCCTTATCAAAAGCAGGATACCGAAATGATAATTCTCAACGTGTAGGGAAAGCACAAATGATGCACTTCAGAATCAACAGCTTTGCTGGTCACTGACCGCTTACTGAGTGCGAGTGTCCCACAATTTTTTTTTAAAGTGGCAGGCAGGGAGGTAACTTTAACAGTTTTGGCTCAGAAATTTTGCCATGCAAACGGTCTCAAAGTTTAGTCTTTGCGATCGTTACACCGATTCTCTCTGCTCGTGGGTGCGAGGAGGAGGCACAATGTTGCTGAAGCAATCGAGCTCACCAGTTGGATGGAGTGCGGAAGATAAGAGGTCCTCTAAACACAAAATCAGGTCCATTCATGGGAGCAAACAGTGCAAAAAAAAAATGAACAGCCCGGAATATTACAAAATGGGTTATAGCAGTTGGTTGAAAATGATTTTGGATACGCTGCCTGCGATGGTCAGCCACGTTGAAACCATATTACTGGCCGTTGCGGCAATAAATCTGTCAGAAAAAAGATTTAATGCAGCAACACCACTGGGAGCGATATCAATACAGAATTCGGGACCACTGCACAAGAATTTGGGTAGGAAAGAGGCAATGTTCTTTGTTGCGGTGGCGTTTCACATATCTGTCATGTCACAAATGTGAGGAATTGGATGTTTATCCCGCTGCCCATCCACAATGGATACCCAGACAGCTATCCCGGAAAAGCTGAAAAGTTTCAGCAGTAAAAAAAAAAAAAAATCTCCGAAATGAGACCCTTAGAAGATATTTAAAATGGTTTGAGCATCATAAACACTCAAAACGCAGGTCCCACACCTAGCGGAACTTCGCAATGTCCCCGTGACAAGGACATGTTTGATATCGCCCTCACCTGGGATCCATCTAACGACAGTATTGCGGGAAGGCGAATCTTTACAGGAGGACAGTTATACAGATTGGGGAAAGCCATCAGGTTGGTTGCATTGGTCCCAGCGCAAATTTCGAGAGCAGCGGATTGCTAGGCGCCAGATCATTTCCGGCTCAGCCAATGTGTTTGCATTAGTCCATGATAAAACGTCATTGATATGACTCCTTATTGACACGAGATATGACTCGACACCTTCCTACGAGCAACTACTTAAACTAATTCTCAGTACGTAGTTGCCGCTTCTGAGGTGACAGCACTGCTGGCTGGCAATGGCGACAACTGGGGCCACATGACAGGGGCTACATGGCATACCAAAGACAAGAATGTGTGTGGCAGTCACAAACGGAGCTCAGCGTTGATTTCAAGTCAGAAACAATGCCGTGAGCGCACTATCAGCTGCACATTTCTTATGATACCGTGTCCTTTTTGTAACATTTTTTACAGTGTCTAAGCTTTCAACCCAGTGCAATCGCAACATCCCCTGGTTCTTGTCACCCTCGCACAGGTAGTTGTACAGGAATTGAACACGCCCAACCAGCAACCCGAGGCATACATATATGTCACGTGGCGGGGGCCGGCTCCCTGACACCACAGCTCCCAGTGCACCTTCTTTCTATGACAGATGCAGCAATGCCTGCCCCCGTTTCTTATGAGCCCTGCAGCGGAGGTAGAACACTTACGGCGGCTGCTATGCGGGCGTCGTAGTGCTCCCCACGGAAGCGGCGGTCGTAGTCGAGCGTCTTGGTGAGAAGCGTGATGCCCGCCGCCAGGTACAGCGCGCACGCCACCAGGTGGAACAGGATCTCCTGCAGCCGAAGAGAGAAGAGAACTCGTGTAATTTTGTAGTGTTTGGAGGGTTGGAAGCTTTCATGGGGGCAGTCAGTACCACGGGTGAGGCACGTTGACAGAAATACGCCAAGTTAAAATTGCCCCAGTGCCCGAGTGAGGACGTGCTTTAATATAGTGGGGTCACCAGCTGACTTCTTGCCTTGAAGCTCCTACTACAAAGTAGCTGCCGTGTCTGCAAGCTCAATCATTGTGAGCGGACGTTGAAACCACAGTTTTGGGTCTTACGTGCACCTCGTGCCGCCCCTTGGAAGAGTGAAAAAAAAAAATTTCAGTGATCACGGTGACTTCCTGAAAACTGAAGCACTAGATGCACCTCTTTTTCGCTTTACAAGAACGTGATTCGAGAGAATGTAGGTATTTTAATTGCTGAGCTTGAAACATGAAAAGCAGGGCGTGACCTATGTAATTGTTACAAATTGAGGAAGGACAGAGAAAGGTTTATTGGAATGTGCAGAGGTCAGCGTGTAAGAACATAGTACCTGGCCTGCTAGGCTGCACTTGGACAGGTTGGGAGCAAAAGAAAAAAGAAAGCAGGTTAAATTAGGGGAAAAGATGAGAGCTGACAATGAGAGAAATGATGGTCAAGCTGCACATCAAGGAAATGAAACAAACTTTATGTGAGTTGTGATAAGACTCTCGCCACATCCCAGCCCACACGATTACAGCGTGGCAGAAGGAAATACAAAAGCTTAAGCTTTCCGAGAAAGAAAACAAAATGTCGCTTATAGAGCACTTAGGCACAAGCTACCCTGTATCTACAGCCTGCTGCGCTACAGAAACAGTGCCACATTTTTAGGCCACACTGCTACTTTTGCTCAGCAGCCAGCTCTAGTGCTCGAAGCCATTCACTCCGATACAGGACGAGTGTCCAGTCATATATCCTCCTGTATAACCGACTGTGCCTGCTCTGTAGCCCCGAAATTCTTTGGAGCAGCCCGTTCACCGTGGGGGCGCCAACTTCCCAGGTTTTTCGATGGCCATGCCGATGTGTACTGCTGTTTGAAGCGGAGGTGAACTGAAACGCACCTTGGCGTCGTCTGCTACGCGAAGGCGTCTTCCAGTTACAAAAGTACGCAAAACGGCGAGCTTGGACTTCATGAGCCAATATTAAAGACCGAAGGTTTATGCGTGGCGTCGCAGAACTAAACGGCGTTCAGTGTACTGTTCCCGCCTGCACACTCGCCTTTTTGGGTTCACTACGGGAGTTTCACAACAAAATGTATACATGTCCTCACGGTTCTCACTGCGATAAGAGCCAGTTAACTTTTTTTCCGCTCTAAAGGAGTTGATAGGTGAAAAATAATGATTCTTGATTCACGTTTAGTGATAATTGAGTCATACTAATGAAATTTTGTTTGAAGAAGTCCAAACAGTTGAGCTCCCCTTTCCTACTTACAAGCCCATTCAGTCTTGTTCTGCGGCTGAGATTTTTTACGGTCTCCGAAAGGGTACACGCCCACCCTCCTCTATCCATTCCCTATTTCTCCGTCGCCGCTGCTCCACGAAATGTTGCCATCGCGCATGTAGTAGATTTATTGACGACGCGGTAATCCGCAATCCCTGGCTGCTGCGCAGAGAATGACGACTTCAAGCTTTAGCTCAAGGCGACGCTCAGTATTGGAGAGCCCCTATATACGCTTAGGATAAACATTCAGCATGCGCTTAGCTTATTTCTCTCGCTACTTCTCCCCGGTACATTCAATCTTCCCTCACCAATCACATATCGATGAACCGATCAATTCCCAGTGGGTCACGAACCCACTCGTGAACTCGTCCGTAACATTTCTGGCGGAATCGAGGGAAACCCAGAAAAAAAAACTTTTGCGTTAAATTATTTACGAACGAACAACGTAGCCCGAGAAAGACCATCTCTTTTATAATTACACTGTTAAGTGCTAGCGTCACCCTAGCAAGATGGTTTTATTTCTGGCCTCGTGAATTTCTATACCTTTTTTGTTCAAACAGGAGTTGCCCGTCAGTGCTAGAGCCAGAGTCGCCTGTATTTTTTGTTTGTAAAGGGGCTTGACAACTTTTTTGAAACCACTCATTGTTGCCAGGTGTGTAGACAAATGTTGACCGCGCCCTCGCCAACACAGGAGAACCTGGGATTAGGGCGCCACCGGAGAGAACGGCGGAATTGTTACACAGGAGCACGGCCGCTGGATGAAAGGCGCTCTCATCCAGCGGCCGTGACAGGAGTTATGGTCCAGTTGCCACGGTTAACCCTCTACAAAAAGCTCACCTGGGAAAAACTGCGCTACGAGCACCGTGGCTACGAGTAACTGCAGCATTCAGTTGCAGTAAATGGAGCTTTCCTGTGGCTCAGTCGTACACAAATTAAACACGGGGTGCTCAGTCGCACTTTAGAGCATGGCTCTATTCGACTGGGCCGCACTGTGCGTGCGCCAGTGGAGGACGTTGCGGGAGTCACTCACGAAGGATGTGCGCGAGAGGAGCGAGGACGAGGTGAAGGACCAGCAGGAGGAGACGAGCAGCATGAAGGTGCACAGCAGGCACCCGAAGGCGGTCAGGATGAAGTACAGCTCGTGGCCCGGCATGGCGAACAGGTCCACCTGGCTGTGCTTCGTGTAGTGTAGCATCAGGCCCAGGCAGATCGTCCCGAACACCTGCGCACCGACGCGGAAATACGCCACCGCTCGTTGATACTGGGCTGCCAGTCAAGAATACCTTACTGCTCGAACCGGCAGTGCACCTCAGGATCACGCTTTGTCACCCCGGTTGCAGTATCAGCTAGAAAACATTGGCGACGCGTATTCCCAACTGTGCAGTGGTTGCCGCACTTGTGGCAAATTGGTCTGCTTTGAAAACGCCAACCTCGATTTTTCTTTCTTTCCAAGGCTATGCCTGTATCTAACAAATAAACCACTAAAATGACCAGTTGTAATTTTGATTGAAGTTTTGGGCCATTCGGGTTCATGTTCGCCGCAATAAGTAATGTCTGATTAGCGGATACCATTGCTCTACATCAGTCTTCTTGTCCTCAAAGCTTTGTCAGGTTTCCCTAATGTGAACCCGTTTCTTTAGACGCGCGCACAGAAACGTTTTGACATTATTTCCGGCAAAATTTTTAACTTGAACATTCATATAACCGTTCGCGGAAAACTGCAAATACTTGGTAGCTGTGTGCTCTGAACGACTTCACAAAATCTTCATGTAGCTTCTATCGTACCTACAATGTAAACAAATTTTCATCCGTGGAACAGTGCAAAAGGGACGTGGACGTCACGTAGACGGACACAGCGCAGACTAACAACAGGCGTTTATTGCACGAAAAATACTTATATGCAAAATTCAGTTGCAACAAAGGAGGGAAAAACGGTAGAGGGTAGAAACACATATACGTTTCGAGCCGTCACTGCAGTTCACGTGTGATCGCCAGATAAATAAGCCATGTCTTTGTCTGTTAACAGTACAGATGGGTAGCTGACACACGTCTCTTTGTGGGAATAAATCTCGTAGGCTTCAACGATCTCCCGCGTCAGTTGGTCCTTACCTCCGGAAATTATGGAGCATTTTCTGAGATCAGGATAGCAACCACAATCTTTAAAGTGTGCGCCTAGATGTCCGTTATTTGCTATGTCTACGTTAATGCGTGCCGAGGGCGCCCAAATTTTATAGCCTTTGTTTAGCACCAATATCGGCAACGGCACTTGCCTGCTCATCTAGTCGAGTATTGGCAGTAACGCGCTGCTAGTAACGGCGTACGTTACCGGTAACTATAGTGGCGTACGAATATTCGCAACTTTCGAATATCGAAGCGAATAACGAGACGATTGATCCGGCTTCAAATCCAGTAACACTATTCGAAAACTTGGAATATTTTCAAAGTATTTCGAAGTTCATAAACGCACAGGGACAGTTCTTTAAATAAAAGCGATTACACGAAATTATGTCCAGTCAAAAACGAGAAATTCCACGCTAAAAGCACACGAAAAAGCCTGCGGACACCTCGGTACCTGCTAAGGGTTCTAAACGCGAACGCAGTTGAACGTCCAATTGAACGCCCAGAGAAGCTTTGCATCCTCCCCGTGTTCTGGAAGGGCCTCATTCTCTTACCGCTTGAGACGATTTTCTTCGCGATCCACTTCCGCCTTGCGCTTTCGAATGGCTTCGATATGTCTCCTATGCGTTGCGCAAGCGGATTTTGCTGCCTGTCCGGTCGATCGCTTGTCTGCGTTCTTCTGCTCCCTCACTCCATTTGCGGTGTTCTGGCATGGACGGCCAACTCTCGCTACTGCCTAGTTGAAGCACGTGCTACGGAACGCCCCGCGCTATGGAACGCTTCAAAGGCGCGTGGCCTAAGAACCATTCCGCTTTACAGGCGCCAATGCCTAAGCTGGCTGCTTCTCTCAATGGGAAATTTAGGGATTTCATATTAGGATGCGTTATTTACAACAAGTTTAAACTTGTTTGGCTGTGGATTTGAACGCAGGCTGCAACCGACTACCGCAAAAAGGCCCCGGAGATCAGCCTTTGGGGCACAAGAGCAATGCGAAGTAGCTCCACGGAGCAAGAATATGTTTAGCTGACGAAGACGCCGATAGGACACATGGGCGCATAGAAATAATCTGACGTGGAACTACCAATGAAGACTCCATTTCTTCCCCTCCTTCTCCCAGTTTTTGGGCAAAAAGAAAAGTTGCTCCACCACCACAACCACCATCAAACATGCCCCGGCTTCGTCCGCCGCAAACGGTGGCAGGCTTTTCCGCAATGCATCAGTGACATGCAGCTGAGGGGCAAGAGGAAGGGGCTTCCAGAGCCCCTCTTATCTCCTTGACATTGGGCCAAAGCCCCCATCGCGCTTCTGTTTTCTCAGAGCAAAACACGGTTGCGCTCAAGCTGCATCGGTCAACAACCTGTAGATAAGACAGCCTATCGGCGTACTGCCGAGTGCCGGGTTTTATGATCCAAAAGGGTACCATGTTGGGCTATAGTTGGCGGTCAGATACGAATTATGCACAAAGTTGATCTCTTTTAAACCTCTAACGTTACTTTTCTGTTATGTATATGACCGAGCAAAATGACGGACTTGCCTGCTTTCGCGCTACCAGACACCAAGATAAAGCTGCGTTAACAAGAAGGCGTTGGCACCACGGCACTTGCGAAGTTAGTCGTGCACATTTATTACCACGCGTACTACGTGCGCCGATTTTCACCTCAAATCTTTTGTTCCATTCGTACAACGAATATTTAAGATTATTCTGCGTACTTGTGCGCGTGTGGAAACATTCACGGCGCAAGTGTTTCTTCGTAAATCGCTAAATGTTCGCTTCAGTTCGCAACTATTCGAACAAAATAATTATTCGCTGCGCGTCCGCTTAGAAACCGAAAAACACTATTCGTACACCAGTAACCTGTTACATTTTTACGTAATTTAGTAACATATGCCTCACAGTTTCGAAACAGTAACGGCGAGGTACTTATGTTAATATTTTTGACAAACATGTAGGCCCCGCACCGTTACTCGCAACATCTATTTCCAACGGCCAGTCTCCTTTTCCTCCCCTAAAAACCAAGAAGCGATGGTAATGGAAACACAAACGCCTTGCGTGATGCATCAAATGCTTCCCCACCGCCGCTCTGCCACACGCCTTTCTCCACTGAGCTTTGTTCCGAAACAATAAAAAAGAAAGAAGAAATGCAGGTACTTTGGACGACGGCCTCTCTCCCTCCTCAGACGTTTCGGAAAGTGCGGACCGTATTAAAATACACACACACACGCACAGAGAGAGAGAGAGAGAGAGAGAGAGAGAGAGAGAGAGAGAGAGAGAGAGAGAGAGAGCGTGTGTCGTCGGGCCGATGCATCCCATGCCAATAGTTGCGGCACACGCTATAAATTCTCGGAAGCAGCCCCTTCACAGTACGGGCCGAGTTTTAAGTTCGATGCCAGAACTGTGCGGCATAAATAGCGCCGTTGATTTCGATTAATGCCGCCTCACGCGGAGAGCGACGAAGCGCTTAGTCTGCAGGCAGAAGCGTCAACGATCCGTTTCGGTTCTTTTCCCGCGAATTGTTTTCGCCGAGTGAGTCTTGGGGCTCGTTGCGTGTCGCTGGAAGCATTATCTTTTCAACCTTCGGCTGCCTGCCCCTGTCCGCCCAGATCTCACTAAGGGAACTTGGTCAATGGACACCTTCAGGAACGGCATATTTGTCGGGCAAGAAAAGTGCCGCAACATTTCTTCAGGTGCACTGTAAATGCTCGGTAACATGAACGTTTCGCCTGAGGGCGTGCGTTTGCATGTTTCTGTGTGAGTGAAGTGTTCCTATCACCTCCACCCCCACCTGACGAAGCGAGTCGGGCGCCTGGCCTGGCTGACCTCGCAGATTAGAGTTTCCTGGCTTCCACTTGAGGACTCCGCTCCCGGTTTACTTATCGCGGCCGTATTATCGGTTCAATATACAGGGGTGCGTCTGGGAGTTTCCGGAGGGAGTGCAATGTTCGATATTGCGGCCACCACGATGAGAGTAGCGATATTGCGTTTTGCCTTTATTAGCCGCTTCTAGCATAAGTTTTCAAAAAAAAAAAAAAAGCGGGGGCAGCCTTATTGCTGTTATCATGCGGTAGACCAACAGCAGCCGGTGCACTAATTAACCCGCCGCTATTTTTCCTTTAAATACGTAAGAATCGCGCACAGCGTCATCTATGTTAACCTGAAGGTATTTCAGTAACTTTTTTTTTCCGAGCTTACCATTGGATTTACACAAGGAGCGGGTTTCCTCTCTGCACAAAGTCTTATGAAGCAGTTAAAGAAAACGAACAAGGCTATGACCAACCTTATCACTAAACGCGTAGCCCCAACCCCCTCTCCCACCTCAACAACAAGGAAGAGGATATGGGGGCACTTAAACAAGCTCCCCCCCAATATCACAGTCCAGTTAACCCTCATTCTGGAATAGTTTTCTTAGTCCTTTATAGAACGGCGGATCAGCTGTGCTACGTATCGATCGTGTGAAATTGCATTGAAATGCTCTGAATTGTCGGAATTGCACTGGCCGCTGATACTATCTCAACCGCTGAGATGAACTGCGCATGCTCTAAACGAATGCAGTGGGTAGTTTAGAGCACACATCATCCAACATCAAGGTCCACTTCTTCATAACCAGTTTTCTTTAGAACCACAATGGCGAAGAGAACCGGGAAAGCCCGCTTTGCACGTAAACGATTACTTGCCGTAAAGTAGTTAATTTAAATAATAATCAGAAGCTCGCGCCTTGCTAACGATCCGAATTTCTCGCGGTTTCCTGTCAGCCGTTTCGTATACAAAGCACTGACACTGCCCCTGGCGTAAAAACTGTCTGTTGCCAAAAGTCACTTCGCTTGGATGTCGTCGGCATTTTGGGTGCTGTGTATTCAGATTACACGCAATGAGGACCCGAAAACAGGGTGACATAGCGCTGACACCATGTTATCAAACAGCATTAATGACATGGCTAACAACGCTTTTCACCTTATTCATTCTGTTTGTTGATCATGACCATCCGGAGTATTTCTTTTTATTCTTATTTTCAGAAGGACCGGGGGAGGGGTATTTGTAGCAGTGAGGGAAAAGGTGGTACCAGATGTATAGTTTCTACGTGTAATAAATCAATGCGGCGGCCATGCGCGTTTATTGCATTTTGTAAACAAACGGAGGGCACATTTCACTCCCCAGCTAAGGTCCAGTTGAATACCTTCACAGTTCAGTCGCCGAATCTAGGAGTGGGAAAGTGACAGCTTCAACCCCTGCCGTACATAGGACAATCCTGTGGTTCAGCTTCACCCCCTAGCATACCCAAGAATACGGGAAGCATTGTGACATCACGTAGTGCAAGCATGACATTCCGCGTTGGTCAATTCCACAGCGTCGATGTTATTTCTGAGTCGAAAGGTGCGCACACAACTGTCACTCGTCGAATTTGCTTTGTTGGTTGCATGGATTAGTCGCTCGTTACACTGCGGTGAGCCACGGGATTTCCACAGACTGTATAACTGTGGGCTTCCGCGTGCTTAACGAGGCTGTTTAAAATTCAACAGGGGAACAGGAGCGAAAATACCCGTTAGAAGGACTTAAAAAAAATCAGTGAAGCTGGAGCAAACAATTAATTCTTAGAGACGACGGCGGAGGGCTAAGCATCCAAGTTGGGCGCTGTAGGACACAGGAGAATTTTCAACGCCCCTTGTGGAGTCGCAAGGAGTCTCGATAAATGTCTGCAGCCCAATGCAGGGTTCACTCTTCCCATCTCCCACGAATAGAACTAGCAAATACACAAATCACAACGACAAACAGGTCATATTGAAAGCCGCGTTAAATTTTCGATCTCGGACAAATCTTACGCGGTGATGTACGTGTGCTGTCAAGTGACTCACGCGGGTGAACGCGAGAGCTGTAGTTTCTTCTAGTGGCAGTGCACAATGTACGACAGTCCGCGACAAAAGTCAGATATCCCTAGTGCCACCGCCCCCGGGACCAAGCTGGCTGTCAGCTTTTCGGTTTCCCATTTTAGGTGTTTTCAACGCCTTTTTTTAGCACCGCGCAGGCCGTGCTGGCGCTTGCGGCGTTGGCCCGGAACTCGCAGACGCTGGCTCGAAATTTGCTTGGTTTCATGAAGGAAATAAGCGCACGTCGTGGCACGCTCGCTTACATCATGAAAGTTAGGGGGAAATCGAAGAGAAATGCTAGCTTTAAACATTTATTTCTTGACAAACAAATCACCGTTTGTCTTTGCAAGAGCTACGACCTTTTTGTTAAAACTCAAAGTTACGCAGCCTGTAGAGTCCCGCTGATTTTTTGTTTTTTTGTTTCAGAATTAAACGCACCGAATACACACCTAAGAGATGGAGTCGGCTGCGTCTGTGAACCGTCTGTTTCAACAGCAGAGCTGTGTAAGACTAGATTTGTCCGTCCGTCGCACCAAAAGCCTCGAACCCGGGACATTCTGCCGTGACTCCGGCAACCTAACGCCTGGGCCACCCCAAAGGCCCGAAGGGCAGGGGGTTAACAGCGGTTTTGGACACATCTGCAGCCAATTGAAGAAAAAAAAAACGCTTCCCATGGTCGGAATCGAACCCGCGTTCCTCGCGTTACGAAAAAGCCGTCTATCCGACTGAGCTGTTATTGCTTCTTAAAAAAAGGAGCTATTATTGCATTCCCGGCGCACATCATCTCCTTTGGGTTCGTATAGCGAGGGCGTTAGTTTTGGACTTGGCCGCGAGTTCTAGCGCGGACTAACGCGGTCCACTTTGGGAGATATGTGAAAGCCTACGGACGAACTATCCGGGCCTGCCAGTAATGGAAAACTTTTGGCGGCAAGTTCGGAAACAAATGTGCGGTGCAACAGCCGGGTGCAATGCCCCAGCGCTCAGCTGGTTCCACAGGCGCACGCCGGTGTTGCTGCGACGCACGAGCCATCGGTTCCACATCCGGCCACCCCTCGCGTGATCATCAAGTCGACCGTAAGGTCCCTTAGTCGACCTTAGTCGACCTTAGGGACCTTAGTCGACCGGGCCGCCACGTGCGGAACGGAGGTCGGCGAAGACGCTGGGCGCGTGGGGTGTGTGAGAGACGCCGGGCAGCGAGCAACGTTCTGTGCACCGTGTGACGTCACTGCTCCCCGCGCATTCGCAGAACGGCTCTCCAGGAGCCACGCGAAACTGCTCAACCTCGGCAAGTGTAGCTCACGCTACAAAAGATGCGCGCCAATACACCCTGTGAAGGTGGTTGGAAAGCTAAGCTGTAAACGACACCTACAACGAGTACCCATGCGACATCACTTGAATTCACACACGTGGCTCTACAAAAAGTGAAACCAGAGACAAGTGAAATCCGCTTAACCACGCCCTTTATTGCTTCAAATTGATATTCTTGACTAAGGTTAAATCAATGCATGATTCATGAACGGCGGTTGGTTGAGTTGTATTGGTGAAACACATGAGTGGAAACTCTTTTTGTCTAAAATTAAAGGAAACTCAAACCCGGTGTTAGACGATCACGCTTCTCCTCCATCTCTGCCGCCGCTCAAGGAGGCGACGAGATCGGCGGCAGAGACGGAGGATAAGTGCGATGCCATGCATTGGTGTGAGCTTCCTTTAATTTTTTAAATTCTAGCCCATGCGTTAGGCGCGCACACGGCCGCTACACGTGCCGTGGGCGGAGCGCACAGCGTGCGAGAGGTCGCGTGACGCTGTCACGTGGTATTCAGCGAGAACGCAGGGGGTAAACCCGCAGATGTGCTCAGTGAGTGCACCGTCTGTCTCCCGTCTCCGCGTGGGCTAGTAGCTCAATCAGTGAAACAACGGCCTCTCGCTCCGTTTCTCTATTCGTTCCGTTTCTCTACTCGCTCCGTTTCTCTATTCGATTCCTGGCAGTGCCAGTAACTTCTTTTATTTGTTCGCGGGAATTTTCTGTTGACAGCAACGGTCGCGACAGAACCCTTGGGGGGTAGAGATAAAAAGCTTAGCTTTAAAAAACTTCTCATGTTTAGACCCGCTGCGGTGGTTGAGGCGCTATGTTTGAGCACGAGGTCTTCGACTCGATTGCCGCACGCGTTCGGGTCTATTTCTCGCGAAGGTGAAGTGCGAAAGTAGCGGTATACATCACTTTGGAACTGTAGTAAACCGGGCTGGCTTGTAAATGTTCATCCTCACAGCGCAAAAAAGCACGGGACTCATTGGAAAGAAGAACACAGGACTAGCGGCGCAGGTAGAGCACTTTAGCTGGTTTAAACTAATCGGGAACGATATACGCCTCACAGCTCAGCTCATGTAGGCTCGACGCAATATATGCATTCTACTTAAATTTGCTCTCTTGAGCCTCCCAAAAAAAAAAAAAAAAGCTGCAAAGAGATTATTCTTCAAGAATGTGTGTGTTGTTGAACAAGAGGCGATCCGCTTGGAAAGGCACCGGATAAAGCGCAGCTCAATATGAGTGTCCACCAGCCGCATCAACGCATAACGATAACGGAACCTGAGTCAGGAGAGATTCCACGCTGCAGACAGGGAATCCGCCTTTGTAAACGACGATCCTACGAGCTCAGCGCGCGGACATGGGTGAGTGAATCAACGACACGTCAGGAGTCAGCGCTCACATTGGCGGGACCGTGATTTCACCCATCGCGTACGGGCGCGCTCGAGTAGCGCCGGCCACGGACGATCGCATCTCCGTCCGGCCGCCCACGGACGCGCGATGCGCAACCGGAGCGCTTCTTCCGCGCCGGCGCACGGGGACGCGGCGGCATTCAAGGTTGTCAACAGCACGCCAGCCCCGCCCGTGACAAGCGGCCCCGACAATAGACGTGACTAATCGCGTTGCCATAGCGCTTTCGATTTAAAGTTGCCGTAGCAACAACGAGGCCGCGCTCGGGCCCGACAACGGTATATCCGCTTAGGGCGAGGCGCAACCACCGGCCTGGGCAGCCAGGCATAGCAAAGGCAGAAGAGAGACCTCTAACGATTAGGTAATCTTGGCACTGTGTCGACGCCAGTGACGTTACCATGAAAAAAAAAAGGCGGTATGATGAAGGACAAGAAGAAAAAATTCCTATACTTTTTTTATACTTCTGTGCGAAGTGTGGGCCCGCTTTGCTCCTCACAAGGATATGGTATCCTGTGGCGATGAGCCTTCACTCGGACTGCACATCCTTCTACATTGCGCGGACTCAAGTGTCCTATGCTCGCTGTTGGACTCCTGCCCCCGATGCTTACTGACTGCAAGTTCGTTTCCTTCTTTATGCTAGATTCGTCCTTCCCCGGCCGTCTTAGAACTAGCCGAGGGCAGCTCCTCAGCATCGTGTGACCGCAACAACTCCCTGCGCGGCCAGCTCGCGATGCGAGCACCAGGAACGCCTCATAGCTCGCACCCAGCTGCTGCGCGGGCTAGCGCCTTTCTGGGCCCATTTCATGCTTAATAAATTAACATTTTTTAATCAATCCCGCCAAGCCGACAACCACTCACAGCACAAGGTCATGCCGGACGTTCTCCCAAAACGCAGTTGCTACATACCAGTTCTGGAGGGCCGTCTAGCATCAAGGAAACAAAACTGCTCTGTACCACCAAACATCACACATCCCCGCAATAGATTGGTCAAGACAGTCGCGCGATGGGCTATGAATGAATGCTTGCTTACTTGCTCGTTTATTCAGGTAGTTCGTATCATGTACTCGAAGACATCGTCGGGGAAAGGTCACTTTTCCCCGACACCTTTCCCCGTGAGATGCCAATCTCAGCTACACCAACTTGGCATTTCCGTTTTCTGGTGTGTGCGTCGTCCAACTATCACGTAGAAGGACTTCAAGAAAGGAGGTAGGGGATAAACCCATCCCTTTCGGCTGTCGGGTGAAGTGGACGCCCATAAATGAACGTGCGTGTTAATGGGATGGGGTAGTAAATTCACAGTAGGTATAAGCCATAGCTGTCACCACAAGCATACCATCACAAGACAAATACGGATGTCATGCATAGATTGCGAAAAGGAAACAAGGTTCTGGCCTCTCGACCACACTATAACTGCATCTATCGGTAAAGCGAAGTGTCGTATAAGATGAGAATTTTAGCGAGCAGAGGCCGTGAAAAATATAACCGGCGCATAATTACAGGCGAAGAGAACGTGAGGAGATGAAAGAGGATAACATAAATGAGCGACACGAATAGCTGAGAGAAAATTCGCTTTAGGCGCGAACAATAACAAATGAGCAATCTGAAGGAAAATTAAAAAAAAAAATCATGAGCCATTCCCCTCTGTGTAGGTGCATGACCAGCGAAGCGGTTTAGCACACTGTTTAGACACAGAGGTGGTACCGAATTTTTAACAAAAGCACGAATCAATTTGTGTAACAAATAATTATGACGACTAAATGAAACGCGGCTTAATCGTAGTGTCGTCTTAGCGACCAGTTATCGTATGATTTTTGCTGGGTAAAACAAGAACTATAGCCGTTTTCACTAACAATTGACAGCAGACGGGAGTTCTGTAACGTTCACAACTTTTCTGTCAACTAATCATGACAAGTGAATGAAACTTTGTGTAATAATAGAGTCGTCGTAGCGGACAATTGTCATGTGATTTTTGTTGGAAAAGTTGTGATAAAATAATAGCCACAGCCGTTTCCTGTTGAGCGGGAAAGTTGGCAAAGTTGGCTTTGCCGCAAGGCCGGCCGCACCCATGATATAAAAAGGAGCAGCGTAACTTTTGGCCATAGTTCTTGATTCAAGGTTCTGCGGTGATGTTTGTTTTTGTGTTTACAAAAACAAACATCACCGCAGCGATTTGTGTTTGTGCTTGTATTTCGTTTACGTTATTTTCTCAGGTACTGTGTTCAACGTCGTATAAAACTTTTGTATGAAAACATGGTTAGTTCCTTTTTTTTTTTTTTGCAATCACAGTTGTATCAGTGTGTCCTTCATTCATTAAGTAATAAAATTGAAAGAAAAGAGAAAAGGCAGAATTAGTCGTTCTGCTGTTTAGGCTGACCTAAAAACGTTGTCCCGCGAATCTAACAACGCTCCACACGCACATCAGACAGGCTTGCGGGTCGATCGCTGCACAGCCGAAAGCAGCGGAAGAAAGCGGTCACTAGCGCAGAGTCCAAGAGTGGGCGATTTTTTCTTTAACTGTGTTGCGGCGGCGGTGACAGTCGCTCAGTTGGCCTTCAAGGGGGTCCGTGTCCGGTGCCACAGTATGCGCGTGCGCGGCATCGATCCCTCGAGGCCAGGTCAGAGGACAACCCGAGGCGCGCTCGGCAGAGGACGACAAATAGGGGCGCGCTCCGATGGCCGAGTCACGCGGCCGGTGGCCGCCAAGAATGCGGAACCAGATGGACGCGTGCCCACCACGAATGGCTCTTTTACGCTGACAGACCGGTGAGCTAGCTGCCCGCACAAACAGAGCCGCGGACAATGGGCACATCCGTGCCGCACGTATCCCGCTCCGGACGCCGACGGGCACTTTGCTCCAGCAGCTGCTGCTATACGAGGAAAAGGCCGCCAGTGTACAGAACCAAATGCAAGTATTCTGAATAAAAGAAGTTTGCTGCACCGCATTGTCCAGCCGCAGGGGAAACTTAGCTTCGCTGCTCACTAAGTACGCAAGTTGTCCTGACCAACGCGGACGGAGCTTTAAAAATAGAACCTTGGGTACGCAGAAAACAATTTTTCGCTTCGTCAATGTGCTTTTCTGGCACGTCCAGCTGCGTGTGTGTGTGTGCGTGCGTGCGTGCGTGCGCGCGTGTGTGTGTGCGTGTGTGTGTGCGTGTGTGTGTGTGTGTGTTAAGTGGACGGACAGCTTTTTTTGGGTGGACGTCCGGCCCCAACAAAATATATCCAGCTGCCTAATTGAGATGAAAGCGAAACCTCCACAGCCCCTCCATCCCTGCTCTGTTTTACCCGGTTTCACCGATGTATACAACTATATCCCCTCGAAGCTGGATCTACTTTAGACTAGCTCGTATGTAATTATTTATTATGCTATGTATGGCTGCGACATTGCGTGTACCAAGGTTGCCTGTGTGGGGACCGCTGATGTCTTTATACGGAGCCGGTAACATTTGGCAGAGGTAAACAAAAAATATATAAAAAATGAGGAGGGATGTACAACCGTCAGGGTGAATATTCGTGCCTGGCTGGGAAAAACGTTGGGAGACTGTTACCCCGGTTTACGTCCTCAAGACGTTGGTCAAAGGTGGGCGCGCTTTAAGTGGTCACAGAACGCGCTTGCTAAAACCGCCTGTATTAGACGCATTTCATACGACGTTGTTTAGCAAAACCGAAGTTGCCTTCAAATTTTCTTTCACGGTGCTCTAAATATTTTTTGTTTGTTTTACTAGAAAACCGATCGAATCGGTATCAAGCCGGCCTTTAACGTGGGTTTATTGCTGTGTTTCGTTCTACAGTGATTTACCGCTCGTCAGACTGACAACACATGTCTGCACGGCATAATAACGCACTCGCGCTACGGCAAACTGGAAGAACAAAGATAAACTAGTTATGGGCCTTGCAAGCTTAGAAGGAATAAGTGCAATTGCTGCTCAACACCCCGGTCATCCTGCATTGTATAGAGGTCGCTGTGGACGTACCACTTTACATCAAATGTGCCTGCAGCGCACGTTACAGGGTTTCGGTAAACGAATGGAGATCTGGTCACTTATCACCCAGTGCCTTTGTAACGGGTGATCGGTGTCTCCTTTTCGTTTTTAATTTACAACCTGATTGGCCGGCTACAAAATTGTCGCCTGACGTATCGCGATCTTCGCCACTTAAACAAACCATTTTCCCCTAGCTTTTAATATATATAGATGCTTTTATCTTGGGGGGGGGGGGGGGGGGGGGTCGGTGACTTGACACGTGATAGGCGCAATGCGGTGACGCTTCTGTTGATTAAATTTTATGAACGGAGGCAGCGACGATCACGCGATCTTTCCTACAAAGAATTACGTCCCGCACAATGAAAACGGTGCCGCCGCTGCTGGTCGGGCGGCAAGCATCATTGCACCGAGCCTATAAAGCATATTTTCAGCTTAGCACATCCGGGAATCACCTCGTGGAAATATTGTGTGGCCCACATCAGCAAGGCCCGGCGCATTTTGCTTATTTTTCCTACACCACTGGGGCGCTATGAAAAGCTCTGGATAACATTTCACATTTGCCATGACGGCGCGAGGACATGACCACAGGAAATGATACTGGACTGTTGACACACTTCAATAGTTGTTGCGACTGCATGACTTTCAATGCAGTCAATAAAAAGAATCATGAGCCATTCCACTCTGTGGAACCGGATGATCAGCGAAGGTAAGGTGATACAGAATTCACTGTCTTGATCCGCGGTCATCGTGACGAAAGGTACGCCCACACATTTATTGTCTTGTCTTTGTGTTTTTATATACAAGCGCTCAATTGGAACGGCGACAAAGAGAGCGGGTGCAAGCGTATACCCACGGCCGACGCCGGCCACACAGCGGCAGATGTTTGGGAAACATTTCCAGCGGACCAAAGTAAAAACAAACGAACACGCACACAAAGAAACAAACAAACGCATACGAATGTCTCGCGCTATTGAACTTCTCGCGGTTCAAATACATGTGGGATGTCCGCCCTGGGGATCCTGAGGAATTTAACTAGCCACGCCCGCGATTGGAACGCGGACAAATTGAGGGCACGCTGTGTTTTTGTTGGCTGATCAGAAAAATGGATGGAACCTTAGCAATATAGAGCATCGCTGTTACAAAATCAGTAGCGCCAATAGTATTCCAGGCCACTCTCATTCTTCATCGGCATTTTTGGCAGCTTTGTTTGAGAAAGAACTACCGTTACGCAAAAGCGTTGACAATTCAGAAACCGCATGCTCTTGCTATCTTTTTCTCCGAGGGACAAGCATGCTCCATCAGTAGTATCTAGCTGCATGCCCCGACCACGGCCAGTCTGGCTTAGTAACATACTCGGCCGCTCCTCGTAGCTGCGGGGCTGTCGCCCCGTTTTGAGCGCCCGATGAGACGGCAATTAAGACGGGGCACATTATTCGGAGCAGGCCAAGAGTGTGGGCCCTCCCCCGGGGCATGTCCCGCGTGTTAGAGGGCTGTCCTACTGGAGCACAGGGTTGCGTCATTGAGGTCAGTTACTCAGCCTCTCCCCTTCGGACACTCCCTGACACCAATTGCTCTCGTGATCACGGAACATTCAACGCACTCGAGTTTCCCAAATAATTCATTATTGGTGACAAGGCGCTCGCGCTGCTTGAGGGACCGACGTGTTCGGAGCAGCTCCGAAGCGGTCGTTCGATGGCCGCAGGCAAGCCGGGTTCCTGTAGACGTCGCGCATGGGCGCGCTTTTGTGGCCGAAATTGCCTTTGAAAAACTCGGATACGGGGCCTTCAGAACTGGGGCTCGTTTCGTAGGTCACGTGCTGGGGCATTATGCAGCGCTCAGCACACTAACCGAAATTGAAGTATCGACGTGACAGGCACCAAGGATGGTTTGTTATGCGGACGGAGACCTATGAGCGGAGTGGAGGTGCACCTCAGGAACCTGTTAGACACTACTCACGAAAAGCGTCAAAGATACCACGCGTGACGTTTCATTCTATATTGGCTGTCAAGGTATCCCACGCGGACCACGTGTGTTTAACCATTCAGATCACTCAACACAAGATAGTCATATCAGAGCTTCCCACCCCCGGCTTCTATTTTCATCAACGGGAAGGATTTATTTATTTATTTATTTATTTATTTAAGGTGCTTATTACAGGAAAGTCCGCCTGCAGCCGGAACAGGGAGAGAGGCTAAAGGAGGTAACGGTGGTGTTCTTGGTGGGAAATTTCCCAACTCCACTTCTTTGTCTTCATTTGACAACTGTTCAACCCTTATTTTGCTGTCTAATTCACGCTCTGATTACACGTGATGCTTCCTTCTTCTTTCGTGGGCTGATCATAGTTGTTTTTGTTTTTTTTCGGTCAACTTCTTCTGCCCCATAAGTGAACTGCACTGCTGCATCTGCTGGTTCTAGGCTTTTATTTTCAGGAAAGAGGTCAACTATTCATATTTGTGATTGCTTCCAAAATTAACTCCAGACGTTGTGATTTCTTCGTCAAGTTTCTTCCTCGCAACTTGACCTGCACCCGAATTATTCTCTTATTGCACTCACCCACTTCAAATAATTCATTACCTACGCCAAATGGCTGTTTCCAAGGTGGCCGCTTGACATGAGTTCATTTGATGTGTGTTTATGTCTAATATTACTGCAAGCTTTCCATATAAAAAAAATGGTGCAGCTGGCAATAGTGGTGCAAGGCTGGAGAAACAGCAGAGCTGGCGGCCCCTCTCCCTTCGTCGGAGACCCGGCTGTTGCACCTCCCATGGATTTCCGAACTTGCCGCTGAAAGTTCTCCATGACTGGCAAGCGCCCTGGTCAGTTTGTCCGCAGACTTTCACATCTCTCCCAAAAGTGGACCGCGTTAGCACGCGCTAGAACCAGCAGCAATCGGATTCGCAAACTGGGCGTCTGTAGCGCGAGCTGTCCTGTGCTCCGCATTTGAGGCGCGGACGCACGTGAACTGGCGAGAAGAACAGCCCGCGAGAGATCACGCCACGAACTCTGGGCACGAGTTCTGGGCATGAGTTCGTGCCCACGAACTCTTGGCACGAAAAGCGCCATTTTCTCCTCGAAGGTCGAGGTGGTCGACGCCTCGCGCTCCTCACGAGGCGCACGCTCACGTGTGCTCGGCATGTTTTCTTGTTATTTTGTTCTGGTAATACTGGACGGCAAAACTGAAAGTTTAACCAAGCTCTGATGTTAAAGTCAAGCCATTTTCACCGGAAATCTTCAGATTCACTTAGCAATGCGATGTCCTCTAGACTCCAATAATGTCCGAGCCTCTGCTTTTCCACAATGCGATTGAAAGACCAATCACTGAGCCCACGGGGACAAACTTGGCAAAGTAAGAAGCCCGAGATAATATTAATCATCATCATCATCATCATGCTTGCATTGCGCGATGTCGTAGGTCAGCCCACATTTTCGAGTCGAATATTGTGCTGGGTGTCGTCATTAGCCTATTTCACAGCTTTGATCGCAGTTATTGGCCTTCTCTGTGCACTGTGGGGAACAAGACTTGCGGAAATTTTTTACAGTGTACGCGTATATCAACACTCAAGGCAATCCCGTCGTTAAGCTTCACCGCAATACACCAGAGTGACCAATCCACGTCGCCAACAAAGCAAACGTGGCGAATGACAGCAAAATGCACTTGAAAAAAAAAGTGTTGCAGTGGCCCTTACGAATTCCACGTAGTGCGTCTTCACCACAATGCTTCAGAATGACCCATCGAAATGTCCTAGTGTGCAGATTCGGCGAATGACGTCGCTGAGTATTCAGTTTCGGTGAAAAAGGGCATCTGCGCTGGTACATTGCGCAATGCAAAACGCCATTCACGCCTTGCGTGTTGTCCCTGCGCGCATACACTTCTTTTCAGCCAAATAATTAGTTGGGCTTTGTCATTAGACGAATTAGCACACTTGGTCACTTCTAGTGCTCATTCCAAAGCATTGTGGTGAAGACGCCCTGCGGGGAGTTCTTAGAGTGCAGGTAGGAAACATACCAAGTCATCTGGAGCGGCCACCTTTCTACGTGTTTCCAATAAAATCTTCCGAGATACCGTAATTCTGTCGCAGGAGAGCGCAGAAGTCAAAAGTCACGACATGAATCATTTGCGAATGCTCGCTACCTCGGTGAAAACCTCCGTGATCGATCCCGTCTATAAGCGACGGAAAGGTGCATATAAAAACGACAACCAGAAGGACTGGACGGCCTTGAACCGTATTTAACCTGTCTTCATTTCTGTCACGTTATTCTGCAACTTCTTGTCATTTGTTTCTATCAGGAAGTAAGCGTTTCTACCAGAAAATAAGCCATGTCAAATACGATATACAACGCCATTTTGTCCAAATATTAGTAATCTAGTCAAAAATGTAAAGATACCCACGACCGTATACTAGAAACTCGTTGTTTTGTATTCATAAACAGTTGGACTCATATGAATGGATATCGAATGCACCACGCCTAGTATATGTACTCCTGCATAAATAGCGCGGGCAGCCCAAGTAGTGAGACATTTTGGGGTTCTGATAGCACTAGGTTGAACACCATTCGTTCGCTCGCGTGGAAAGCCTCTTTGAGTCGAGACAGAAGTGGCAAGCATGGCCAGCATATAAAAGACGGCTGTTGGAGGCGACGGTAAAAACGGGGGGTGAAGGGGGGGGGGGGGGGGGGGGGGGTGAGAGGAGAGCTACGCGGCGAGAGTCCAGTTGTTGGGCGCAGCGCCAGTTCTTTCTCCCTTGAGCTGCAATACTCAGCACTGTGCACCCCTCCCAGTCCTGTTTGTTCTGCAGAAGGCGCCGGATACGCTGCTGTATTTGGGTGCTCGCCGCAGCCTCCAGGTTTGAACACGAACGGCTTGGTTTGAGTAAGCACCGGACGGCAAGCAGTTTGGAAAAAGGAGGGCGCTGCCAACGCACGGCCTTGGGAGGCGTCGGCTGGAGCGGACGTGTGATCTAAATGGAGACGAGGAGGTGGGGAGGAATATATTGTAGCAGCACTGCGCACTATGGGCGGAGTCCTTCTTAGTCCAAGACCCCGGTTTGACCTTGCTGCCGTCGTCACCCAATTCATCAGCCGCGTAGCTGGACCTCAATGCGTGAGCTGGTCAGCTCTCTCCCCAATGCTCGTACCCGGGGTTGGGGACAGTGTCAGTCGATGTGTTCCGTTGGAAGGCCTGGCAGGCTCTCCACGCTGTGGGCACGTGAAAGTGCGAAGGGTAGGGAAAATGGCGTGTAAGCGGGTGGAGTGTGGAAAAATGTTGGTTTGAATCTGTCTGAGCAGCGTCTCCTGCTCTTCTGTAAGGAAATTGAGGCCTGATGCGTACGCCGTGCGGCAGAGTCGAATATTGTTGGGAGATATTTTGGTATGTAAGTAGCGGTTGGTCCACCTTTTTGATCGTCGAGGCAGCCCTTGAGTATTTATATGCGAAGCATATATTGGCCAACCCCTGCAGATTTCTTGTTGCCGCTTTTCCATTGATTGTTTAAGAGTGCGTGCATTGGCTGGCCATCTTGAGAGGCCAGAGAATCAACGAGCAAAATATATTTTCAGAAAAGGCGTACAAATGCAGCGGATGACAAGAAATAAGCAGCAAGTGCACCGGACTACGCGCATGTTTGCGTAGTTAGAAAGCAAGAAGTGAGAAACAACTAACGAAGCGAAGCAGGGCATACGAAAATTGAGAACTTCCTGAGTACCTACACAGCACAAAAAGGCAGTGCTTTGGTTTTCGAGACCTGAGCGGGTTGACTAGAGACAAATGGCTTCATGGGATAATGTGAGTATCAATACCAGAACTCTAGATGATCTGTTAGGAGTTATTCAAAAGTGTTGACCCAGCGGAATCCAAGAGACATGCAGTAGATGGGACGGACGCTGTACTGTGTTCAGTAAAACACTTCACTCGTGTCTATCCCGCTGGTTCCACACTTCTCGACAATGCTTCACTAACTGGTCCAACACCCTGCACTTTAACTGTTCGGCGTATTCGGGCAGAGTGCAAAGAATCCCCTCCTTCCCCTCCAACCCAAAATGAGGAAAGCGTCCAAATAACCGGTGGAAAAGAGCTATGGCGGTTACTAAAAGAAGGTTCGAATTGCGAGAGAAAAAAAGGGCAGGGAAGAGATTAGGGCTGATAAAATGACCGTAACTTTAAAATTTTAAAACACACACAAAAAAGGCACAGATAACACACAATTCACTGAAATAGGCAAGGCGGTTTTTAATTACTAGCTCCGCAGAAAAACATGCCTCTCATCCCTACCACTGTATCGACCAACTTGACTCGCTGACTTTTATTAGCCGCTACATGTAAGGGACAAATAACACAAATGTTCTCCCAATGCACTGTCTTCCTCATTTGTAGTTCGAAGGTTCACAAACGAGGTGCCTAATTTTATTTATTTTTTGCCAGTACTCCAAGAGCTGGCATAGCCACGGTGCAACTCCCTAATTGCGAATCCTCTAATTCGCATGCCCAAACTACCCATGACAGGCCTCCGTACGTGCCTCCAACACACGTTTATAAGTCGAAGGCAACAGCGCAGTCATTGTGCCCACTTTTAGTCAGCTTGAATCACGGACTCGTGGGGGCATTGGGGGTGCGTGTACGGAGGCTCCGGGTTCGATTTCCACCCAGACCAAAATTTCCCCAGTTTTCCTTTGAACTCATTTGTTTCACTTTGTTTACATGGGCTTCCCTGAGGAATTTGGCGTTAATACGAGCATTTTCTCCTCTGTTCTTTATTCTTCAAGCCGTTGACAATTTTGTGTGCCGTCCGTAGGCCATTTTGCGTTATCTCTTCGACCCGACGCGGGATTTTCCGCCCACCCAGTTAACCAATGCTGTCGCAATAAATACTACGATATGTTGCCCTACCCCGTACACATTTAAGCTTTAACGATGAAAAATCGTAAAAGAAAACTAGAATGAAAAGTAATCCACCACTTCCATGAAACCTCCCGTTTACTTTGTAGAACATAAAGTTTGTGAGCTCAATCAATCACATTATTATGTGAAGCGACTGCAACGGTAATCAAATAACTTTTCCCAGTGACAAGAATGATCCTAACCTGACGAGCGGTTTAACGGAGTTCGCTGGCTGTATCTCGTGTCAGCAACGGGGCTATGCTACCAAAAAACAAAGCGAAAACTGTGCTAGCTGAAAAGGCGGAGCAAGAGGCACGCTCAGCGAGGTGCACGCCATTCCTTTGCTTGGCCTTCCGTTCCATCGCGGCTGCTACCCGGCTCCGCACAACGCGGAGTCAGCGGGGAGGAAAGCGGCAGAAAAGGCGCGCTTAAAAAAGCAATCCACCCAACCGGCGGCTGCGACAGGGGCGAACGGTACTGGCACGTCGCAGTCGTTAGAAGGGAGGAGGATCATTAGGGTCAATCCGCTTGAACTGAAGGACCTCTTATGCCCACAAGGACGGGGCCAAAACAAAGGAAAATGCGGCTGACCTTACTCCGAGAAAGTTGTCGAGCGCACGAAGTTCGGAAACCAAGCGCCCAAGGACGCCAGCAAGCATGTAGACAAGCCTACAACCGAAGTTTTTCTTTTTCTTTTTTTTTTTTTTTTTGGGGGGGGGGGGCATTGGTATTGTCGGTTACTCAGAGCTTGCATGACGTTGCAAGCAATGAAACTTGAACTTTCTTTTAGTAAAGCATCATTTTTGCTGTGTCTGTGTGCCTCAGTTTAACCCAAGTAAATTAGAACAAGAGCAAAAACACTTATAAACTCGACATTTTTTTTTTTTGTTTTGTGCGTGCGTCCGTGCATGAAACACGCACTCGCTGACCTGCCGGGGCGTCCAAATTTTTTCTATCCCTAATTTGCCTAAACAACGTGGGTCGCTCACCGTTTTGCTCCCGCTCCCTGAAACTTCAACCTGCGCATTATTTTGCCCCTCAGTGCGGCTGCGTTTTGATGAAAATTACCGGCAAATAATGCTTTCAGAACTCTGCCGACCCTATTGCTCGAAGTGATGCAAGGTACTGACTGACAAAATAAAGGGCTATAAAGTAAAATAAAAGCCCAACCCGTACCACATACGTATCACGGGTGACGCCAATTAAAAATAAACAAACTGGACCGAAGTCAAAAAGAGTTTTTAAGAGACAGGAAAAGAAGAAAAAAAGCAGAGAGATCTAAAACGCGAAACCAGGCCAAGGGAGGGGAGGCAATCAACGGTAATTTTTTAAACGAATTTTTTAAGCCAATCCCGTGGCTCACCTTCACCGCATTGCACTTGAGAGACCAACCCATGGCGCCAAAAAAAGTAAGAAAAGCAAAAAAAGCAAACCAGACCCGAAAATGGATATCTGCGCTGTGGCACTGCGCAGTGTGGAAATGCGTGATGCCACAGCGCTGACCGAACTTTAGAGTCGCATCGTATGCTCAAAAGCGTCATTCGGAAATTGTTCGATCGTTGGCTGCATGTAATGGTGGATCGCGAGCGTTGCGGTGAAGCTGAACCGCGGGATTACCTTATAGAGGAGAGAAACAAACAGCAGTGCCTGGCGTTTTGTTGCCATTCACAAAAGGGTCAAACTCTGCCCAGTAAAGTAGGAAACATTGAGACGGCCCGGAACGAAAGCGCTAGAAGCTCAGCGGAAAAACCTGATAGCCCTGACTTGAGGTATATTCAAACGTGACAAAATCCCCACGCGCTTTCTCGGGGGCGGGTAACGCCCAATGAGTAATAAGCCGAGTCGGCAAGCGACTTCTCAGCAGAGAAATGACTTGGCGGCTTCGCGCAAGGAGTTGAGAAAGCGAGCGCTCACGGTCTCGGAGACGCGCAGCAGCCCAGGGATGCTGCAGCAGTCCTCGTTCTTGACGCTGATTCTGGTCACCGTTCGCGTGTGCGACATTTTGGCGGCTGGGTCGCTTCGAGCGTCGGGAAGAGAAGCCCTGGATGCGGAGCTGGGAGCTTTCGGGCCGGAGCTTGCACGACAGATGGCGAAGCGACGCGCGCGAACCGAGCGCCCTGGGACCAAAACACTCGCGAGGGGCGAACAGAAAAGTGGCGCCCACTTCCGCAAGCAGGTCCGGTATGGAGCGGCGACAAGCGAGGAGGCGGCGAGCGGCAACGCCTCGGCCGGAGGAGCGCGTGGTGCCCATACCTTGCCCTCTCCGGGCATTTCGCAACAGGCCACCATTCAAGGGATGAGTGCGCGTTTTTACTTTCCACCCCAACAGGGGCCCCTCCGTATACGGCACAAGAAGGTCAAACGTCGGAGGAGGCTTCATGTCTTGCGAAACGCCCGCTCGTCCCTCCTCGCCCGCCGCCAGCGCAATGAGCTACGCTTATTGTTTCTGCTTCAAAGGCGCGCGTGGCGCTGCTACGTTTCGCGTCCTCTCTGTTTCCATGGGCCTCGCGCTTGACAGGAACTGCATCTGCAGCGCACCTGGCGCAGCCAGGGCATCATCAACTCCGCGAAACTCTTCCGGATGTGACAACGTGTGCGCGCCGACAGAGCGAGTCGGTAAAGAGACGGTCACGTGGCGACTGCCTGCACACCCTCTGTCTCCTCGGAGTCCGTCGCGCCGAATCGCGAGCCTAATAAGCGTTGCGGTGCTAAAACGCCATTGCTCTCTACCAATAAAGTGTGGCGGGTAGCCTGGGTTTGGCTAGAATGTCTCGTTGCCAGCCACGAATGATGGCGGGCAGCATAACCAGGGCCAGTTTCACGAGAACAAGGTTCCCCGGCGCTTGCTGAAGGAATGCGAAGCCAGATTAAAAGTATCTGCTGTGAGTGATAGTTACTTCGTATCATTTCTGAGAAAGCCAATCTGCGCGGCATGACTGGTGCTAGTCTATTACAGCGCTCATGCCATGTACCGCCCCCGGCTTCGAGCATGTCCGTAAGACACAGACAAAGCGGAGTTTGGAGGATATCAATGACTGAAGAAAAATCGAATGTGTCAAACTGGATAGTCTGCGGCCGTTAAACTGATCCACGGACGTTGTCGGAAGAAAGCCGTAAGAGGCTGTATAAGATGTGGCGCAAAAGTAAAAGAGTTCATTCGGTTTGACTTTCATCGTTTAGGTTTCAGCGTTTAGCATGTAAGTGCGTTCATTCCGTTTCCCATTCTTAAATTCCGTTACACACAAAGAACATGGTTTTACGGACGCATCAACTGGCAGAACGTTTTGCAAAATAAAATCGCTGATCCCGCGCATAGACGGGGATCGACGTAAAGCGAAGCAGTGGCGAGCGTGCCGAGAAATGCAAGACATAACGAGAAGCGTTCAAAACATCAATTGGCGAACGGGTGGTCAATGATGAGCGAGCAGCGACGAGTGCACGGGTGACAGCTAAGAAGACGCACGCCGTGCACATCTTTCATGAAGGTCGGTAGCCACCGGATTGCTGGTTCTTGGTGGTACACCTCCAAGACCCCGGTGAAAACCAACGATGTCGTCTTGTCGCGACCACTGGAGTAACCAGGGATCACGCAGCCCTGGCGCTTACTGAACGAAGCGCAGAGCGAAGTTTTTAACACTGCGTTTGCGTTGCTGCCCGACTGATGCAAAGGGTGTCCAAAGCGATGTCCACGTCTCCACATTTGACTCGCGCAACGCACGCTTAGAATGAGCTCGGCCTCTCTGTTGGCTGTTAAGAGAGCTCTCTCAACAGCCAACAGAGAGGCCGAGATATGTGCAATCGTTTACGTCACAGCGTTTCCCGGTATTGTATTTTGGACATAATAACGCGCCGTTTTGTAAACACGCAATGGGAGGCACGCCTCACCGCGGCATTGGCATCCCGCGGATGGCGGCTATATATACATGAAGTGCACTGCTGGAAAATGTGCGGTGACGATGTCGTGCTTCTTTGCGTTTGTGTTCTTCGGCTGCAGTGCGTTTCTGAGGTGGGGTTGTGTTGTTATGTTACATTTCAGAAGTGAGCGTGTAAATGTATGCCTTAGAAAAATGTGAACGCTTATCTTTTGAAGAACCCGATTAGCCTAACCAGCTGCTGTTGCTTTTTTTTTTTTCGCCCCTACACGAACTTTTAGAGAGAAATAATGACGACCTTCAATTAAGCTGTATTGACAGCACAGTCTACGAAAGGTCGGCTTTTCCTACTGCATCAAATTTTGAATATCCTGTCAGAAACGCTTCGGTGAGCAACAGTGATTGAGTATAAAGTCTACACAAAACTTTCTGTAGACAGTTTACAGAAACGTTTCAGTTCAAACACGCGGTGGCCGATGGTTGACAAAAAGTTGGTAGGCTCTTGCTAGGAGGTCTATAGACACTAAGTAGAGTCTACTCAATGTCGGTAGCTTTTGTCGACTTTAGTCAACAAACATTGAATTCAATGTTTGTGGAAAATTTTATGAGGGAGAACTTAAGGAAGACTCGCCTGTTAACATTCCTATGGGACTTGCTACTTCATCACGACCCACCGGCTTAAAAACCACCGTGCACCAATACAAACAGCTCTACATATGCATCTCAATGTTTACAACGGCCTAGTTTACTTATTTTAGAGATATTTTAGAGATATCACGTCTGTAAAAAAAAAATAAAACTCTTGCTCGCTACACAGCTAGCGCCATCTAGTGAAAACTGAATAACCAAAAGGCGTTTCTCGCTTATTTTTATCTCATTAAATAAGTGATATGTTTATAAAAGAAGCAAACTAGGCCGTTGTGAACACTAATATGTATCTGTAAATCTCTCCGTATCGGTACACGATGCTTTTTAAGCCCGTAGGTCATGAATTAGTAAGTACCTTGGGAAAGTGATCAGATGAGTCCCGCTTAACCCGGCCGACTGCGAGGTTCGTGGCAGTCTCTTTGAAACGGGACCGCGGCGGCAAGGGGCCGGGATGCGCAGGCAGCTAACTAGGAATGTGCGGAGGCTAGCGCCATCTGGTGGTGTTGTAATAAGCGCAGCGGCGAGAACGAGCAAGACCACAACATCAGCGCGCGAAAAATAGGGATGAGAAGCAAACAAAGCTTCGCTTTAAAAAAATATGTCTGATCAAATAAAGAAACAGCAAAGAATCTGGAATCGCCCTAATCCCTACCGGGAGAATCAAAGAGACACTTACGAAGTGACGCGGCGAATAGCGAATACCTCCAGGTTTTACCTGGTCTGGGGCTTGCTGGGAAATTCATCTGTAGTAACTCGAGCTCGACCCCGCTTTATCCAGTCGGTTACGTTCACAGAACGTCACTACTCGCTATTCCCATTGTTCATGGGAAGGCCTAACAATGCGGTGTCGATATCCATAGCGGTTGCGGAACATGAGCAGGTTGGATCAATTGGTGGCTTGCTTTAAAGCGGCACTGAAATGGGTTGTTAGCCTTGCCTACCTTACCAGAATGAAGTGTAGGCTCCTCAGGCCATATTGTTAATTCTGTTAGTCCGTTTGCAGGTAGATTTAACGGGAAAAGTTCATTAGAAAAATTTGCTTGCACCATCCTCTCCGCTATTTGCTGACGGTGACTTGGATGACACACGGTAAAGTCCGGACGGCTAGATTTAGCGTATTGATATAGCATCAACCGGTAGAACCTCTGCGTTAATGAACGAAAAGTCGACATTAACAATGAAATTGGTTAAAATTGTTACGTTGCAGTCGCTAGAAAGCGTAAAAACACATTGCAAACACGTGTGATCACTGATGAGTGACACTGTGGTAGTTTGTGCTGTGGCTGTGGTGTTTTTCTTGTTTTATTCTTCTGCTGCCGAGGGCTGAGCAGAGATGCATCAAAGGGTATCACGGAATGCAAGTTTCACGATACACGTGTCGGGAAGATAAATTAGACGTACTATATTACATTTAATTTTGGTGTAACGGAATATTTTATAGATACTTCGGCAGATAGAGAAAGAAAGTGTGCCCAAATACAGATAGAAGATACAGATACTAAAATACTTGTTATTTCAGCAACTTCGTGTTCCGAAAATACTTTTGTGCGGCGTTATGTATTTAAAACCAAATTCATGGCAGAAAACTGAATTACTGATAAAAAGTAAATCGCCAAGAAAAATGCAGAATTTTATTTGGCACACGAGGAAGCGACTTGAATTGTAGCACTTGAGCAAAAGTAGCTGCTCAAACAGATTTGCAGACTGCACGTCATCAGCTCGATTGCCTTCTCCACATTTGATCTTCGGACAGCTTATTTCGGAGCACAAGTTCAGTAAACCAAGTAAGACAACCTTGACTCTCCTTGTGACTTCGTGACAGTACTGACGAAATAAAGTTACTTTTAATCATCCTTTGCAATATTTGCGTCCGCCCATAAGGTTGTACACCCCACCCACTTTATTCCGGCAATGCGACAACGACCTACATCTACAGCTGGCGGGCGATATAAGGCGAGCAAAATCCTCACGTTCAGTACAGCTCACATAAAATGCCGCCATGCAGGCTCAGAAGAGATACAAATGTCTTCAGGGAACTAAGGCGCCAGACTGCAGCGTCCGCTGCGGCCTTGATCCAACTGAAACGCCGAGTGGACGGAGGGAACGAAGCTGTTCGCGCGTCGTCGTTCTCTCTTGGGACCGACGAACACGCCGGGTACAGAGTTAGTTATCCTCGTCGGAATCGATCCGACTCTTCACGCGCCATGTTTTCCGAGTCGCCGGACTCAGTAAGCAATGCTCAAAAAAAATTCCCCGCATTTCCCCGAGGGGAAGAATGTGAAAGTGCGAATGCACGAGTTGAATTTGCGCGGTTCGGTAATGTTCGCGAAAGAGCGATCACACACACACACACAACTACAAAGAAAGAAAGATGCATTTATTCACAGACACCTATTTGTGTTGTCGTTGTACTTGATTGCTAGAGCGGATCTCAGCTTTGAAATTTCGTGTCAGTACTCCTTTAAGCGGGTGCATTAGCCCTTCTCACGCCCGATTCCTGGCCAATACCCCACGTGGGTATGTGCCATATCAGCGGCCAGGCAGCGCGCGCCCATCTCCCCCCCGTTGCCAAGGAAAACGAGGAGATTCCTGGCCAATCCCCCACGTGGGTATGCTATGCGGACATCGCCGGTGGACGCAGGTTCAGGGTCGCTTAAGAAGTGCATTCGCACTTAAAAGCGGCGACGGAACACTTTGCACATCTAACTCACCAGTCGACTCCTGTCAACCGCACAGTTCATAGGATCCCCATTCAGCTGGAGTATGCCCGTGCGTAATATGCATGAAGGCGTACGCGCGATGCCACTGATCTCCACTGCGCTTTGCCTGACCTTGCGGTCTGAGGAGACGTGCGTCCCATATGCGCGTCCTTGGGCCGATTCCCTCGCTTCCCTTTGTTCGACCGGTGGAACCCAGCACGCACGCACGTACGCACGCACACGCACACGCACACGCACACGCACACGCACACTGGCCTCAAAAAAAGAATCCCCATTCGAAGAAATAGCCGCGGGTTCGCTTCACCACAATCCTCCAGAACGACAAATTAGCGTGTCCGATAGTGGGAATTCGGCATGCGCGTTTGCGCTATTGTCCCCGCACAGACACCACTTTTTTATTCAAAACCCTATGCTGGGCCTCATTATCCGCAGAATTCGCACATTCCGACACGCTAATTTGCTGTTCAGGAGCATTGTGGTGAAGCCGACTTGCGGATATTTCTTCGAGTGTTGGATGTATACGGCCGTTCGCTCGAGAAATGTGTATACTCTATCGCCGCATCCTGCCCTTTTTTTTTGACCGCCCCCTGACAGAGAATACCTCAGAGCACCCCCCAAGCGACGTGAGCATGCCCACGCAGCTTTTGGAAGATATACCATTTTATTCACCATGCACCGAAGCCGTTCCTATTTTTCGCATAAATTTAATTCCGCTTACTCGATACTTTGGCCGTATATAGAAATTTCCTGACAACGTCGGAGCCCGGCTTCCGGCCTGTGGTATCTCGGAGCAATGGCATATTAAAAAGGAGGGCGGAGGTGCGCTGTTGCTACTCGTCGAAAGAGGTTCGCTGCGGTGACCCGCTGGCAGGGCCCCATGGCAACCATCGTCGTCTATCGACCACCAAGGCTCCCAAAAGGGAAACACGCGATGCCAGGGGCGTCGGCCCGTCCAGCACCGTCGTCGTCTTCATCGAGCAACAGCGGCTGTTGTCCGTGCTCCGCTCAAGTCCGGGACTCGCGAAGTGGGCGAGGCGGCCATCGCCATGTTCTCGGCCACACCTGCTGCCGCCGCCGAAGAGACACTTTTGTTTCCTGCCCCTCGCCGTATACTCCGGTTCTCGCAGGCCTGCTGCGATGTTCGTGCCGCGAACAGCCCTCTCCCCTGACCTTTCGCTCTGTCTTCAAGGACAGTGGCATGCGCGTTCCCTAACGCTTTCATCACGAACCAAATGGATTGCGAGAAGCGAAGCGCCGCCTGAGCGAGGATGCTATGCGGGATGCGACGGAGCAGCGTGGTTTCCGGATCATCTCCGAGCTGAGCTCCTGTAGTCTAGAAATGACAGCGGGCAAGTGCAGCGACGAGAAAAAGTTCGAAGCGCTCTAATAAAATCGGCTGCGGTTTGTCCCTGACACGAATGCAGAATACTTAGCGCGTGCTCCGCGCATGCAGCTATAACAAGGTTTCGAGTGAAATTTCTCGTCCACGCTGCAAGGTTCTTCGATGGTTGGCTGCGCACTCCGAACAGGTCCCGTGGGCCTGATTCTTCGCAACTCAGCCGAATGACCAATCGCTGGGACCAGCGGGGCGAATTTTGTGGGTGACGAGGTACCGCGTCAAAATCGTAATTCTCCGTGCAGCAATGCCGAACGCATGACTGCATGCTCGCGTCGCATGACGTCCCATCGGAGGCAACGTTTTTGAGTCAGACCGCATGCTGGCCCTTGTAGCCGAATCCACGAGTTTCCAGAGTGCGGAGCTCAACCACGGGGAGCGTAATGCGCCGCACTTAAAGGGCCGATTAACGCTGGCTAATGACGACAAGAATACAGGTGTAGAAACAAGATTGTCTGTGCGTTCACAGCCTGAAACCATGACTTTGGCGATATTACTATCTCTACCTGAATAAATTTCGACGACATATGAACGGACTAAAAAATACAGTTGTCACAGACACCCTGAAATAAATTATGGCCGACGAGGGTACAGTGCGACACAAGTTGCATCTACGCCTCATGCACAACCACGGCGCAATGGGTGAACGTTCCAAAGGCCTCGCAGCCTAGTGTTCCAATCCAAAACTTCGTCTGGTAAGGCATTCGATAACAAAAAGTTCCCTTGGGTCGCCTGCGTCACTGTGCACTTGAATTACTGCTTTCAGCGTTCAAGGGCACACATTTGACGAATACACAAGCCGGCCATACGATTTGACGCAAAAATGTGGGTTTCTCTGCGACATCATGCAAGGCAAAGCGGTATACTTTCATTGCAGTTTCACAGCGCAGATCCTGTTTTCCGGCTCACATTAAATTCTGAGTCTTGAGATTGCACTAATTTGCCGGTTTTATCGAAAATAGTTGCCATTATTCGCATTGTGTGGAAGTACACTAACGGGTATTTTTTAGGGGGGACGGTACCACACCCATGACAAAGCTGATCTTCTCTTTCAGCCGATCTCTCCTCACGTATACAATCTAATACAACCCTGTGGTTCAGCTTCACCGCAATGCAGACTATTGACCAACCCGTGCAGCCAGTAATGAAATTTCTGCGAATGGCGATGTCGGGCATTCGATCTGACTCAAAAGTTCGCTCTGTGCTGTGGCATCACGCAATCTAAGCATGACGCTCTGCATTGCGCAACGCCGCACCGCAGATACCCATTTTTTGAGTCAAATGTAAGCACGTTGCTGTCACTCAGCCAAATTTTTTAGTTGGTGGCATGGATTTGCCACACTAACGCACTGTGGTGAAGCTAAAACCACAGGATTGTCTTAAAGTGCATACACTATTAAAAATCGCCGCAGGTGCGCTTCACCACAGCACTCCAGAACGACCAATCGTCGCGACCAAAAGGTGCAAATTAGGCGAATAACGAGGCCCAGCATGTGATTAGTGCAAAAAATAGAATCTGCGCTGTCACAACAGCGCAGATGCACGCCTTGCGCTGTTGGCACAGCACAGATACTATATTTTGCTCTAATCGCATGCTGGGCCTCGTCATTCGCCAAATTTGCACCTTTTGGTCGCGACGATTGGTCGTTCTGGAGTGCTGTGGTGAAGCCCACCTGCGGCGACTTTTAAGAGTATACAGCTAGGAACGGAGTATTAAATATTGTTTGGAGTGAGTTCCCCTCCCCTATATATAGCTTTATTTGAACCTTGCCAACTAGGTCCCTATCCATGTATATTTTTGTTTAGTTTTTGTTTATTTGGATGTATAAATGACTGTATTGTGCATTTGATAACCAGTTATCTGTTGTGTATTTTGTAGCATGTTTTGTTTTCTATTTTCTACTCGGGTAATTGAGCTATAGGGATGATGAAAGGGTACAAGTTTACAATATGAAATGTGTTTTTGAGGTGAACGTTTTACCCCCACACACACACTCCCACACACGCACACACACATACGCGCGCGCGCACACCGCACACCGCAGATTTCAACACCCACCCACACGCACACAAAATTAGAACACAGAGGAAATGCTCGCACGCAAGACTTGGCAAAGCTGACCCGTCGCCTGTGCTGCCAACAGCACAGGTCAGCAGTAACACCACTCCAGCCCCACATGTTAAAGGACGAGCGCTGAAACCGCAGCTACTCGACGAGTCTCAAGTTGCAGCTCGTGCAGCCACCGCCGCGGCAGCGGCGGCGGCAGCGGCTTCTTGATGTTATCGCGCTTATTCGCGCTTCTGTTTGGGCCAACGCTTTTTCAATTTCCACTCTTCCTCCAAGCGAACGACATGCGTCCGTCCCATAGCGAGTTAAGCCTGGAAGGCCTGGAGCCTTATTCTAGGGGACAAACTGTCCTTTGCCCTCCCCGTCGTAGGCACCTTACTGTCTGTGTAACACACCAACTCAGACCCAAACCGCTCAAGTACGGAGGACATCTGACAGGCGCATACAGGCATGTGTCTTCCACGTTTAAATCTCCCACCAACACAACGGCCATGCCATCGGTATACTGACGTGAAGCGCAGCTGTGCGTGCACGCTGCACACCTTCCACCCCCAACCCGTGCACGCATAAACCGGCAACCAGTGATGGGCGCGCACTTAGCCGTAAAATACACCGGCGAAAATGTCGCTCGGAAAGCCTTTCAAGCTGAAGTCACGCCGGCATTCCAACCGGGCAAGTAGCTCTTCATGCGGGACGTATTTGCACCTATACTATGCAGGGTGGAATTCCAGGCGGCGGCGACGACGCCGTCTTTCGGTCGTTTTTACGCCCATTCGCGCGTCTGTGTATATCCGCAGTCACCTGATAACGGCGCTTTCGCCGTTGTCGGCCGATTGCGCAACTTGAGAAATAGGCATGGGTGTTGGCGCGGGGAATAACAGCTGTGATAAAGGGGTCAGTGGTGGTGAGGAGGAGCTCCGGAGCGGCGTCGAGTACAGTGGCTTCACCGGAAAGAAAACCAGGGGGTTAGACGTATACTGCTTCGCATCAATAACAACTATTCGTTCATTTGACGAACATTGCCCAGCGACTTCAACTGCATGCTGAGTGAGTGAGCCCTGAAGCTGTAAATGTCGGGGGGGGGCGGGGGGGTGCGGTGCTTAGTTGAACAATGGAAAGTAATTAAGCAACAGATTTCACAATGTCTTGTTGAAGCACAGTGAAGCATTTCACCCCAAATTTTTCTGTGTGCATGAGGCGGATCCAGACACTGACGCATTGCAGGACTTCCTGGCCCCAAAAAAGTTCGTGCTTACAAAAACCACAAAAAAAGAGCCGTTTCAGCTAACAGCAAAGGTTTTAATTACTTTCAAAACACTCCTAAAGAAATTGTTAAATAAGGGTACGTGAGCATTTAAAAAGTTTCGAATGTGTGGCCAATGGCTTCTGAGCTAACACTGCTGAACCAACAGTACGTGCAAGTGCGTGCGTGCCTGTGTACACACACACACGCACACGCACACTGCCGGAGAGGCAGCAACGCGCAACTTATTCATTTCTTATGATTTTGTGACATAGGCGCGCTTACTCTAAAGAGGCTTTACAAATTTTACTCCTGAGAAACCCAACATGCCCGATTAATTGACCTGTTACCTCAAGAGATTCTATACCGGTACTTATTACAGTCCTTTCTTTCTTGCTGCAAATGACACCCCGCTAAGCGTCTCGAAACCAAACTTCAGGGTGAATTTATAACCTGGTATTCTGATTTTCGGCGGAACTGGTAGAAGCCTATTTTTACAATAAAAATGCCGTTCCGTCCGGCCCTGCTCAATACGCTCAATACACACTTATTTTTCTATTTACTCGCTATTGCTTGATGCTGCCGTGCCGTCTTTGTTGTCTTCGACAGATGGTCCTGAATCAGTTGCTCTGGGTCAGCAGATGACGCGAACGAACTCATGAGCTTGTTCTTGTTCTTTTTTTCCTTTTTTTGCGTTCAGGTTCATGCGATCGTAAGCGAGGTTCGGCCGTTTCAGGCGTCGTTTAGCGGTGCCATTTACAGTGCGCTTGGAGTTTGTTTAGTCGAGCCCTGAACGTTGGCGGCGTCGACTTCTAAAAACGGCACACAGGGCGAGCTTAAAATGACCAGCAGTAGCTGTATGTGATCCGACACACAACGGACGGCCGCGGTAGCGTCTGCCAGAAGCTGCGCGCTGCCGCGAAAGTGAAAGCCGGTATATGCATGCGCACTCGTGTCCGTGTGCCCGTGCCACTGCTAAGGGAGATGCCAGCAGAGCAAGATACGATTGAAGGATGAGGGGGGAGCGCGCAGCCTTCAACGTGCAGACTTCGGAAGGACGCCGCAACAGGGACTGCTGCAGAGACGAAATGTAGGATACACCTTCTACACACAAAAAATGGAAGGAGCATTAGCCAGATGTGTTGAGAAAAAAAGATGCCACAAATTGGAGAAAAGTTTGGCGCGACCAATTCCCACCGTGATACAAGCCCGGCCCTAACAGTTTTCTGTTCGGGTGGTATATGCAAGTCGAAGAAAGCAGAACCTTGAGAAGACATCTTCTATATAAAAAAAAAAAAGCTTTTCCAGTACCAATTAAAAAACCTGCATTTGTGCAAGCGCATACCTAAGACCCCAGATGACTCGTTCGCTGCAAACATCGTTATCTATGTTTTTACCCAGCTTTCCACCTTCCCATATGTACCACGGAGCCGTTGTATTGCTGAAACACACTTCTGTCAATAAGAAACAGACAGGTGGGCACACTGCTCCCTGCTTTGTTTGCAGTTGGGAATCACGGTTGAAAGAAATGTTCTTTGAACTGAAGCAAGAACACGGCATGCGCGACAACTTTTCGAGCCGTAACGCAGGGGAAAAAAAGAAGCGCAAGCGTTAGCTACACTTCAGTTACGCGTGTGGGATACGCTTCTTGCGACAGTCCACACAGTACTGCTTCAGCATTTTTATGTGTACACTGATATCAGACTTCTTATCTTGGACCTAAAAATGCCTTCACAGCAATATATTTGTGTATAGTAGTGAAGACGGCTCTAAAGAAACTCGATATATACCACTCTGTATGAAAACATGGGGTTGTATGGAGGTATTTAATATAAGGGCATTCTAAGAAATCGCCCCGTGGGCTTCCCCACAACACTCCAAAACGATCAAGCCAGCGTGTTAGAATGTGTGAACTTGGCGAATGAAAAGGCCCAGCATGTGATCAGAGCAAAACATAGAATGTGCTGTTGTCCCTGCGTAGATTCTATCTCTAATCGCATGCTGGGCCTCTTCATTCGCCAAGTTCACGCACAGGCTTTGTGACACAGTGGTTGGTCGCTCTGGAGCGTTGTAGGGAATCCCACGTTCGGAGGGAAGCCCCCCTGAAGGCGCTTACATGACCAACGAGAGGGCGCCTCCTTAGCAATGCACCAGTGTATAGTAGTGAAGCCGACTGTAAAGGGGCCCAGTCAGTAGCGGAGCGGCTTAAGCCTTTATTGCCAAACTCTCACTTTGGAGTTCCTGCAATATTTGTGTGTGCGTGCGCGCGTGGGCACACTCCAAAAAGCACCATTCTTTGCCAAAAAAAACACTTCTCGTTGTGCCCTTGAATTTCCAGCACACGAGCCCAACGACAAAAAAAGAGTAAAATCTGCGCTAGGTGCGGCATCATAGAATGCAAGCATGTCATTGCATGATGTCACAGGGCGCCTGTCAAACTATATGGTCAAAACGTACGTCTGTTCTCGTTACTCGTCAAATTTTCTCCCTTGAATGTAGCAATTCGACATTAATTAACGGGCGTTGTGTCGAAGAATGGCCAGGAATATTTTCTTTTTGTGTAGAATTTTCGTAACTCTTATGCCTGTTTACTTCTATCCTCGTCTTTTACCTTGCTCACCTCTCTCTCTCTCTCTCTCTCTCTCTCTCTCTCTCTCTCTCTCTCTCTCTCTCTCTCTCTCTCTCTCTCTCTCTCTCTCTCTCTATCTATCTATCTATCTATCTATCTATCTATCTATCTATCTCTCTCTCTCTCTCTCTCTCTCTCTTACTGCAACGTTTAAACTTGTAAACAAAGCGCGTTACTGGGTTAGTTGGTTCATAGTTCCGAACGACTGTGGTGCCCAGGGGCGGAATTCTGAGTTGTGCTCGTTTCAAAAATGTCCCTGTCGCGTCCGTTTCAGCCGTGATGCTCTTCCGTTTTCTGGGCCTCTTGGTGTTTGTCGTTGCTGTTGTTTTCGCATATCTGAATGTGAGGCAATGCAGCTCTTGCAGTGTGTGTATGCTTCAATCGACGAACTTCGCGCCGCAGTGCAATCGCGGCGGAAGGAGCCGCACCCAAGTGAGTTTAGCAAGGGATGGCCCCTCACCCACGCTCGCTCCGCGCCGAGAATACGCGTGGGAGGCCCCGGACGCTGCTCGCGAAGACGTCGGTCCCGAAAGGAGGCCGAGCCGTGCTTCGGTTGCTGCTCGCGCCCACGCCGGGTGCCAACGATTCGCGGGCAAGAAGCGGCCGCGATTGTGATTCTAATGGCGACGAATTAAGGCTTCCGAAACATTGGATGGGCCCCTTTGTAGAGGGGTGAGAGTGAGAGGGCCTCACAGGACAATTACAGCGAATGATTCATGATGGTAAGACAATAATGACAACGCCCCAAAGGAATTTCCGCAGTACTCTACAGGGCTGCGGTGAATGGATCGGGGTTAATTTGGGCCAATGGCAAAAAACTAAAAAAAAAAAAAACCCCACTGGGAGTGCACGCGACCAGAACCGTCTCACAAGGGTGAAGTACCGCACGGTTGTGCCCTACGTGCCTCTATTGTTTCTATTCTACAGAATTACTAGCGGCTAAAATGATGTTTATACAATGATTATACAATCACACTATCGGCCTCCAGGCATTCGATAGGCGTGGTTGGTGATCTTTGGGAGAGGCCTTCGTCCTGCAGTTGACACAACCGGGGTTAAGATAAAGATAAGGATAAATATAAATATAAAGATAAAATGATGTTTACTGAGTTCGGCTAGCGTAACTGGCCTAGAACAATTCCACCCCTTGCGAATGTGTGAAGTCTGTGTATACAGGAGGTGCTGAATGGGCTGTTTGGCGCGAACACCTCGGGCATTTTAACTGCCCTGCCTTGCTGCCGCCAACTCATACTCAATTCGCCGCCACACCTCCACGAAATGATAAAAAAAAAACACGCCCAAACCAAATGCTTGCCTCCACCGGTGTGGGAAACAGAAAAGTAATGAGCGAGGCGGGGCGCAGCGTTTTTTTATCGACCACTAGACAACATATTCATCGTATTAAATTTCCATGGTCGGTGTTCATTTTAATCGTTATCATGTATATTCCCGACCGTATGGTCTTGCGACCAATAACTCTCGACTTCGTTCAGTAATTCAAAAGACTCCGATCATAACACACAGGAACAATAGAAAAACTGTAGCTGAAAATCACGCATATGTGCATCGAGGAGTAAGATTCATCGAGGGCCCAAAGATTAACAACGAATAAGCAAAACCCACCTTACCGGAAAACGCAACTTTATTCGGGACTAATATTATTGCTGTGTAACGCCATCATCAAATTTTCGCGCCATGACCGAAAGCCAAACCGGTAATATCACAATGTTTTAAGTTCCCGTCCTTGGCAATACCTGTTCACATCTGCAAGGGAGACTTCTCACAAATCAAATGTATCGCCCAAAAAAAAAAAAAAGACGGCTACAAACGCAATGTATTTAGAAAAAATAAGGTAGGAGTGTGGAGCGCACTGGCGCCGGGTCAGCCGCGTGCCTGCCGCCCAAGCAACGCCAGCATTGAGTCCGAGGCTGGGGTCCCTTTTTCCGAATGTGTTTAGACCAGGGGCGGTATTCTCGTAACTGTCCCTTTTGAAAACGTCCTTTTTGCGTCCCTTTCATCGTGACGTACTTCCGGTTAGGAAGTGGACGTTGGCAGCATGGAAAAAAGATTGGCAGTAGGTTTGCCGCGCTTGCGTTGCGTCACTTCCGGTTGTTTGCTTTTAGCCAATCAGGGCTCGCCAAAAGGGACATTTTTTGAAAGGGAAGAAGGGACAAAACTCGAGAATTCCGCCCCAGAAGAGTGCGCGCAGGTTGCGCGGTCCAGTTTTCGTCTGCTAAAAATGGAAGCAGACGAGCACTCGGCGATGCCAAAGCATTTGCTTGTCGTCTTCCATCTCTACTACGCCCCACCCTGAGCAGCCGAAGACCACGCAGTCCTGTCGCGATACGCTTACAGCATGTTAGCAACTGATCACGTCAGCTCATCAAATAACCCATCAAAAACAGCGCCAAACACGACTTTGACGAGCAGACGACGGGGCGCTTGGATCACGCCCCAACACGTGACCCAGACGCTTCCCCGGCGCATATTTTTCTTAACTTCCATGCCGGCAAAGCGCCTCAGTCACCCTAGCAGCCGTCCATATCAATCCATTTTGACATAAATAAAGACTACAAGCGGAATTGGGGCAGAAAAACACACAAAAAAGAACGAATGAACGAATCAATAAATAAGCGCACACTTTCCACCGTTTGTTACACGTTTCTATTATCGTTCAAGTGTTGTGTGTCAGGAAAAACACCATGTCCGCTCACTGATGCATTGGAAATTGCGAACTAAAAAGGTTCTAGCACTCACGGTTTCGAGGACCTTGAGAGCCCCTTGTATATTGCAGGCGTACCCCGTGTTGATCACCATGGGCGAGCTGCTCGTGGTTGTCATTCTCGTCACCGTCACGGTGTGCGACATCTTTATCTCGAAACGAGGCGAAATATATTTAAACCAGAGCCAAACACCAACGTCTACGGTACTGGGGCAAGGCTAGGCCAAGCGTTCGGGCGTCAGTTCGGAACTCCCCGGTCGATTCCTGGCAACGTGCCGCACAGAAATCCGCGCCGGCCGGCGAATGGTTTTCCGCGTTTGCTGTCGGGATGATCTTCGCTTCGTTCGCCGTTTCCGAGCGCCCAGGGACACTCCCTTCTCCTTCTTTCTCGCTGTTTTTTTAATGCCCACTCTTTTTCGTTCTAAGCGCGCCGCATTTTGGAGCAAATCGGGCACGCTTGTGGCGCCCTCTCTCAAGAAGACGTGCTACCGCTAGCACTCAAGGGCACCGCAACGCCGGCAAAAGTCGGGCGGAGCCTCGCGCGTCGCTGCTAGATGGCCTTACACTTGTTTTGCATACCACGCAATGCCGGCCGCAGTCAGGTGGTGTGAGTCATAGGGCAAAACTTCCGACAGTTGGGTCGCTCGTACACACCTCCGAAGTAGCGTTGCGACACTGCGGCGGGAGATGACGGTCCCAGACGCAGCACGTTTCCGCTGAACTGTGCAAGCACGGAGTCGCATGAGTTGCGAAGCCGCAGGAAGGGAGCATGCCTTTGCGACATTACGACTACGGGGTGGGCCATGGGCGCCGACCACGGGGGGCTGGGGTGCCCAAGCACCTTTGGTGTTTCTCGGGGGCGCCCTCCTCCGCCCTCCGGCGATGCTGACCCCTGTTCCCCCACTCGCCAAAGTGTCATTACCAGTGTCATAACCAGTTGAGGTTTCTTTTCAGTTGCCTCTACCTTTAAACTTAAAAATTTTATGGCGGCTAAAGGCTAACTGTATCATTGTTCGCGCAGACGTGCACGGCTTATGTTCATACTTTCCATTTATTCCTTCAAATCCTTACCACAGGAGGACAAGCGCACTAGAAGCACCAGTGGCGATTGGTCATCCGTATTTTTTATTTCATTTTTTTTTAACTTTTGACTGTATAAGCCCTGTACACACACAAAAAAACATTTAAATATGCACGCAGTTTATATAAATTATATTTCTTACCGTCAAATTTTTTTAGTGTCAAATAAAGAAATTTTACCGTCAAATTGTACCTCCGAACCGAAGGTCCCACTAAAGTCTTTGGTTCTGGGACCCTCGTGTATACCCTTGATTTTGTAGCTACTACTTTTTTTTCGAAATAATTAAACTTGAAACTTGAAAACCGGGCAAGAGTACTTGAAGACAGCCGTCTATCAAATTGCGCACCCCAAAAAAATTTTATTATTACCTTTCTTCCCCGTTGTAAATATACTTCATCCAGCGTCTTGAAGCAATATATTTGCATGCACCTGTGTGTGTTGCCGATTCTTTTTTTGGGAGAACTTCTGACAAGACGAAGTTCTGATTGATTGATTGATTGATTGATTGTGGGGTTTAACGCGCCGACGCAACGCAGGCGATGAGGCGCGCCGTAGTGGAGGGCTCCGGATTAATTTTGACCACCAGGGGATCTTTAACGTGCGTCGAAATCTCGTACACACGGGCGGTTTTGCTTTTCGCCTCCATCAGAAAAGCGGCCGCCGCGGCCGGGAATCGAACCCGCGACCTCGTGCTCAGCAGCGAAGACGAAGTTCTCATAAGACGAACAGTGCATGGTCCTTTCGAGTTCGTCTTGACGGGAGTTCACGGTATGTTTCGAACAAACGCGACGTGACGACGTAACTGCTTGCACTGCGAGAGGGAAGCACAGTAAAAAAAAAACGCGATCTCTTGCCTTCTGCTCGTCGTAAATATCGCACTCACTTCACGTGATTTGCGGGGTCAAATAGCAATCACTTCACTCTTGCGCAGCCGACAAGGCATTTAACCGCCCACTGGTTTGAGTCGTCTTAGTGATACCTAATTTCGAACTCGCAGGAGCACGCGTCGCGAACGGGTCAACAGCACACACATAGCATCGGACGCCAGCCTGCAGGAGCCTTGTTCGGGAAGTCAGCGATGCCACGTTAGTTTCGCTTACCGCGAGAGCAAAGGGCAAAGCACGGGACCTATTTAAAGACGTAACGAAAGCGTTGAGGTGCTCCGCTGTACCTGCCGTCATGTTGTAAACTCAGGGACACGCAATCGCCTCAACGTACGCTCGCTATTTTGAGGAAAGAGCGTACGTATCACGAACGTATACGCTAAGCGCAAAAATGACGTGAACTCACGTGCACCTGCTGCCCTCAGGATAGGTTAACGCTCCCGCAACACGACGGCAACATCTACAAGACGTGTTAACCGGCAGTCCTAAACCTTACAGAAAAAGAAGACGCGTAATAAAAGCTAAGTTTCTTATGTCGGAGAAAAACAAGAGTTATTGAGGAGGAGGAGGAGGAATCGATGTTTAATGCAGCAGTCAGAGTTGCTTGTTTGATTTTCAGGTGAGGGAGCCCCTTATAACAGGAAAACCTGGGCCTGGGAGTCCTGTCTCGCTTGGTCTACCAGACGTTGGTGATCCGAGTTTGAGCTGGTCATCCGTGCCTGCCACTGCTCAAATGAGCGGTTGAAACTTGGGGCAAGGGATGGAGTGCGGCGGCACTCGAACACCATGCGGTAGAAAGAGCATGGCTCTGCGGAGAATTGACAAATGTATGTGTATAATGTCGGATGGATCGAGCGTAGTAATGTGCCATGTGGAAATGTGTCCGTCTGGAGCTCTCTGTAGATGACCGTGACTTCGCGACACATGTTGATATGTGGAGGCGGAAAGGTTCTTCATCCCAAGCGGTAATGTGCCAGGACGTCAGCGTAACTTTTGGGGGTAATTTCTCGTGTTGGACTCATGGAAGGACTGCCTGCCGTCCCAGAAGATTCCCAGTATGTGTGGGCTCGGGCTACGCCGTTAGCCGCCTCGTTCCCTTGCAGAAATGAATGAGCTGGTGTCCATATAATAAAAATGTGCGGTTGATGACGTTGGGTGGATGGGATTTATTCGGCTGTTGACGAAACGCGTCCAATTCGAGCTGCAAAATTATTTAGGTCCGAAATATTGATTAGTGCTGCTTCGCTGGATCCGAGCAGCAGATATCGGAGAATTTGAGGTGAGTACAGTAATGCAGCTTAGCTAACGAAATAAACCGTTCATCAGGCAAAGATTTTATTTTCAAATAACAACAAATCGGCGAACACGATGTACCAAGTCAGCACTATATTGTTCCGTTGCAAGAAGTGCAGCAGGCGAAGTTGGGGCAAAGGCAAACGGAGATTTATTTAGGCGAACTTGTGCCTCTAGAAAGAAAGACACCAAAAAGACGTGGTCTCACGCGAAGCGCCGATCAGCCAAATCAGCGTTCCAAAGCACGAGCCGTTCCACGAACTCTTCTACACGCGCCACGTGGAGGAGCCTTTCGTCGTTGTCGTCTTCGTGGCTCCGTCTCATAGCAGACGCACTCGTGACAATATGTTCACTGACGGGCTGGACTGGACTGGAAAGGACTTTATTGAAACAAACCCTGCAGTAGGCAGGAGCCGGGTTACGGCTCCGCCTCGACGTGGCCTGGCGTCGCGCCCTCTTCTGCGACCCTACTCGTCACAAGCCCGTTTTACGGAGCCCGTGACTTTAGAGCGCGGCGAAGACCTGCTGGATGGCCCATGACTGGTCTGTCTTGCTTGTAGATTCGATGGCTCTCTGGAGTTCCTCCGGATACTCTTCGAAGTGCGCGCCGTCTGGGTCGGCGGCACAGTCCCACATGATGTGCCACCGGTTGGCCGGTCCTTTCTTACACACACTGCGCTGGTCACTCGGGTACTCGTCCGGGTACATTTGGTGTAAGGAGGCCGGCGACGTTGTCGACGCTGTTTGGAGTCTTCTTAGATGTATCGCCTCCTCGCGGCTCAGTTCCCGGTGGGGCGGCGGGTACGCTCGTCTGGCCAGACGTAGGGTCTTCAGTGTTTCGCCGTAGCCCCTGGCTCTGTCTTTGGTTTCCGTCCACCACTCCCACTCGGGACGAGTGCCCACGTTGGGAGCGCGGTGAGTGATAGCGCGCGCTTCCCTGTGGGCCGTCTCGTTGTGGTTCGGCGCGTACGGTGAGCAGTTTCCTGCGTGCGCAGGGATCCATCTGACCTCCACTCGTCTTCCGTCTCGAACTCCCGATCTTTCTATAATTCTAGCCGCCTTGCCGCTCACTCGACCTCTTTCCAGGTTGCGGACGGCCTCTTGCGAGTCGCTCAGGATTGTGTCGCAACCTCCCTCAGACATCGCCAGGGCTATGGCGATCTCCTGGGCCTCAGTGCCGTTCTCGCACTTCCCGCTCGCCGATATGGAAACCCGTCCTGTGCGTGCATTCACAGTCACCAACGCGTATCTTCCTTGCCCGTACTCCGCCGCGTCAACGTACCTAGTCCGCGTGTCCCCGCAGTACTGTTCGACGAGAAACTTTGCTCTCGCCCGTCTTCTCTCTTGGTTGTGCTCCGGGTGCACGTTCCTCGGGATGGGGCTCACCCGCACGTTCTCGCGCACCTTCTCGTCGAGTTCCTGGAGGTGTCTCCTGTGACCCGGTAGCCGTAGCCCAGGGTCTCGAGGATGCTTCTGCCCGTCTTAGTCTCCGCCAGCCGCTCTCGCTGCGCTTCCAGTTGCTCCTCGATGATCTCGTCCACGGTGTTGTGGACGCCCAACTGCAACAGCCTCTCGGTGTTCGTAGACTCGCGCAGTCCGAGTGCCCTCTTGTACAATCTACGGATCATGGCGTCGATCTTATTCTTGTCGGTCTGCGTCCACGTGTGGCACGCCGCCGTTTACGCCACGTGGCTGATCGCGAAGGACTGGACCAACCTTGTGAGCCCTTCTTCACGCATGCCCGCCTTCTTGGTTGACACTCGCTGGATCAGACGCAGGGTACTCGCCGTCTTGGTTGCCAGCTTCTTCAGCAAGTTGTCTTTGCTGCCATTGCTGCTGATCAGCATGCCCAGCACTCTGATCTCCGAAACCTCGGGAATTCTCTGGCCCATCTTCGTGATCAGCTCCATGCGATCACACTCCCTCGGGGGCGGCGGCTGCCATCCCGCCTTTCGAGAGCTCGGACTTGGACGGCGAACACTGCAGACCCGTTCCGTCTAGTCGTTCTTCGATGGCCGAGATCGCCTTCTGCAACCTCATCTCTATACCAGCATCCGTGCCGCCGGTCGTCCATAGGGTAAGGTCGTCTGCGTAGATCGTGTATCTCACGCCCTTGACGCTCGACACCGCTTCGGCGACCTGTATCATCACGATGTTGAACAGAAACGGTGAGATCACAGAGCCTTGAGGCGTGCCCACGCTGCCGACGCGTCGCTCTGGTAACTTGATCTCCCCCGCGTGCAAGGCGATCTTGCGGTCCGATAGAAAGTTTCGGATGTATTCATAGCTTCTCTTTCTCATGTTTAGCCGCGACGCCTGCGCCAGGATGGCCGGGCAGTGGTACCGGACGTACTCACATTTTCTATATATATGCTAAACTTGGCCGAAATTCAGGGTGATCAAAATTAAGTCGACAGGTCTTTTTGAAATTAGGTGCTTAGATTTACGTGAAGACCACCTCTACAGTGAGGCTTTGCGCCCAGGGGGACACAGAATTAGGTGGTAATTATTGATGTCGGTGGCTTAATTAACTAAAATTGGATAATTACTTTTTAGTGGCGGCAGTAAGCAGGCATGTTTGTATTGAAAAGTTGGACGTAAGCAGGCATGTTTGTATTGAAAAGTTGGACGCAATCGTGTGTCCACGCTGTTTCAGTTGGCAGAATTCTTCTAGCGCCTCCGCACTCCGAGATATCGAACTGCGAAATTATTGCCGTTCGCATGATTGCGCAGGCTAGACAGTGAAGACCGGCCCAAAGAAAAAATCTTTACTCTGCAAAGTCACTTTAGATTTTTTTTTCATCTGCAAGAGGAGGTGTATACAAAATTGGCAGAAAGGTTACAGATGGCGAACGGACCCGCCATTTCTATCTCACGTGAAAGCCCTCATCACCACGCCCCTCAGAAAAAAAAAACTGTGGTTGATTCCTCTGTCATAGGAGTTGGTAAAACACGAAAGTGAAATGTGCAGCGAAATCTGCAGCTGAGCATGATTTGCGGGTCGGCGGCTGTATTGCGGGTGTGCTCGGCGAGCGACGTCCTGCTGGCGGGCACTTCGGCAAAGGTGTACTGGCGTCATTTCCGTGACGGATATGACGTCAGTGAAATCTTGGTGTATACCGGCATAAAACACTTTCTTGTTAAAATATAAAACCTGACAACGAACAACCCAAAGTATAACGTACTCTTTAGTACTAAAGGTTGCTTCCCCGCAAGAAGGCCCTCTGTGCAGGAGTGCACCCTTTACAGGCCGCTTGCTTCATTGTACTGGCGTCACTTCCGTGACGGATATCATGTTAGTGAAATCTTCGTGAATCCCGGAATAAAACACTTTCGTGTTAAAAGAGACAGAGAGAGGAACAAGGTTGTTGAATGGGAACTTGTTGGAGCCTAAACAGGGACAGACATTTTCTGTCATTTTTGTGTTTCTAAGAACGTGGAGAAAAGAAGAAAGATGCGGCGCTTCTGAGGTGACAGCACAAGCCGGGGTGCGTCAAGACGATTCCGAGTCAAGAGGTCCAACGAGTCAGAAGATCCAACGTGTCAAAAGGTCCAATATTGGATCTCTTGTCTCGCTGGACCTCTTGACTCAACGTGGACCTTTTGACACGTTGCATCTCTTGACTCGTTGTACCTCTAGACTCGCCGTGGTCCTCTTGACGCAGCTGAGGTGAGTCAAAAGGCCCAATTAGTCGAGAGGTCCAAGCTGTAACAAATCACCGCAAGCCTCAAGGGTAAAGTAAAATAACCAAGAACAGGCAACCAAGATTTCCAAAAAATTCGAAACCAGAGACGCACCGCGGAGCGCCTGCGGGGGTCGGCCCAGACGGGAGAGAGTGTCGCCCTCACCCGTGAAACACTCTGCCGTATGACCTCGACGAAGAAGACGTGGTGCTTTTGTACGTGTTAAAATAATAGTTTTTTTCCTGATATGTATCCCCCTACTGTCGTTCCGACGTCGTTGTTTTATGTAATTCAGTCAAAGGAACCGATAACACAAGCTTTGAAAGCACACCTAAGGACAGGCAGCGCTACAGTTACAGTGGGAGGAATTTTAATGTCACTTTGTTACTCTTTGCGTTAGCTGAAGTCAACCCCACGGTCGCTTTTCGTGCGGGAAAGCCTGGCGGTCAAGGGGAGACGGAAGCTAGAACAATCAGTAACCATCACTAGCAGCCATTAATCGCAATGTAGACCCGTATAACTTAAACGACCAAATATTACTAGGCCATTCTTATAAAATGAGCTGAAGAAGAAGAAGAAGAAGAAGAAAGAAAGAAAGGAAAGGTCGGAGGTTAACCAGATGTATAGCCCAGTTTGCTACCCGGCACTGGGGGAATGGGGCTCAGGGAATAAAAGTGCGGGAGAAGAGGAAGAGATAGGAGTGGGAAAGCGCGCACTCCAGTCCCGTTTCGGGCACTATAGTCTTTCACACAAGTTCGTTTCACTCAGGAAACGTAAAGGGCTTTCGTCGCCTTCTGCGAGGTCGATAGTAAAGGCCGATGACTTAGAATAGTTTCCACTGTAAATGGACAAATGTCCAATCGGCTGAGCGCGGTGGCAAGCACGCTCCTCTCCGACGAGTATTCGGGGCAGCGACACAGCACTTGTTCTATAGTCTCTTATAGTCTCTTCCGCCCTACAGGCGTCACAGTGGGCGCTGCTGGCCATCCCGATAAGGAAGGAGTAGGCTTTCGTGAAGGCCACTCCCAACCACAGTCTACAAAGTAAAGTTGACTGGGTCGAGACAGCCCATACGGAAGAAGGGGTTTATGTATTACCAATGGCTGAGAAATAAATTATGAATTGAAAAGACAAAGAAAGCAAGGCTCGTTAGACCTTTTGATGCGCTGGACCTCTTGACGCGTTGTACCTTTTGACACAAATTGGACCTCTTGACGTATTGGACCTCTTGACGCGTTGTACATCTTGACCCAAATTGGACCTTTTCACTCGTTGTACCTCTTGACTCGGCTGTCACGTGACTATTGGACATCTTGACTCGTTGGACCTCTTGGCTCATTGGACCTCTTGACCAGAAGCGACAGGGATTGACACGGGGAGGGGGGGTGGGTTCCGGCGACATGCTGGGGGTGGCATAATACTACCCCGCGGGCCGCAGGTTGCCGACCCCTGCTCCAGACAATTAAAATGCGCTCCGAATGTTCTGGCGTGTTGGTGTCAAGATCATTTATCTAGGATTTTACAGTATTGAGAATACAGCAAACTAAACTCCCAATTTGGAGAATTGTGGATTTTACGAAAAAAACTCCGATTAACACCTAATTTAGGCTAAAACACAAACTTCGAAAAACACCCTTCGAATTTCACAAAAAAATCAGCTCCGAAAACACAGAGCCATAGTTAGTTATAGTTTATGGTATTCTAAACCCTCTCACCAATAGATCGGGCCAAGACATGGGCCTGCACCGATGCTATCCTCAAATCCCTACCAACCCTAACTTGGGCTCCAGCACCCACAGGGCGATGTCGTCGGCGTACACCGCAATGTACACTCTGTCGCCCCCTCCTCTGGGCAGGCAGCCTGGCAGGGCTGCCATCACCAGGTTGAAGAGGAAGGGCCTGATGACGGAGCCCTGTGGGGTGCCCACGTCCACCGGACGGGGGGGGGGGGGGGTGACAGGGCGTCCCCCCCCTGCACCTGCGCCGTGCGGCCCGTCCGAAACGCCTCGATGAAGCCCCGCAGCTTGCCCGCACTGTCACTTGCCCGCAATGGTGTCACAGGGACAACAGCCGATCCAGGAGGCAAACGTCCCAGGGCTGACCAGGGCGCACGTACACACTGCACACTGTAATGTCTGTTCCTGCCGCACTGAGCCGCAACGTCACTGCCGCGAACTCCTGCACCACTGTCGTCACCGCACTGGTATCCAACTCTGCGTGCTGCACATCGTTCCGCACAAACAGTGAGGCACGCGAGGTCCCTGGGGGTGGGGCGGGTCGCCAAACACCACCGCCGAGCACTGGGCACTGTCACACGCCGTGAGGCTGTGATAGCCGATGTAGCCCGGCAGGCGAATCCTCCCTTGAGCCGTCCCTTCCCACCGCACATAGCTCTCCTGTAAAGCCACGAACGACGTGGGGCTCGTGCTGCAGCAGAAACGCACTCAGCTCCGCACGACGCGGTCGCAGAGAGTTGACGTTGCACTGCAGCACTGTAGGCACCAGGGGCAGTGTGCGGCGGCTCCTAGCCATGGAGGGGCTCGGTGTGTGGCTGTCCCAGCGAGGCCGGCTGCTTGCGCAATCTCTTCCGACTTCGCTTCAACCGCGCCGGGGCTGCCTGGCTGCTGGGCTGTCGCTGGGCTGTCTGCTGCTGCTGCTGCTGCTGCTGCTGCTGCTGCTGCTGCCCGGCTGCTGGCGCATCGTAGGGGGCGCGAAAAATACAGGGGCCTTAGGTGCGACAGGCGGCGGCTAGGGCTGCGTGACCGCTCGCAGGGCTGCACGGACGCCCAAGCGAGAGGCAGGCGCCGGGGCTACTAGCTCCGCACACACACGGTGCTCCTCCAGCCAGCGCGGGCAAGAGTGGTCGAGCACGACGTGGGGGCCCCCGAAGTTGGTGCAGTAAGGCTTCGCGGCCTTGCACGCTGCCTTCAGGTGGGAAACCCCCGCATCGCCAGCACCTCCTCTCGTGATTGCAGCTCGCTGTGGCGTGCTCCAGCCTGCCACACCTGCCGCACTAGAGTGGTCGCGGTCGGCACACTCTCACCGGCCGTCGGAGTTTGTGCTGAGCTGGTGGGTGTCGGACTGGGCCTGGACCTGATGCTGGAGATGGAGCCCTTGCCCAAGCGCTGCGCCCTGCTGTGCGACTCCCGGGTGTCCCTGGTGCTTCTTCGTGACGGAGACTCGCACTCCTTGTTGGTGCGGGGCATCCGGGAGAAGGCGGCACAACTGTCGGACCGGGGCACTCAACTGTGCCTGCAGTGGGTCCCCACCCACATCGGTCTGGATGGCAGCGAGCGGGCGGACGAGCTGGCCGCCGGGGCGCACGCGCTGCCTCCCTCGGACATGGTGGCCCAGGCGGCAGCGGATGACGTCCGCCTGCTCATCCAACGACACCTCCGCACCAGGCATCCAGACCCGCGGCTGCGTGTCGGAGGGGTCCTGCCGCCAGTGCGGGCCTCACGCCTGCCTCGTCGACTGCGCTCGGCCATCCTGCGCCTCCGCGTGGGGGACGCGTGTACGGCGGAGTTGAAGCACCGACTGGGGCGGGTGTCCAGCCCCGCCTGCACTCACTGCCGAGCGCCCGTGCAGTCCCTACCGCACGTACTCTACGAGTGCCCCAAGTTTGCGGCAGGTGTGGCAGAGCTGCTGGCCGTTTTTCAAGGAGAGCGGCCCCGTGAGGAGCTGCTTTGGCCCCCGGGCAGTGCTAGGGAGCGGGACAAAGTGCTCGAGGCCCTGGGTACATACCTGGGGGCCTCGGGGCTGCACAGTGCACTCCACTACAAATCCACTTAACTGCCCAGATTGTAGTGGAATGCTGCTGATGATGCAGCTTCTCTACGTGTGTGTGCGTGTGTGTGTGTGTCCCCTTTTACATGTGTGTTAGACATTGTCCCCTGTAGATTCACGTGTTGTCTATATCTGTTGTGTTTCTCTGTAATGCCAATTTCCTCAATGTTTAACTCCTTTTTTCTTTTGTGTTTTATATTTATCCTTGTCAACTTGCCCAGTGTGTTATATACATGATAACGTCAACAATCTCCACTATCCTCCTACTCCTATGTATTCTTTCCTTCCTACACCCCCCCTACACCAGCAGGCGTTCCGATGTCAGCCCCCTAGGCGAGACAATTTACGCCTGTTGGTGGATCTTACCTTTCCCATGAACAATAAATGCACACATAGATACTTCAACAGCTGAAACAACTACCCACGCTTCCTGATCGTGTTATCCATGAACAAAGCATCACCAGTGACCGGGAAATCCTTATTTATTATCTCCGCGTTCATTGCGGGCAGGGTAGGTAAACTTTACAGGGCATCACTTACATCAGACTTAACTCGCAATAAACAGACTACTAACCTTTCTTAACAGACTAACAGCAGTGCCTCTAAACAACATTCACACCAAACTGAACATTATACTTGTCAAAAGCTTGGTAGAGTTGTAATGTTGGCACCGTCCCTAAATTCTTTCACACCTTGTTTTCTGACTCATTTTCAAAGCATAGTCCTTACGGGCGCTTGTGCCACTTTAGTCTTCTTGTTCACTTTAGCCATTACTTAAAGGGGCCATGCGGACAAAAAACAAGTTCGGTTCATTCGAAATATTGCCTCGTTAGAATCATACTGACACCACTTTTAGCGTAAACTTCGCTCAAATAAGCTGATAATTAGGAAAAGAGGGAATGGCGATGCGACTCACTAGCTCATTTCCGCATTAGAACGTATGATGTAATTGCACAGCCGTGCGATTGGCTGAGGTCGGCAAAAGCAAACGCAAGTTAATCAGGGATTATAAGCTTGCACAACTAGCTATTTTCGCTTAAACGCAATGCATATTCATTTTATAGCAGTGTGAATGGTGGGGTGAAAGAATGGATGTTACGAAAGTACACGTAAACTATAGAAGTACCAATGCATACTCCTGTTGGTACTGCGTGCACTATGCTTGTTATAGCTGCACGGCAGTGCGGTGCTTTGGGGTTGTCTCAGACGTCACTGGCCGATTGGCGTAAGCGACACTGTCTTACGTGACCCTGTTTGACCAGCATACCCCATGTTTAAAGAAACGATTACTACCTACCGTAAAAAAACAAGCCAGGTGCAAATACGGTCAAAAACACAGCAAAGGCAGACAGCGGTCCAACGCAGTATGGTGGCGCCATCTAGGAGGACTTGCGGTAACAAGGTCCCGCATTCCTCTGCAGACTAAACAGAGCACTAGCGTTCGCTCGAAGACCTGTCCTTGTTACGCCACGCAGACGTAACGAAACACACTTTGGCTGGAGAATCAAAATTTTAACTCAGGTTGAATAATTTCGCAGTGAATAAAGCAGCCTTTTATGCCGGACAAGCGCTGGGGGCTCTATAAAACACTAAATCTTTCGAATAAAACAAACTCGTATTTTGACTGCACGGCTCGAAGTGGCAACATTTCATAATGACATGGCGCTAGCCAAGTTGTACACCAAGCGCCATTTTAAATCCCATTATTCAGATCTCGAAATTATATTACACTCAAACGAGCTTGTGGAACGAGCCCAAAACTGAGTCGGGTACATGAATGCTATATATTCTGTCGTTCTGGTGTTCATGAGAACGCAAAAAACGTGGGATGAAATTACAGTAATCCCTCTTTAACTCGAACTCGGATATCTCGAAATATCGGTTAAGTCGAAACTTTTTCTCGCTGTGTGTTTACCCCCATAGGCGCTATCTATGTATTTGCACCACTTTATTTCGAAACGTTTTTTTTTTTTCGGGGTACCACTGATATCTCGAAATGTTGACAAGGCAAAGTCAGCTACGTGAAGCTGGTAGGTCTCCGTTCGAACACTCAGCTCCCACAACGCGCCGAACGCGGTCGTGAACGGAAAATTTACGAGGATTACGCGTTGTAGGAGGCCGATGTCCCCGTTACCGGATGTCTGTCTGCCGCCTACATGGTTGAGACAGCTGTGGGCGACGCAGCTGATCATGCGGACGACGAGGAGCCTCCATAAATGCCTACAACGGCAAAAAAAAAAACAAAAAAAAAACATGCTGCGCCTGTTAGCAACAAAGTAGAATGTATCGGTGGCGACCAACAGTTGATGCGATGCATTGAGCCAGCTCGAGAACGCTTTTCTGGGACCCGATGCAAACGCGAAACATGAAAACATCACGGAGTTCTTTCATCCGCGATAATAACATATTGTTTTACTGTGAATTGTTTTGCCTTTATTACGAAAGTTCCCCTGTGCAGTCGAGCTTTTGTTACCAGCACTAGTTCTTATTTCAGTGACCTGGCCCCAATTTTTTTTTTTTGGCATTTCGCTTAACTAGCACCACGGCTTATCTCAAAATTTTTAGCGGATTTTACCACTTCGAGTTAACGAGGGTTCACTTTCAAAAGAATCGACATCTGGGCAAGAATTGGTATGACGTTAACATCTTGAGGGTGTCACGAATCAGCACGGGGTACTTCGGTGTTGCTCTGTGCGCGCGAGCTACGCCGTTTTCTTACACTTTGTGCATTGCGGGAAAGTTCCGTGAGTGGCGGTAAAGCCAGCTCGTCAAACATGTTTCGAGCGCCGGAGCTTGGCTGCCGCGCGCAACCCGGGCCGTTGTGTCTCGGGCAGCCGTTGCGTGATCCGGTTCAAACTAGCTCAGCCAGGACGTGTTCAAACCAGCCTTCTACAATCGGCGGCCGTACGCTGGACTTCCCTATTCCTCCCCCTTCTTCCAGCACTGGGGAATGCAACACAGAATCTAGGAAAGGTGTCTTGTGTATTTGTACCTTTTGACGCTGCGTTCAACACACTGAACGCCTGTTGACGGTTGGGGCTTCTGGGTATAAAGTGTCGCCCTACCGATAGCACAAGCAATGCGTCCTGGGCTTTTGCGGATAACGTTACTGTGCCCGTTCGAGATGTCACGTGAGCACGCCAGTCTGCTGCTGTCTGTATCATCGGTTTTCTCTACTCGCCATGCATTAATCAGATTTTATTTTATTTATTTATTTACAGATACCTCAAAGACCCCAATGGGTGGGGTTTTACATGAGGGGTGTTGAAGCACAAAAATTACACAACAACCGAACAACAAACAGAAAACAATACAACCGAACAAGCGCATCACGAATAAAGAGGGTATCAAGCACGCTCTGTTGATAAAAAAGCATACAATGCCAACCAACGAAGTAGATAACACCACTAAAGGTAATCGCATACACTACACAAAAATAATCACTGCAAAGGTTTTTCTACGGCAGCTTTGAACTGAGTCGGGTTTGTTTGGGTGACGACACTTTCGGGAAGGCTGTTCCATTCGATGGCTGTCAGAACAGGAAATGAATTTAGATAGGCGGTCGTGGTCGTGTGTGAAGTGGGTATACTGCTTTGAGTGGTTGAGGCGATTCGATGGGTGGTGAGCAGTTTTTATACAGAGGCTTTCGCATGATAACGAGTTGTAGAATTTGTGGAAGAGGCAAAATCGCGCTACTGTACAGCCGGTAAAAGGCTTGTCTATAACACAGCTTTCCTACTCTCAGCCCTATCCTGCCCCGCCGGAGCAGGATTTGAATAAAACTACTGCGGAATTCCGAAGTCTTAGCCCTTAGCTTTTGCCTCCGACATGTTTGGAACGAGTATGTTTCCGCAGTTTTCGGATGTAGCTCGTTGAAGTCGAAATCGCTGTTATAGACAAGCGTTTTACCGACTGTACGTCGTGTTTTGAGACTTGGCAATTTAGCTTTACGTTAAGATGTGTTACGCTTGTGTGGTATGAATAATCTACGACTGTACGTCGTGTTTTGAGACTTGGCAATTTAGCTTTACGTTTAAGATGTGTTACGCTTGTGTGGTATGAATAATCGGAAAAGATGAATCTGGCCGCACGGTTCTGGACGGATTCAAGGATGGTACATGAGTTAGCTTGCGGTAAGTCCCATACTGCACACGCGAATTCCAGCTTAGGGCGAACAAGCGTTTCGTAGGCCAATAATTTAACTGTGGACGGAGCCAGGTTTATGTTACGTCGGAGGAAGCCCAGCGCGCGATTCGCGTCACTGGTAATGCGATTTATGTGGGATGTCCATGTAAGGTCATTAGAAATAAGAAGACCTAGATATTTAGTGGACGAGACAGGAGATATAGCGGAGCCACTTAAGAAATATTTGTACGTGGAATAGGAGTGACGCCTGTGGAATGAAATGACGGATGTTTTGTGAACGTTTAGAACCATGAGCCATTTGTTGCACCATTCATATATTTTCCTTAGGTCTTGCTGGAGTGCTACGTTATCAGTGGGATCGATAATGGGGCGATAAATGACGCAGTCGTCCGCGAACAACCGAATGTTTGAAGAAATATTATCTGGTAGGTCGTTGATGTATATGAGAAAAAGTAAGGGCCCGAGGACCGTCCCTGAGGAACACCTGAGATGACAGGGGATAAGGAGGAAGAACTGTGTTAGCATTGACGAACTGCAGTCGGTTAGTTAAAAAGTTTGAAAGCCATACAAATACATGTTCATCAAGGTTTAAATGTGAAAGTTTAGATAACAAACGCTTGTGAGGAACTTTGTCGAAGGCCTTCTCGAAATCTATGAAAATAGCATCGACGGGGACGTTAATGTCTAACTTAGAATTTATGTCACTTAGGAAGAGTTGCCAATTGAGTGTCGCAGGAGAGACCTTTGGAAGCCATGTTGATTGGGATGAAAGAACTTCGCGGATTTAAGAAAGCTAGCTATGTGCGTGTAAATAATATGTTCCATTAGATAAGCTAAGTTTGGCTCTTGGCTCTGCGTCGTCGGAACGGGGGCAACTCCCCTGCAACCCGCTCGCCTACCACGCTACAACGATGGGTCGGGTCGTAGTCGCACGCCCTCCCCCGTGTATCAAGGGGCAGCGTAGCGTACGAATACATTCGTCCACTACGCTGCTCCTCAAGCTGGCAATGTTAAATTACTTGACTCAATCCTGACGGTATGCTTCCTAGTAAATAACTATGTATTCCTTTTATTATACGTACAAAACTCCAACACAAACACTTCAGCAAAAGCGGTTTTTAAGGCTATAGACACAGCATTCAGGGCCACACTTCGTCGGCTTCCACGCCACAAATGGTTTTTTCTCGACTTGCCCCATGCTGCCATGCGACTTGCGGCGCAAGTGATGGCGTCTGCAATGTTTTCGCCCCGAAATATTTTCAGTAAACGGAAGATCAATGCAAAAACACATGTCGAAAATGCCGAACAGGAGATAACAATGAACCCATGGTCAGACTCGAATATGAGCTGACTGCATGCAATGAATTACCGCGTCAGCGTAAACATTATCTGGTTGGTTCTCTGTCATAGGAATCGCTAAAAACGAAAGTGAAGTGTGCAAGTGAAGTCTGCCGCTGAGCATGATTTGCGGGTCGGCGGCTGTATTGCGGGTGTGCTTGGCGAGCGACGTCCTGCTGGCGGGTCGTTTCGGCAAAGGTGTACTGGCGTCCTTTCCGGGACGGATATGACCGTCAGTGAAATCTTGGTGTATCCCGGCATAAAACACTTCCTAGTTAAAATACAAAACCCGAAAACGAACCCGAAGTATAACGTACTCTTTAGTACTAAAGGTTGCTTCACCGCAAGAAGCCCTCTGTGCAGAGGTGCAGCCTTTACAGGCCGCTTGCTTCACTGTAGTGGCGTCACTTACGTGACGGATATGACGTAAGCGAAATCTTAGTGAATCCCGGAATGAAACACTTACGTGTTAAAATGATCACCTTTCATATTTTGAAAAATAATCAATTCCACATAATGTAGCAACGTAAAGATTAAAATACAAGTTTGACAATCAAACGTTAATACTACACCGTCTGCGCGTGACATTCACTGCGTGCTGCGCTTTCGGTAAAAAAAGGGACAAAAGTATATTTTTTATGAAACCTCAAGCTTGGTTCCTAGTGATCTCTCTCTCTCTCTCTCTCTCTCTCTCTCTCTCTCTCTCTCTCTCTCTCTCTCTCTCTCTCTCTCTCTTCTCTCTCTCTCTCTCTCTCTCTCTCTCTCTCTCTCTCTCTCTCTCTGTGTTACTGTACTAGCTACTGTACGCCCGGCGCGAAAGGCAGCGCACTTTCAACTTCGAGCAGCCTCCATGCCGGCAACGCTCTGGGTTTGCACTGCCAACGCTATTGCGTCAAACCGAGAATAGACCGGACAACCCAGAGAGGTGACAGCATTGGCAGGCATAACCAGATAGACGCTAGCGTTACTCGTGGGCGTTGCTTCATGTGGTTGGTGATTTATTTTGGAAACGCGTCGTAATAACGTTTACAAATATTCGCTAGAGAATCTGGATTCGACGTGCCCAAGAACGCAGTGTGCCAGTATATGCGTCAAAACGACGCTCAGAGAAAATGTAATTGCGAGTACGCTAACTATTCCGGGTTGCTATTTTTATACCATGGGTGAGAAGCAGCGGAACATGGAAATTCAAAATACACAATACAATTTGAAGGTGTTGTACGCCGAAACCTGCGCAATGAGGCGCGCCGCGTAATTAGGGAAGCGCAAATCATCACTTCTGCGGGCTACCTCGGCACCCTTCTCGCGCGCAGAAACCTCGTACACACGGCCGTTTGAATTTTTCTCCCCTAATAACAAAATGGCAGCCGCTGTTGGAAACCGAATTGTTCACTATATAAATCAAATCAGCTACTTCAACCGCGCGATGTCGAGTACGGTTCTGGTGTGTGCACCTGACACGATGACCACGGCATCATACGTTTGTGGTTCAGTGCTTCCCTTGGAACTTGGAAATTCTGTTAAGTGTTCGGCGGGGATTTGTCCGCAGCACACACACACGCACACACCAGTCGGCCTGAAACGGCGCTGCCGCCGAATGTCAGTTTCCGTCGCGGTGTCCCTCGTAAAAAACCATTACGTGCACATCGGCTGTCAGGCTGACCTTGCGGGACTCTGTTAACACCATGGAGGAAAGTTCTTTCCTCCATGGTTAACACTAGCTCATCCAACAAAAATGTCCAAGCCGTCATAACCAACGATATCTTAAGACACGCCAAGGAAATCTACACCGCTATGGAATGCCAAAAGCGAAAGGCGAGCCTCGGTTGAGCATGAAAAATGACGACACTGACATCCCCCGGGCTGTTTTTACCTACCGCGCGTTCGCGCAAAGTGTTGTTTATGCACCGCTTTTGACTCTCTGCCCTGCCGTCGAGTGCGTGCCATCGCAAACCCAGGCTTAGGCTGAGACGTATACCTCCCCGCATGCGGCGCAAGCTCTGCCTCGCCACTACTTTTCCTTGCAATCTCCCAGCTTGCTGTTTTTATTCATGAATATACATCTAAGTAGGTTTTCGTTTTTTCCCGGCGAATATGTATTCAGGTTTTAGAGTTGATATTAACAAAGAATGGAGTAAAATGGCAGGCATAAAAAAGGTACGTTTATTCATCTAACTGCAACAGGAAGGAAGGAACACAGACACACGCACACACACGCCTGCACGCGCAGCACGCACGCACGCACGCACGACCACAGTACGCACGCCCGGCCGCCCGCACGCAGGTGATGTGCTGAGCTAAGCCAGGCAGCAAGCGTACTGCCAATCAAGGCACGGGTACTAAATCTGATTATAACATACGCATACGTGAGAGTAACTTAGTCATCATGGCCAAGTAGACTCTTATAAATCTCGGAATTCGCGTTTGCACGCAATGAGAGCCTTTTTTTCTTTGACCCATTGGGGTAATTGTCAGCAGCAAATAGATCACCGGATACAACAAAAATGAATCGTATTTGTCCTTTCCAACTAGAGAAAGCCTTGGTAGAAAGTGTTAAAATTAAGTACTTTTCCGGGCAGGGGCGTCGGAACAATTTTTCCCCTGTGGGAGCGGAAAATATGTTACCATAAACATCGTCACTACCACCACCACCACATCATCATCAATGCCATTACTAATATTCTTATTTAAATATCATTGACATTTATTTTCTTTGAGTACCTCTCCAGAAGCTGTACATTGGCGCTAGAATGACTAGTATATATAAATAAACAATAGGCCCAACAACATGAAACAAAATCAACCCAATCAAATATTTACTCAGCACCACAGATGCTGGAGAGCCGCGACAGTAAAAATGTCGGCAGCTTGCACTAGTCGTGCAAGGCTGAAGAAGCAGCAGAGTTGGCGGGGGTCCCCTGTCCCGCCGTCGGAGACCCGGCTGCTGCACCTGACACGTATTTCCGAACTTGCCGCTGAAAGTTCTCCGTGACTGGCAGGCCCGGGTAGTTTTCAGTCCGCGTGCTTTCAGCTTTCTCCCAAAGTGGACCACGTTAGCACCCGCTGAAAACCAGCGGCAACCGGACTCGCGAACTCGACGCCTGCGCTCCCCACATCAGGCGCGAACGTATCTGAACTGGCGAGGAGGAACAGCGCGCGAGAGAATACGCCACGAACGCAATGGCATAAATCCGCTTTCATAACGCGAGGGACTCAGGTTGGATTACAGACCACTGGAAGCGTTTTCAAAGCAATGCTTTGCTACTTTCGTCCTAGCGGTTTCGCGGAGGATGCGCAAGTTAACCTTTTGGCCGGAGAGACACCTCCGGAGACACACCCCTCGAAGCGCATCGCGTGATTCGCCGGGCCCGCTGTCGGCGCTGCGCACAAGGCCCCGTTTTCGGGTCGTTCTGCTCACGTAGCGGCGGCGGCCGCTGCCGGGCAGCGGCCGCTCAGCTGATCGGCAGCCGACCAAGCCCGCACCCTCCCACTGCATGTGCCGCTGGGTGGTCTCTCGGGCTATATGACCATCTTGCGCCGCGTTCGCCGTGAAAGAGGAACGCCGCGTTTCACCGAGAATGACAGCGAGGCCGGGCCTCCTTCTGTGAGCCTTGCACGGGAACGAACAGCTTTGAGCCGTGGTCGGCAATACAGCTACATCAAATGTCAACCAAGAAGATAAGCCAATTTTTTGATTTGTATATTCAAGGTTAGCTGAGCTAAGCCGCAACCATTTTTTTTTCCTGGTTCGTCTCTTTTTGTTTCATGCCGCGGCGTTCTTTTTATTGTTTTCTGTTGCTCCTAATTTGGGGAGATACGTTATCGCTTTTTATTGTTTTATTATTTATTTCCAACCTCCCAAACCCATGTGTGCATTAGCTTTCCCGTCTAGTAATGAAGCGGCCTGGGAAAGCGAGATAATTGGTTTTTTGCACGCTATGGGCGCCTAAATTCGGTGCTATGCTTATTTATTTTTCCCGCTTCAAAATTAACCCATTTGGATCTAAGACTTATTAAAATTCAGATCTGCGGAGCGCCGACAAGGCCACGGTACGGGGGGAGGTACCCCTCTGCACGGCACTGCCAGACCTGGAGCTGTTGCGGCTTCAGGCTCGCCGCAACCAGCTGCAGCACGGGCCATCAGGAGCAAGCGCCCAGTTGACTGGACGAAGCAGCGGCGGGAAAGCGCCCAGTGCAGACGGCGGGTCCGGCAGCGCCGCACGCAGGGCTGGGAGTCCGTGTGCTCTTCTATGGACTCCCGCAGAGACCCTGCAAAGGCCTGGCGGGTCTTCAAGGCCCTGCTGCGCCCTGCAAACCAGCAGCAAACCGCCATCTGCTGTTAGCCGCCATCACCATGAGCATCACAGAGGACGCCCTGGCAGAGCTCTTGGCGGACCAGTTTGCCCTGTCGGCCCAGGCCCCAGCGGCTCCAGTCCTGCGGAACCCAGCTCCAGCCGTCCCGCTGCTCGGCAGAGCTCACCCTGCGAGAGCTGCGGGATGTCCTGGGACGCTGCCCCAAGCGCAGGAGTGCTCCAGGAATCGACGGGGTGACCTACCAGATGCTCAGCAACCTGGACGTCACCCACCTGGGGCCCCTCCATGCTGCTCTTCAACCGGGTCTGGACGACGGGCGTCCTGCCGCCACCCTGGCTGGTGGGACTCATCTCGCCGATCCTGAAGGCTGGCAAGCCCCCCACGGAGCCTGGGTCCTACCGGCCGGTGTCCCTGACGTCTGCTGCAGGCAAGCACATGAAGAGCACAGTCCTGGCCCGCCTGTAGCGGATTGCCGACCAGCAAGGGGTGTTCCCAGAGCAGCAGAGTGGCTACAGGAGGTACCGCTGCACAGCCGACTCGCTGGGAGACGTCGTCTCCATGCCGAGCAGGCCCGCCACGCCAGGGAGGTGGCCTACCTGGTGCTGCTCGACATGAAGGCGGCCTTCGACAACCGTCCCGCACAGCGCCATCCTGGAGGCCCTAGACGGCATGGGCGTCGGGGGGCACCTCAGGAGCTAAGTGCAGGCGTTCCTGTCCGACCGAACCGTTTCGGGTGAAGGTCGGCCGGGCGATCAGCAGCCCACGGAACATCTGCTCTGGGGTGCCCGGGGGAGCGTGCTGAGCCCGTTCCTGTTCAACTTGGTGCTGCCTCCCCCCGGACTGCATCCCCGCTGGGCTCCGGTATCCAGTGGAGATAGCAGTCTACGCGGATAACGTCGCCATCTGGGACACAAGGGCCTACCAGATTGGGCAAGCACGTGAGGGCGTGCCTGCAGGAGGCGCTGGGAGCAGTGGCTGCCTTCCTGTCAAGCCGTGGCCTGCAGCTCCAGAGGCCAAGACGCAGGCCAAGATGCAGGCCATGATGGTGCACCCAGGAGGCGCTGAGGCCCGCAGGGCATCGCCACCTACCACCCTCAATGGCCAGCCCCTCCCCATAGTGGCGCCAGGTAAAATACCTGGGGCAGCTTCTTATCGACTCCCGGCTATCTTGGCTGCCAGCTGTGCGCAGGAACTGCGGCGGTGCAGCAGGGCGTGCGGAGACTGCTGGCGCAAGGCAACGGCTGCTACCACCAGGTTTGCACAGGGCGTCCTTCCCCAGCATGGCCTCCTCGGCTGTGCTGTACGTGCTGCCCCTCGTCCACCTGAAGCAACTGGGGTGGAAGGAGCTTGAGCTTGACCAACGCCGATCTCCTGTGGCGGCCACGTACACCGAGGCAGCCACCTGGCCAATCGAGCTGCGGGCCTATCAGGCGGGCCTGCGCCACATTGACCGCCTGCAGAAAAGCTCGGACGGTGTCGCCCTGCTGCAGCGGTTCCGTGGCGCCCAAACTCGCAGGCGGGCATGCTGCTGCACAATTACGAGGAGGACATCGTGGTGCCGCAGCGACCCCCTCTGGAGCCTCCACCGCCTGGCACGGGAGAGGCCCTGGGCATCACCACCACGCTGCCTCGAGTGCGCAGCAAGAGGAGCACTCCGCACCAGGCCATCTACCAGGAGGTGGCCGCCCTGCTGCAGGACAACGCCGGCCTTCAGGTGTTCATGGACGGGTCAGTGCTCCCCCGCATGGCCATCCCGGCAGCCGCCTACACTGCCCCGGCACTCGGCGCCAGTTGGGTGTGCCGCCTGCCCTTAAACGGCTTCGTCCACCACTGCGGAGTTGGCCGGCTTGCACCTGGCTGCGGACCTGCTGCTCGAGCGGGCAGGCCCAGACTGCAAGGCCCTCGTTCTCATGAACTCCCGGCCAGCCCTCCTGCGGCTGCAGGCGGCTGACCAACCAGCCAGCTCCAGTGGATACGTGGAGCGGTCGCTGGCGGTCAAGCTGCTCGCGGTGGCCTCTCGCGGCTGCACCATGCGGCTACACTGGCTGCCGGTCCAGATGGGAATCCCGGGCAATGAGGCGGGCCGACTCCCTGGCCAAGGGCGCCCACCAGCCAGGGACCCCCGCCTCCCAGGATGTGACGGTGTTCGATGCCCCATGCCAGATCCTGGCCCGAATAGCCCTGGCCATACACCCGGACCCCCTAGTAGTGAGTGGCCAGGCCCCGCTTGCTCTACCTGGGCGCCTCATCAGGGACGCCCGGAGCCTGCTGCTCCGGATGCGTCTGAAACTGATGGGAGGTGGCGCCCTGCCGCACCACCAAGGACGCCGCGCCTCCTCCACCTGTGCCCACTGCCCCGAACCCGAAACGCTGGAGCACCTGGTCCTGTCCTGCCCCCAGCATGCAGCACACAGAGCAGTGGTGCAGGGTGCACTCAAGCGTCTGGGACAGCCCATACAGAGCCTCAAGGACCTGCTGGCGGGACCCCCACGGGTCCCGCCAGCTCCCGCCGGGAAGTGTTCAACCACCTCCTGACCTACCTCGAGGCCACCGGACTCACCCAGCGCATGTAGCTAAGGCTGCTGAAGAACGAACACTCGCGCGGCTGTCGTCGATGCAATTCCCCCCTTTTTTCCTCCTCTCTTTCTCTTTCTCTTTAACATCTTTTCTATTCCACCCCTCATCTCCTCCCTAGTCTTTTATCCCCTCTTGCCCCACACCGCACTGGGTTGTATGAAGGTGAGCTCCCTGCTGAGCTCAATAATATCCCCAGTGCATTTTCCTTTCCTCTCTTCCAACAAATCACTTCTCTGTATCTTGTTTCCGTGTAGGTGTTGCGCATTGCGTGCGAACACAACCTTTATTTTTTTTTCCAATGTGCCTGCACATGTTATTGGTCCCCGCCACTGCTAACCCCGTTCTACCCCTCGGGCCTTTGGGGTGGTCATGTGGTTAGGATGCCGGTTGCATGGTGTAAAGGTCCGGGTTCGATACCTGGGACTGCCCTAATCACATTATTTTTTTCTTGGGGCGCGCACTCGCGCGCTCGTGGGCTCCTTGCCTCCTCGCCACATACCCCTTACACTTCTTGGTCTGGCATTTTCACCCTCTCCACTTCTTCGATGATGATAGTTTTCTGGTGTAACGCTCCACGGCGGCACTAAAAGATTACGCAGCTCCCCTGTTGAAAAGCCAGTTAGTGAGTTCACGGTGACTGCGCCCTCTCGAGGCAACGGTATCATGCACGATTTTATACAGTTTATTTATCTATGCAGTAAAGCATTTTACATATAAATAAATAGCAAAAATAAATTTGCAAAAGCAATAGACACTGCCAGTAGGTTTATATACAGGCCTCCTAACCACGAATGTACTACCAGGCATGGCCGTTCACAGGGCCGGCTTCACCTCATTCGCCGCCCTGTGCCAACTGCTGCCAGGCACCCCCGCCCGTCAAACTCATTTTTACAGCGAATCAGTCTTTCGCTAGGATCCCGCAGGACCATCTCCGACTGCAGAGCAATGTAGACAAGAATACCACGCAAGCGTAGCGCCTTTTTGCGGCGCCCACTCAAATCCTTCGTATCGTAAAACTATGCGCCACACCTTCAGCGTAAGGAAAAAAAATTATAATAAATAATCAAAACGTCATAAGGCCTTCATATTTGATATAACACGGCTTATATTGGCCGGGAAAAAATGATATTCCCAGCAATGAATTTGTGCTTAGAAGTGAAGACGACTTTAATTGGTCTTTAATTGTAGGATGGCTTTCCCACATTGTGGCGGCGCACTGAAGCATGTCCGGCTACGGAGGGAGTATGATTGCAGAAAACGGCTACAACTCCTTTCTCATTGAAAATATCCAAAAATCAATTATGTATATGACAATTTGCCGCTAAGACGGCTCTAGCATCACGCAAAATTTCATTTACGTTTCGCTATTACACACTTCACAGTGAAGTTGCAAATATTGGGGAATTCGCGTCTGCTGTCAATACATGGGTCTACTGGAGGAAAACGGACAGCCCCCCGTTTCTGCGCTGGAATAAAACTCTAGTCCGTCCAAGTTTAATTGAGGTAATTATTTAGAAAGTATGCTCAATCACTATAACGAACAAACGTGTTTTGTTTTGTGCACCCCTTGGACATTGTCGCTCACGTTGAGGCTCGGCACCGCAGCATCGCTGTTCATCCTCCTTCACAGAGCGGAAAGACACTGAATTTCTTTGAAAACGAAAACTTTCTTAGTTGGACCGATGGTGTCCTGTCAAAAAACTAATGCATTTCCCCATAGGCCGGTTGGCCGACCGAAAAGCTCTCATACAAAATAAAAAAAAAGGTCATAGGGCTTCATATTTTGTTATAAGGACGGATTAAAAACTGCTCCTTAATTAATGTCATCCAAGCAATGCATTTGTGTTTAGAGATGAAGCCGACTGCAAAGTATATGTGTAAGCTTGGTTTGTTGTAAGCTGGCTTCCCCACAGTGCCTGTTCTGCAGTGAAGCTGGCCATCTACGGAGGGAGCACAGGGTAGCGCAGAGGAAGTTAACTTCAAGGCTGTCGAGGGGACGAAAAGAAGAGTAGAATGCTGGAGGACGAAAAGCAGAGAGGTGAATATTGCCTAGGACAGTTACCACCTGTAACAGGAAAAAAAAAGGTATTTTGTGCCTAATAAGCTTTTTGTGCCTGCCCTAAGCAGCGCTAGTATTATAAACCAAGAGTGCAAAACATGGGTTTTTTAGTCCTTTTTGGTAAGATGACATGTCATCGCCCCGCTACAAAGGGGAAACCAATAGCAATCATGATCATCAGAAGCAGCAGCATGATTACAGAAAACGGCTCCTTTAGTATTATCAGAAGTGTCCCGAAACAAACTTCAGGACAATTACCCGCTGCGACCCCGCGACAAGCGTGAAACCGAGCTTTTATTGTGTTTAAAGGGTAAGTTGAAAATAACGAAAAAGGAATGGTTCTGGATAAGAGAATACATGCATCGATCATGGAGAAGGAGTACACGATACGGTATACATTTAGGTCGTTCGTAGATGCGTTTACATAGTGTGCGAAAAATCGTCGCTTTCGCACTTCTCTCAACTTTTATAAGGGAAGGATGGCAGATTTTTTTATTATTACCGTTTTGCGATTGATTCTTTTCGTTTTTTTAGGAAGATGTCTAATCGTGAAACAAAATTGTGTTTGACAGTTCATTCCCGTGAGCTATGTATTTCAGTGGCTGAAGCCCGCTACATGGGCCGTGAATCAATGCCCCAGCCAGGATTACGTTCTCATGCATGACGCCCCACAAGGTCCAATCAGGTCACGGACCATGTACACTTCAAGCAGATAATGCTGCTTAAAATGCACAAGCGAAAAGAGGCTTTCCAGCACAAAAAAAGGCTAGTTGTAACCGAAACGCCAGACAACTGCAGTTACTCATCAAGAAGCTAGAGCGAAGTAGCAAAGCCCCAATACTGTCCGATTGATTGATTTTGTATGTCTGATTTTAAACCTTGTGTTCACTGTCTGATTTTAAGCCTTTATAAGCAACAAACTAGTGTTAGTTTTAAGGTAACTAAGATCTCCGTACTGATGATGATGATGCTGATGATGCTTATGGGCTTCCCCTTTGTAACGGGGCGGCGTTGCACAGTGGCCTTAGTCGCAACGCCGCTGTACAATCACCTCGCCAAAAATTACAAACAGAATAAATAAAAAATTAATAATATCAAAATAAAAAGAAAATACTTTTACGAAATTTTTGTGCTAGTCTGACTTCTTTGTTCACATGAGGGTCCGATAAAGCGCCCCCTTTTCACCGGCGCCTTGTGCGAACACCCTGCTCACGCTCCCCCCCCCCCCCCCCCCCCCCCCTCCTTCAAGACCGGCACTGCACGTTCATGCTACCAAATGAAGGCTTACACAATGAATATTGACAAAGCAAGAGAGTTATTATATACACAGACAAGTTCAAAATAGACGTTGCGCTATGCGTTGAAATGTACATACAGATGGAACCATGTCTGTTATATTATTCTAATTGTCTGGTGTGCATGATATAATAAAACTGACAGTCGTATGACACGGACGCATTAGCATTCATATTCTGTTATTTATAGCCGCACTGCTAATATCTCGGCTGACAACTTGTTAGAGCGTGAGTAATTATGGGATTGGTATTAAGGAACCACGGTTTCCTGTAAGAAATCTCAGCTGGTTAGCGTAGAGATATTGGTCATAATGTGCAGTGGAGCTGGCTAGTATCAGGATAGTACTAGTTCGATACAAAGGGCAAAGTCAACCTGGCTACCATCCTTTGATTGATGTAGGCATCAAATATTTGAGACGGGAGATTAGCTTGTCAAATGCGTCATACGAAGGCCTTTCAACTATATATCTCCTGAGAACGGGTAACATCAAAATCACTATTTTTCAGAATTGGGGGCATTCATAAAGGTGAAAAATGTCGCCGTCTGGGGCTCAGCAGAAGCCTTCAGGTGCCCTTTGACTGACCGGGGGAGCCGTGCTACCCATCTGTAAAAGAGGGGGCTGCAACCCCTGTTCCGTCGCCGCTTTTCGGTAAGTCCACACTGCGTATACTGCACAGTGTGGACGTACCCACCGCCGTTTACCCGGCGGTGAAATAAATTCACCTTCTTCGGTTAAAACCGAATTCTTAACAAAAAAAATCAACTGACTTTCATCGTTCTTTTCGTTCTTTTTAATCCAAAAAGGCTGAATCCTAAATATATCGTACGGTACAGTCCCAACTTGCCCAACAAAATATGTTACCCGCGGATTTGTGGAAATAAACGCGAGCACACGAAAAAAATTGCTGCAGGTTAATGACAACTGCAGGTTGCAGTAACTTAAAGGGACCCAGAAAAGCCTTCTGTAAAAGTTACAAAAGACCTGTATTGTCGCGTAGCACCAATATAGCGATGCAATGCCGTTGGAATTATTGATCTACATTCAGTATTAGCTGCGCCAGAAGCAATTAAGTGCAGCTATCCCCACTTGCCAATCGACTCCTCCTCCATCTCTGCTTCCTTCAAAGCAGCTGGAAACACTGGGAATAGCCATGTGACATCGCGACGCTCGACTTCCGTTCTGCGCTAGCTGCACTCCTGCGCCTAGGCACGCGTCAATCGCTGCGGACCCGCCTTTGCCGCCTTTGCCGCCTTTGTTTCGGGATCGCGCAGGAAGGAGGAAGAGCAGCTGGAAGCCAATGGCAGTGACGCCGCCGGCGGCCGACCTCGCCGGCGATTGGACGAATCAGGGGGCGCCTTCGCCGTTTCGTCAGCCGCGGTCGGCTCGCTGCGGCGTCGCGCTCATCGGCTGAAAAAGGCGATCTTCAAAAATTGTTTACAAATTATCCGTACAGCGTATGGGGCTCACACTTGGCTCAAAAATTCCCCGTTATTTGTTCTACTACCTGAATGCATTTGATTGCAACCTTCACAAAGCTTTTCGGGGTCCCTTTAAATGTTCTCCCAACGTTGCAGGCAGCCCAGCCGACTCTTCTCGACACCCTGGGGACCCGTTGCGTTATCTTCCGGATACCCGTTGAGAAGCTCTTTGCGTCCGGAAAACCGACTTGAGGCCCATACGCGAATTGCAACACGGTTGGCCGAGGGTTTCCGCTGCGTCGCCTTGCGGAAACACTCGGCCAACCGTGTTGTTGGTCCGTACTGCACTGTGGAAACCCGTTGCAGGGCCACGCGTCCGTGTGTAGCTATAGCACGATTATGTGTGTAAGCATCGAGGGGTGGGGAGGGGACCAAGGGTAGTACTCGAGGGAAGATTTGGTCATGGGGCGCATGTTAAGAGCGCACTGCTCGTAGCACTAAATGCACAATAAAAATTTACCGGCCATTCCACTCTGTGGAATGAATGAATCAATCAATCAAAGCTTTATTTAACGATGTCTTGCCCTCTGTTCAGGGGACCCCTAGGTTGCCCGTCGTGGCTTCCCAGGCGACGTCGTAGTCCTGTGTGGACTGGGTTGAGTCACTGTCCGGGGGCTTGTAGGTTTCCCTTGTGATGGCGTTCCAGGTGGTGCTTGACGAAGACGGTGAGAACGGTTTGGTCTTCCCGGGACGAAAGTCTTACAATGGCTTCTTCTCCTGGTCCTTTCTTGCAGTTGCCGAATACGTGACGCTGGTACCAGCGCTCCCTGGCATTTCGAGCATCGTGGGAGTGGTCTTCCTTGGTAAAGGGCCATTCGTGCTGGGATTAGGAGGGTACCCGTTTGCGCCTGCCTCACTAAGAGCTGTTCTTAGGTTAGGTGTGGGTGTGTGGTTTAGGGTAATCTTCCGGGTTGTGTCTTTCAGTGTGATGGGTTTTGTTGGGGTGGGAGCTCTTTGGGGTTGGATGAGGCTGCAGGGAGCCCGGAAGGCGGTTTCGCGGGCGAGTCGGTTTGCTCTTTCGTTACCCTGCATACCGTCATGACCAGCTACCCAGTAGAGTGTGATCGTTCCTTGTCTCTTTTCATAAAGCGTGCGTGCTGTGAGGGGTATCCGATTGTATAGGATGCGTGAGCACGCCTGTTGGGAATCATGTTTGAATGGCTTGGCCAATGGTGTATATTTCTGCTTCGGTGCACTGTGTGCAGGGGCAAGTGGAGGCGGTTGTCCCGCGAAGCTGCTTGCGTTGGGGGGTGCTAACGCGGTGCTTCGCCGGCCTCTGTGTGTCGGACTTTCATGTCTACGGTTAGGTCGTTATCGAACCAGTATGTCGCACACATTGCAGCTGGAACCAAAATGGCCATCGAGAAATTCTCTTTGGAAACTGGGGTACGCTCCCTTGACCTAGTCGGCCAATTGGTGCCGAAGGCTCTTAGCCGCATTAGTGTCGGCACGCCGGCGAAGGTTGCTGTAATCGAGCCCCGTTCGCATCGCATTTCTTTATAGTAGGCTTCTCTGTGCAGCACTAGAGTGTGGGAAAGCCAACTTACAGAGACCAAGCGCACACCGGTCTTCTTATTAAAGTCGGCCTCACTACTAAGCACAAATACACGGCTGGGAAGACGTTTTCCCAGGCACAGTATAAGCCATTATATCGAAACATGAAGGCCCAAGGGCGTTTATCGGTGTAAGATTGGTTTTTGTGAGCTTACCAAGATTACACCGATTTCCTTAAAGTCGACTCACTTCTAAAACACAAATGCATTGCTCAAAGACATTTTCTAGAGGCAATAAGCCGTCGTGTTTCAAAATATGAATGTCCTATGACCTATCGATGTAAGCTCGGTCTTTGTAAGCTGGCTTTTCCACATTGCGTTTTAGATGCGACCGCATCTCTTGCTCTCGGTATGTCCCTCCGTTTGTCGCGGCGTCTTCGCTCCGACAGCTGTGCGCAGCGCTCTCGCTCCGTCTCATTATCATAGCAACAGCTTGGGTGCGCGCGCTTCGCCCTACGTTCGCGTCTGCTCCGGCGCGCAAGCGTGCGCATGCGCGCGACTCTCCCGACGGCTCCTCTCCTTTCAAAGCGGGAATATAAGCGGGGGAGCGCACGGCACCGGATCAGTCAATCGCTCACTCTCGCCCCTGGCTTGACTTTGCTTGACGATACCGTGTTTGACTTGAGAAGAAGATCTCCGATGAAGACGTGATGGAAGTGACAGTCCCTTCAGCGAGTGGACTGACGCAATCCAATACCAGCGTCAGTCCAAACGCTCATACGAACACATGCGGGTGTTCGTATGAGAACACCCGCATGTGATGGAAATGCATCATACGCGTTCACAACACGTTTCACGCGATTTAGAGAATCAACCCAATGGAAACGCAAATTGGTCCCCCCCCCCCCCCCACCCCCCCGATGCGTCGCATCACATCACATCAGGGTTCCCTCGCGGGAAGATGGGCGTAATTTTTTTCCATGCCAACGCCATAAAATCCCGCATCCTAGCCATAGCCTGATGGCGTGTAGCTCCAGTGGAGGACCAGGGTGCGCTACCTGGGGCTCACCCTGGACCATGTGCACCGGCTGAACTTCCGGCAGGCGACCAAGGAGCTCCGAGCCAGGGCGCAGCTAGTGCACAAGATGGTGGCCCGGGACAGAGGCTGCTCCCAGCGGACGGCTCTCCGGCTGTACAGTGCCTCCTCCGCTGTGGGTCTCCTCATATATGCGCTGCCGCTGGTGAGCCTGCGGCAACCAACCTGGCGGCAGCTGGAAAGGGATCACCGCAAGGGGGTCCGCGCTTGCCTCGGCCTGCCCCAGAGCTCGCCGTGCGAGAAGACGCTGGCCAAGGCGGGGGCGTGGACCCTCGAGATGACGGCTGAACAGCGGGCGCAGGGCCAAATTGACCGGCTGCGGCGCGCCGAGGGGGCGGGCCCGCTGCTGCAGCCGACTGAGGGGCCACCACCACTCGCGCATGGGGCGCATGCTCGCGCTCTACGATTCGTTGACGCTGGTGCCCAGGATGGCGTTTTATCTACGGCGATACAGTGTCCCGTTTATCCTTACGCCTCTCAAACTTGCCTCTACCAAACCATCCGCACCCTGCCCTCATCTACTGGCGGAGCTCACAGCCATCCGGGATGGCCTACAGGCACTAACGCCGGCCCTACAGCGCGCCCCCGTGGGTTCCATCCTACATCTTTATACGGACTCCACGGCGGCGATACGGGATTTACGCCAAGTATCGAACAATTGTACCATTTCAAGGGACATCCACACACTACTAGACACGTACCCCTGCCCTCTCAGGCTGGTGTGGGTGAGGCGGAATACGCTCCCCGCTCACATTGCAGTGGATATGGCTTGTCACCCGACGTATACTCCTCGGCCGCTGCCAATGTTAGCAACCTGTCCGATAGAAAACTTTCTCCAACGGAAGGACGATCTGCGTCGCGCCACACGTGCCCTCATCCCCGTTGGAACGGAACCTCCCCAGTAGACTTGCTCGCTGGGAAGAGGTTTTGCTGCGCAGACTTCGCGTTGGAGTGGCGCTTTCACCTGCTGTGACCCGGGCGTGGCCACCACGCTACCATGCCCCGTTCGACGACACCTGCCCCTTCTGCACAGCTCCGGCCGCACAAGCTGACGCGGACCATCTCATATGGACGTGTCCTTCACTGGCCTCAGCCAGAAAGCGACACCTGAGAGGCACAGGCCTTCATTCCTGGAAGACCCCCCGACCTTCAGCGGTGGCTCTAGGGGACCCCACCACCGCGCCCTTCTTGACTTCCTTCGAGAGACGGGGGCCCATGTATATTTGTAAATAAGTTATTTTTATGCCAACGGGCATTCTATCACAAAAAAAAAAAAGAGGTAGTGGCCCCCGTGGACGCGGGACCTGGTGGCCCGGCTCCTCCTCTGGCAGCTGACGTGAGGCTGGACATCCCAGGTGTGCGCAGCAAGAGGCCGACGCCCCACTGCGGACGACTGCAGCTGGCTCGGGGCGTCGCCTGGGGCGACTTAGACAGCCACGCCCTAGTGTACACGGACGGCTCGGTGCGGCAGCAGCAGGGGTCGACCGCAGCGGCTGCCGTGCTGAGATAGGCCACCCGGCAGGCGCGGCTGCCCTATGCCTCATCTTCGGCCACAGCTGAGCTGGTGGGTGTCGGACTGGGCCTGGACCTGATGCTGGAGATGGAGCCGTTGCCCGAGCGCTGTGCTCAGCTGTGCGACTCCCGGGTGAATCCTGGCGCGTCTCCGGGACGGTGACTCACACTCCCTGTTGGTGCGGGGCATCCGGGAGGCACAGCTGGCGGAGCCGGGGCACCGGTGCCTGCACTGTGCCTGCATTCCCCACCCACATCGGTCTGGATGACAACGAGCGGGCGGACGAGCTGGCCGCCGGGGCACACGAGCTGCCTCCCTCGGACATGGTGACTCAGGCGGCAGCGGATGACGCCCGCCTGCTCATCCAACGACACCTCCTCACCAGACATCCAGACCCGCGGCTACGTGTCGGAGGGGGCCTGCCGCCTGTGCGGGCATCACGCCTGCCTCGTCGACTGCGCTCGGCCGTCCTGTGCCTCCTGGGCGGCAGAGCGGGAACATCCGACTGGGGCGGGGGGGCCAGCCGTGCCTGCACTCACTGCCGAGCGCCCATGCAGTCCCTGCCGCATGTACTGTACGAGTGCCCCAAGTTTGCGGCAGGGCGGGCGGAGATAATCTGGCCGTGCTACGAGGAGTGCGGCCGCTCGAGGAACTGCTTTGGCCCCCAGGCAGGGCCAGGGAGCGGGACAAAGTTCTCGATGCCCTGGGTGCATACCTGGGTGCCTGGGGGCTCCACAGCGCACTCCGCTACATCATGTAACTGCCCAGGTTGCAGTGGAGTGCTGCTGCTGGTGTAGCTTTCCTGTGTGTGTATATGCGTGTGTGTGCGTGTGTATGCGCAGGTGTCTTTTCTGCTGCACCCTTGTGTCCTGTACCTCGATGTTATTTATGTCTAGTGTTTATACGTATTTGTCCTTTGCTCTACTGTTTAACTCCTTGTTTTTTTTTTTTTACCTATACGTTGTATCAGAGTCCTTCAATGCTTTACTGGTCACGAAACTTCGGCGCTCGCTTCATATAGGGACCGCGCGCGCCACTACAGGCGCCACCGCCGCACGAAGGTCATCCAGCCGCCGCGCGTGCGGCGTATTGGCCAGCTCTTGGCGTGCAAACGCTCGCTGCTTTTGGTGTCTGCGCGCTGCTGAAGTGTTTTTTTTTTTCGTAGTTGTTAGCGATGAATAGTCCAGTTATTGTGTTTATCACCTGCCTTCAATGGGGTTTTATTTTTCGAAGTAAGTTACCGTAGACTTCGGCCGCGAACGGCAACGGCTTCTGTGTGCTCTGGCACAAGCGCTGCGCCGTCGTGTTTACGGATTTTAAATCTATATTGCTTCTTTTCTTAAAGCAAATTTGTAAATACCACACATACGGTAGCTGTGTAGTCACAGACCGCTGCGGGCCTATCGATAATACAATAAAAAAAATTGGCCGCGTATCTGTTCCTTTCGTTGCAAATGTCGTCAAAAGACGATAGTCTTTATCGCCTTTTGCCAAGTAAATGCCTCCCTTCGCTTTCCCGCTCACCTCTCATGTTGTTCCTCTTGCGTCGCGCTCCTCCCAAGGTAAAGACGCCACAGGTTTGCTTAAATCATTTTAAATTTCCCGCGTTCCACTGCTGAAAACCGGGTGTCTCGATGCCAACGCTGCCGTACGGTGAAGACACGTGTGAATCGAGGCGGCCTACTTCATCGTTTATAGGACCGCGTTTCCCTACTCCACGTGCGTTGCAAGCAGAACGTGGAACCTATCTAGTGGAACCTTTCGTAACTGTTGCCGGTTGATTTCTTAAAATGGCGCCAGAAGCTATAGTGGCGCGGGCGACAGCAGGCGACGACGGGGGGAATTTTTTTTCTGCATTTGATGAAGTATTTAATTTCGCAAAAGTCAAGCATGTATGATTTTTTATAAAAGAACACTGCAAATATCACTTCTGTATTAATTTGTTGTCTTATATTTGCGTAATGTCTTGTTCTTCCTCAACAATGTTGACAAGTATGAGCATTACACCGGACATGGACGGGTAGATTTAGCTGTGACTATATAAGACTATTGCGCAGGCATTGTTTTACTTTGGCCTGGTGGCTGAATCGAGTCACAGACAGACAGACGGGTAGACAGACAGACAGACAGACATACAGACAGACCAAAATTTCTGGGTTTAAGTCGCCCAAGAAAGACTATCGTCTTTAAAAACTGAAAGAAACCAAGTACGCGTCGTTCAGACTACGCTTAATGAATCCGTTGATTGCTCTGGAATGCACAGAACGCTAAAAGAGATAGCCCAATAGTATTGTCGTTTAGATGAGTGGGTACATACTTGAAAACATTTAAAAACGCTGCAGAAACGCGAAGGATCAAAACACGAAGAGATATATGTTGCACCATGTGTCTTTCCGCTTCCACGCTTTGCAATCCTTGCAAAAACAGGAAGCGAAAAAAGAATAAAACTGATTTTATCACACGCAACAAAAATTCAATGTTACGAAGGGAGACAAAAGAGCGCGGTCCAGCGTGCAAAAATTTATTTTTTCGCGCTGCGATGTGGAGCACACGGAGCAAACAGAATATTGCCACGTAGCCAAGAACGACGCAAAGCTTTTCTGAACGCAGCGAGCTAGCGATCTCCTGCACTACAAAAGACTAGAATGAAACACAAACGTCGAAGAAGCAGTCCGCAGTGTGACGTGAACAGATGAACGTCGATAAAGTGAGTTGCGCGGCGTTTGCTATGCATGCATTACTCTTGGAACGTTATTAATTTCAGATCTATGGAAATAGGATCGAGAACATTGTCGAAGAAACAAAAAATCAAGTTAGCGACAAGGTGGCACCCTTTCCATATCAAACAATATTTCATAAACCCTTTTCATATCAAACAATCAAACATATCAAAAAACAGATAAGAAACCGGAATCGGCCACGCGCGTTACAAAACAACCAAAACGAACTCCAAGGGATAATTCGCGGAAATATGAAAAGTAAAAGCACAAGGGCGTCCCAAAGATTTTTCACACGCGAGCCTGAGCGCAAGGTTATGCAAGTTGGCAAACAGGTAATGAAGCACCGCTACAACCTGACTGATATGACAAAAATCCGGCTCTAAGTTAGCCTTGTACAATTTTATGTCCACGATGCTCTCAAAAGGGTACATTGCTTTTTCCATTCTCACACACAGGGCATTTCCACACACTGTCATACACTTATAATCGAAGCTGAAATCTCCCGTTGCTTGCCTTGGAATGGCGCCCCTCCATTTCTCACACAGCTGCCCGTCGCTCGGTCAACAGTACAAGGAAACATTTCCTGTGGTATCGTTGTACAAGGAACGACATCCCGGGACGCAACACATGTTCGGCATCGTTGTTGCACTACTTAAGTCGCATCACAAGAGCGCGATATGCACGTTACATTTTTTTCTTACACAAAACAAGCACAACTCGCCGCGGCTCCGCCGTTGGAGCCAGCGCAACGCCGCCCGAGGAGTGACCTCAGTGAGAGGGTGGCGCCACCGCGCGGCGGCCAAACGCAGCATATGAAGCTCTCCCATTGAGTTACGGAGCAGTTTCGTGACCAGTAAAGCATTGAAGGACTCTGGTTGTATATATGTTCCTTCGTAATCTTGCCTATGTCTATATATGATTCATGTAAGCCCTCCACCCTATCCCCCTAATTCCTATGTACTCTTTCCTCCCTATCCCACCTCCCCTACACCAGCAGGTGTTCCGGGGTCCGCCCCTAGGCGAGACAATTTAGTTTACGCCTGCTGGTGGACCTTCCTTTCTTTCTATAATACAATAAATACACACATACATACATAGACAGCTTTGCGATAAAAACAATTCGGCGAAGCTGTTTAGGATACACATCACGTCATGTAGAATGTTTCTATCTATTTTTCTCCTATTTTGGTAATGGTAGTGGCTATGACTTTGCGATTACGTAACGAATACTTGGAAAGCTTAGCGTTTTATCCTGGAAGACAAACACGGGGCTATGAATATCCCTCCCGGATGCCAATACGTGGGCATCTACTGATGCCCATGTATTGACGGCAGACGGGAATTATGTAACACTTAAAACTTCACTATGACTGCATTAATCACGACAAGCAAATGAAACTTGGTGTAACAACAGAGTAGTATCAGGTTACAGCCGTTTTCCTCTGAGCATTCGCGATAAAGTTGGCTTTTCCGCAAAGCGTCTTGCGCAAGCCCAGGAAAAATGCACAGAACCCTAGCCATATTAAGGGTATAGTGCCTAGAATATACTGCCAGTATATTCTAGGCACTGTATTAAGGGCACAGGGTAAGCCCTATACTTCCCATGCATTTTTGGCCATTTTGAGGTACATTTTTCTCGGCATCTAATATAGGTGTCTACATAACGATATATCATTTTCTTTCAAATTTTGTGCTCTTTTAACTGTACTAGAAATATAAACTTCCTTAAAAAATGCAGTTTTTATAATTTTTTGTCCGTTGGTACCTAAATTTTGGCATTATTTTAGTATTAAAAGTTGTGTACCAAAAAAACTGTTACGTGCATATTTCCAATTCTAGTACAGCAGGTGTGACAGTTATGTAGATGACAGGAAAAAAAAAATCAGCTCCTTGTCCTGGAAGATATAGGAAATAATGGTTACCTATGTAAGAAAAAAAAACATTGTTTGAGATAATGGAGTTTAAAGTAAAAAAGAGGTGAAAAACCATACTTTTTTGCCAAAACCACCACTGGAGCCATTTATTTAAAAAGCACCAACTTCATAATCACCGTCAAAGTCATTTTTTTTTTTTGCTTTTCACCCGATTTTCAATTGAACTTCTCTAATTGCGAAGAAAAACAAAAAGTCATTTATTCAAAATTTCGCCTTACCTGTGCCCTTAAGCTCTGCCATGAAATAACGGGGCCTGGTCACTTGCAAAGGCTACCTCCACAAGTAGGGGCTCATTGCGGGAAAGCATAAGAAGGAACTGTAGGGCAGCAATGACTGCAGCAACAGCATTAGCATGATTTGCAGGGGACCATCTATTCGCCTTCGGCGGCAGATGCGCCGATATGCCGGCGACGAACACGCGTTCCCCAGCTGCCGCCGAGAGAAAACTACCCCCAACAAACTACTGACAGATGTCGCTCTAAAATGAGCACGGAAAGCACGGATACGCGTACTGGACGGCTCAAACGATTGTCGCACTGAACACTCACTGTACCCGCAACAATTTAGGTGCATGATAGTTCTCTCTAGCAGACGACGTTCGTAGCGTCACTAGACGTTCGGGGTGGAACGCGCCACTATGGATTAAAAAAACAAAACAAGGAGAGATTGAAAAATGTCGGAAAATGACAAATACCGTTATTCCCGGCATATCTTCCTTCTCTCTAACAAATAACAGCTATTTCAGGTATTTCGAATGACTACGTCAGCAGAACTATTGCACGTCGCCAGTACCATCGTTATTCCGACGTCTTGGCGAGCTGCGTGAGTTTTTTGCCGTGAACGTCAGTACGTCGGTGCGCCTAGATTGATTACTTTCTTGGTTTCGTCCGTCGCATACGCGGCGTTTGTCCCGCGCAAGCAGGAACTTAATCATGAATTCCTTTACTACGTCGCTGCAGCGAACGGAAACACGAATTCCTTCCGGAGAAAACGCCAATCGGACCACTTTCATCTGATCTTTGGCGCCTGAACGTCGTGTGCTTCCCGTGCTGTTGCGGCGTGGGATGTCGTGTTAGCCTGCAACAGGCATGAAATATGTGGACCACAGTGCCAGACGGCGAAGCTTAGATAACGACAATGGATAGCAGCAACAAGCCGCTTCTTCCCGTCACATCCAACGGGAACGCAGCATTGCAGTCTATGTTGGGTCTAAACTACCGCTAGAGTGAACTAGAACTACTACCGCTACTGCTTCAGCCTCATTGGGGTGCTTAAGCTTATAGAAATGGTAATCACATTTTTATTTATTTCTTTTACGGAGCTGTGCTGTTGGCTTTTACGCAGGTGTACTGCGTGCCATCTTAAGTAACCATTCAAGCCATTGTAACACTGCAAAATATTTTCCGCCCCGGGGCGGTAGCTTGGGCGTAGCCAGTAGTAACCAGTGATGAGTTGTGTTATGTACACGAAGTATTCTTGCTCCGTAATTATGTAACTTACCATTTCATGAATATGTTTGCAGAAAGATTGGACACTGTTACTTTGCCTGTCGACGGTACGCTCCCTAATATGGGCAGGATGAAGCTCAACCTCCGTAGCCAATTTTAGAGGCTATTGGTTATGTAGATCGTCAATGGGAGTGAACGTTATTTGTTTTGCTAATTCACAGGTAATGTTTAGAGACATGAGCTGTGCTCTTACTGGTTCCGTCGGTGTATTGAGCGAGTGATTTTTGGCGCCGGGTTGTGCGCGTGCCACGGCTGCACGCGGAGCTTGGTGCTGGCGACGCCCAAGGCCCGCGCGCTCAGCTGGCTGGACGTCCGGCCCCTACGTACCGCGGTCTCACTAAAACCTGCCGGTCCCAACTTACTTGGAGTCCTGCATTTCTGTGGGCTTGTTTTTGTACCTGTCGTTTTTATACCGTTATGTAAGTTCCTTGTGTGCGGTTCACCCTGGTACAGTAGACTTCCGTTACGCTGAATGCGAATGTAACTAGAATGCATTTCCGAAATTATAAATGCGTTAATGTTGCAGTGACAGAACAATGGAGCACACAGGTCCGCCGCATGCCTCACCGTGTGGCTGCACTGTCAGTAAACTGCGCGCATGCGTAGTTCTTGTAGAGCGTTTGCGAGTGTAAATGCTTGATAAAGAAGCGACGCCGGTCATTTATTTTGAGTCGTCTTTTAATGCTCTGTCGCCATTGAGCATCCTGTTATCTACTACATTCGGGAGTCAAGCGCGCAGCAGGCTGATTGCAGCTAGCATGGTGCCCTTCAACGATCATCCCGCTTAGTGCTTTCCATGCGCCCACAGTCACACCAGCAGACTATCATACTATGGAGAAACCTCTACTGCACAAGGTAGGGCTGTTTTCCATCAAAAGTGGCCTAGCACGGGCAGTGTAGCTGAGGTCGACTCTGGTCCCTGCAAAGCTGCCACGGCCTTGTAAAGTACGCCGCATTCCCCTCCCCTACTCCCCATCCTCTTCCCCAAACAGGCCTTTCACCCTCCTTACCAATAAAGGTGCTACTACTACTACTGCTCGGTGGTGACGCAGCGTGAAAAGGCGCCTCGAAATAAACGACCGGCGATGCTTCTTGATCTTGCCTCCATAAAAAAAGCGGCTGCCGCAGCCGGGAATTGCACCTACTTCCTTGGGCCCAACAGCACAATGCCTTAGCCACTGAGCCATCGTGGCTGGTAGTCCTCCACTGTGGTGCACCTCATGGCACAGGTGTAGCTTTGGTGCATAAAACCCGCCAAATTTGAAAGCCTGTATGCTCCCACTGAGTGGCATTGTTTGACCACTTGCAAGTGCAAGTGGTCAACACAGTGCAAGTGCGAGCAGTATTTGTGTTCAGAATTTTACTTTTTCTCATGATCTCTTTGTACTTTTCTCAGGGCTCACTAAGTTTGGCAAAGTCGAGATTTGTCTGGTCAAATCTAGATCTCTCAATTACAGCACGCATTCATAACCTAGGCATTTTTTCTGCCCGTAGAACATGAAATATGACCTTACCCGCCGCCGTGGCTCTGGGCCTAAGGCGTTGCGCTGCTGAGCACGAGGTCGCGGGTTCGATTCCCGGCCGCGGTAGCCGCTTTTCTGATGGAGGCGAAAAGCAAAAACGCCTGTGTGTACGAGATTTTGGTGCACGTTAAAGATCCCCAGGTGGTCAAAATTAATCCGGAGCCTTCCACTACAGCACGCCTAATCGCCTGCGCTGCGTCGGCGCGTTAAACCCTCAAATCAATCAAATCAATGAAATATGACCTTCTGCCACATTCACTGGACGTCCACTCGGTGCTAAAGCACTACATGGGATCGGGCCTAATGGAAACCCGGCCTGCCAGATCGCACCTGTCTCCCCCTTTCCCGGGCTGGGCCCAGGCCAAGCCTTTGTTTTTTGAAAGCAATAAGGCATACCGTGCTATTTATGCAACCATCAAACATACAACTGTCAAATGCTGTTGATCAATTGTAGCCGATTCACTTGTAACTTATTTATTGTATCCTTAAGCAGCAGTCTGGCTAGACAGAAGTCAAACATATTTATTTGAGCTATTAATGCGTCACTTCATGCGTCATTCCAGCCATGCTGAAGCAAAATTCATCCCTATTCTGTTTATTCGCCACCTTCTGGGCCTCGTAATTTATGACTGAACTTAATGGCGTAAATCATTTTCTTCTCTAAAAATTGTTGTAGGAGCTGAAGAAAAGTACAATTCACCTGAAATTCCATTTGAATTGCCGGACTTTAAATTACAGTAAGCACATATCAGACCGGAAAAAACTAGAAGACTTTTTCATTAAATTAGAGGCGTGATTTATGCGTTTTAATTAAAAGACAGATCTTTTACGGGGGCTTTTCGTCCGCTTTTTTATAACATTAGCATTGAAGGCTGTTTACATTATATTTGCACCACTGCCTGATCACAGAGCAACCTGTAGTGTCACATCCGGCTTAAATGTGTAAATTGTTTTATCCATTGTGTTGTGATAATGTGTGCCTCCTGTAAATGAGGACAAGGGTGTGATATTTTTTTTCTGTTTGTAAGGTATAGCCCCAGGAGGCTTTGGTGAACCAAACATAAGCCTCAAATTGTTGCTGAAGTTCTTGCGTTGCACTTACAACTGTTGCCTCAAGGTGACTAGTGAAAATTTTTTGAGTGCTAGTGCTTTTGCTTTTCTGGCGTGTTTTTATTTTTTCAGCAGATAGCAAACATTTCCTGCAGAACTCTCAAAAGTGTGGCCATGTTTCACCCCTGCGAAGTTTTTCATAGGGTGACCAAGGCATTTCCTGTAAGAATACAACTGAGCAGAACTATGATTTTTTTACACAAGGCTCTAATCTAAATTGTAGAATTTTCAGATTTGCAATTCTGCGAGAGTATAGTTGCAAATTTCTCTTTTTGCGAAGGACCCTTCTTTTTTTTTGTGCTGGCTCCTAATTTGGTGCATTACTCCTTAAAAACATTTTTGTTACAAAGTAAATAATTTGTTTCAATTACATGAAAATCTAATATGCCAGGTTTTTACGTGTAACAACATATAGTTTGCAATGTAGTTATCAATATATAAAATTATTTATAGTCACGTGAATTCAGGTTTTCCCCTTTGATAACTGGAGAGTTCAAGCAATTTCACAATGTTTTGTTTATAACCGTAAATCTAAAGCTAAGTAGTGCAACTTTACTACCTTGTTTAGTCTACTGTAAGGAGCCAAAAAAGGAACTACTGTACTGCTAAGTCTACTGTAAGGAACCAGACAAAGTGGCGTTTTGTGCGGCACCAGTTGTTTCAAATTGTGAAGTGGTTGTGAAAATGGATTTGAAGCATCACACATCTCTTTACAATAGTTTAATCACTTCTGGCATAAAAGTTTGTGTGTGTGTGACGAAGTTGGGGGTAAATCTGGACCAGGTGGCCAATGTGGGAGAAAAAGACTGAATGCCACCGTCTTCCTCTGCTTTTCCTCGGTTTTTCCCCCAAGTCAGTTAACCGAATAACATGCACTTCAGTTATGATGGCAGCCTGAACATTGCTCTGTTTTTTCAAATAAGGGAATAAGCTGTCGTACTACTGTGAGCTGTGAGAAGTAGTGAAAACAGATCTGACCTAGGCTCGGAATTGGTCTCTCAATGTCTGGTGCCTGCAGCTGCTGGAGACAGACAGGAATAGTGTGGCATTCGTATGGTGCAGTTAAGCACTAGTAATGTATCTCTGTAGAGGGAACATTTGCAAATGAACTTTTCATACTTTGAAATATGTTTACTGCAAACGAGTCTTTATTTTGCGTGAATGGGGTCAAACATATTTGCCTAGCATTGTATGTTCACACTCACATATTTGTTGCTTGCTAGTAGCACTTGACCCTTTCGATTTGGTATAGTAACTTGCAAAGGCATACAAATCAGTTTTCATAGCTGGGTTGTACATCGTTGCCAGCTGTGCGCACTTTTTATTTCATTTCCCTTTTAAAACAATTAAAGAGCTAGTTTCGCTGGAGTGGCATGTTTCTGATGTTTCATTGACCTATGGGTATGGAGAGACGGAGGGAGTTAGGTGTGCCAGTACCTGTAGTTAGTTTGAGGTTGGGGGCAAAAAGTTTTGTTTTCCTAGGTAGACGTTTTCCTTTTGGGTCCCTGCTAATAAGAAAAAACAAGATGCGTTTAGCGGATGTTAATTTTGGTAAAAAAAATTCTTATGTTAGGCATCATCTTCAGCTCTTACAGGCCTAGGCTCACGCTTTCGAAGTTGTTTTTTGTTTGTTTTTTTGTTTGTTGTCTCTGCAGTGCCTGTTTGATAGGCGGGGTTAGCCTCCTCCTCTCCTGGCATAACCACGGTTAGGGGCAAGAAAGGTTAGAGTGAGATTGTTTGTGCTACTATTACTAATATTTAGTATTACTCCTACAATTACAATTATGCCAGCATGATTCCAAGGCCTAGTTAGTAGTTTATTGTGTGGCAAACAGCACAGGCAATAGAAACAATGGATATGAAACAAGGTTTGTGTAGCACTGAATTTGTTTTTATGCAGTTGTATTGTGCTGTCATAGTTGGACACACCTCATAGAAATCTGCGTAAGAAGGGATGAGGGTTTCTTAGGGGCTGGTAGATGCGGAGGTTTGTTGCCTCCACATCTTTGATTTTGGGGAGGAGATGGGGTGAGAAGCCATTTCAGTGTTTTTGTAGTTTGGCCTCTGACACAAAAGACGGGCCCTAACATAAAACATCAAATGTGGGAGCTGTGGGCGCAGTGGGCAGCACATTTAAGCGCGCCAGGGGGAGGGAGGGGGTACAGTTGTGTTTGTTGGGGATGATGAAGCCTTTTGGTTAATCAGTGGTGGTGCCTCTTCATCGCAGGGACTGAATGTGATGTGCATCCAGATGATGCTGGACTACTGCAACCCAGCATACTCGGGAGCCTCGTGGGGCTTCCTGGGCACAACCGACGAGACGCTGTTTATCTTGGGCAACTTCAGCGCCCTCATGATGAACGGCCTCCTATTCCTCTGCTGCGTCCTGTCTGGGGCCACGGCAGTCGCACTCTCGAAATCCCTCCTGGTAGGTGCTCCACTTTTCTTTTTTTTGTCTACTCTGATCCCATCCCAGCTGCATTAATTTTTTATTGTAATCCCGAGTATTCCCTGTTACACAATTTCATCTTGCATAAGCCATGTGATATTTTAGTGATCTGATTGATTGATTGTAGGGATTAACGCGCCGACGCAACGCAGGCGATGAGGCGCGCCGTAGTGGAGGGCTCCGGATTAATTTTGACCACCTGGGGATCTTTATCGTGCGCCGAAATCTCGCACACACGGGCATTTTTGCTTTTCGCCTCCATCAGAAAAGCGGCCGCCGCGGCCGGGAATCGAACCCACGACCTCGTGCTCAGCAGCGCAACGCCTTAGCCACTGAGCCACCGCGGCGGGTATTTTAGTGATCTGAGATCAGTTCATGTGCTTAAAGAGGACACTCTAGTGTGTTTTCTTCTGGCGCACCCCGTAGGAAATACATTACAGATCAAAGTTTTGAGTAATGAATCACATTGAATACAATTGGTTGCATTTAAAAAAAAACAGTTGCCATTTTTGGAATACCAGAGACACAGTTTTAGGTTATGCCTTTTATTGAAATACAGTTGAACCCCTTTATAAGAGACACGTACCGGGGAGCAGTTTCTGTCTCTTATACGAGATGCCTCTTATAAGCATGGAACCTGGCCGAATTCTCTAAAAAACGGGCGTCGCTTTGAAACGACGGGGTAGCGCCATGCAAATGCATGTGTTTTGGGGTTGGGGCCGTCGCTTTGGGGCGGCCTGCTGGGCAATCAGGCAGAAAAGCGCCGTGGCAAGGGCGCGAAGCGACAAGTGAAGCGCGGGGAGGCAGTGGGTGTCACTCGAGCCCTTGCCACAGCGCTTTTCTGCGGTGATTGCCCCAGCCCGCCGCCCCAAAGCGACGGCCCCAACCCCAGAACACATGCATTTGCATGGCGCTACCCCGTCGTTTCAAAGCCCCCGTCGTTTTAGAGAATTCGGCCCATGTTTTCACTTACTAATCAGACCCTAGTTCAATGTGGGCACCGTATGACTAAAATAAGCTCAAAAGAACACTACAGCATGTTTCAAGAGATTCATTCTAATTAATGTTTGGCCCCAGAATTTATGAAACTTTGCTTCATGACTGTATTTACACTGTTTTTTACAACCAATTCTACAAGCTTTTTTCCTTTCCTTGTTTGTGGAAGATGAATCGTAGATGTTGAGTTCACAAGCCTGATGAATAGCCAGAGCGCACAGCTTCTTCCGCTGTGTGCTCAGGCTATTCATTACGCTTGCAGGACTCAACATCTGCAGTGCTTCTTGATTGGGAGCTACGCGAGTGGGAGAGCCCGCATGTGTGATCGCGCTCCATCCAATGGATGGCAGTAAGCTTCAACCACTTCTGTCAGTTGCATTTCCATTGGCAGGGCTTCTCATTGTCATTTCATAGCTGACTGAACCAAATAGCGACTGCAGGCGTCTGTCGTCCACCTGTGTTTCCACAATGGAAGCAACTGCAATTAGTGACTGGTGGCACTGCATCTGAAGTTAAAATGTCTGTTACAAGCGAGATTATTGATTAAACTTCAAGGATGACTTGTCCCTTATAACCAATCTTCTACATCCAATGTCTGTTATAAAAGAGGTCGATTTAATGGGAAAGATAGGGCAGCCAACCATGTGGGTGAATAGTGTCTCTTATACCCATTTGTCTCTTACATCAGTGTCTCTTATAACGAGGTTCAGCTGTAGTTGTCAAAAGTTGCCAAATTGAGAAAGCTGTGAACCTAAATTTACCAGGTTCTGTTTTGGGAACTGCAGATACTAACCAAAGATCTATGCACAGAAACAATTGGAAGTGTTAATTGTGAAATAAACGGGAAATTTAAGTGGACAGCGCAATGATTATCATCATGTAAATACTAGCTCTGGCATTAAGACTGTCACCCCCATTGCAGGCAGCAATGACAACGGGTCTCTGGCTTGTCCTTTCGTAACAGGAGGTATTTGCAACGTGAAAAGCAATTTTGTTGTTTTTTATTGCTCTTATTTATGGAAGTTAAAGTGTACTAATAGCTTTTCTGGTTATAAGACATGGTGTAACTTAAATTGCTACTAAACTTTGCAGGTTTTACTTTTGTCCGAAAAAATGGTCAAGACCCAACCCATAATTCTGGCTCACCCTGTCCACTAGCTGGAAGCTTTTTCTTATAGCAACAAATCCTATGCAAGTTGGCTCTGCAGTTACCTTCAACTTTTGCTTTTGCAGTTTAATGTACGTACTATGGAAAGCTGTGGTTTTACTTGAGCTCTACTTGCTGGCTTGCTTTGAAATAGAATGTCAGCACAAGTGACAAGCGTAGCTCAGTAGTTTACAGTGAACTAGTGGAGCGGGCGTCAGGGACCACCTGTCGCCCACACTACACAATACACTGCTGCCGGGCCCCTCCGTCACTGTTGCTCGCTTCTGGCCGGCCAAAAGTAGCCCGCACGCGAGTGACAGCAAAGAGCGACAGTGACGGAGGGGCCCGGCAGCAGTGTATTGTGTAGTGCGGGCGACAGGTGGTCCCTGACGCCCGCTCCACTAGTTCACTGTAAACTACTCAGTTACGCTTGTCACTTTGTTTTCAAAAATCTTTCTATCTATGTGGCTGCGTTTTCATTCAACTCCAGAAGTCAAGAGTTCTTACTGTCCACTTTTGGTAGTGGGCTCTATTTGTACGTGTGGCAATAATTGAAACATGAAAAGGAAATTTGAACATGCATGCACAAATTTAAAGATATGGGTTTATAGGGTAACATATGGCGTGGTTCATTTAGCTTAATGAAATTGGTTGCCGCCCTGAATTCTGTGGTGTGCAATATTTTGGCACATTTTAGTGCTTAGGCTTTCTTTATTTCTCACTGTTTGTAGTAGTGGGAAGTGTGATATCTTGGGCATGAAATATTTCTCGTGCATGAGTATGTGAAATCTTGTGATTAATCAAATATGATTCTCCAAAAAATACTTCAAATTTTAAATTTAGTACCAAAATTTTGATTGACTATTGTAAAAATTAAATAAAAAATGTAAAAATAGAGCAACAGTGAGAAGGAAGAACAAAGGGTAAAAAGAGAGCATTGGGGGTGCTCATTCCTTTTCGTGGTATTTAATCAGTGTACATTTCTATCATCAATAAACAGGGCTCAGGGCCCAGCTCAAGCTGGGGTCTCGACAGCTGCGAACACACACAAAAGTTTCATCGCTTTCTTTTACTTATCTGTACATGCCGAGGACCGAGCAGTATGGCCCTGTTCAAAGAGTGTTCATGCGAGGTTGCATACCACATCCCTTTTAGGGCATTTCGTGGTTCAACTCTGTTTCTTGTTGGTGCTTGTGCTGAGCACAGTTTTACTTTTTGCACGGAGCTGTCTACAGGGACACGGGTTTTCAGTATTCCGGTAGAGAACTTTTGTCGGCTCTAATAGGTTCGATGCATGTTGTTTCATCATTTTCAGCTTGTGAAGCCATTATTAATCATAGACAAACAGAAGTTACAACATTGCCAGTATGCCCAAAGGGGCCCAGAATTGAGGCTAGACATCTTGACATTGCAGCATTGCTTATAAAAATGTGTCTTCTTTTTTATAGTTCAGCTGTGTTGTGGTTTTTTCAAGCGCAACTCATTTTAATGTGGTGTTAGTCTCATATACTCCTTGTGTGCTTTCGTTCTTTTCATCACACATGATAGAACCTGATTCTTTTCGGTCAAGTATAGCTTACCGTCTGAGTACCTTACCGGTTAGCATTCTTTTTGGTCCTTCTTGCACTTCACGAAGGAAAAATTGTGCTGTGTAAACCCTGGTTGCACCTTGTTTACCCGATTTCAACCCACATTGACTTCTGCAAAAAAAAAAAAAAAAAAAAAAAAAGGGGGAGGAAATAAAGAAAAAAGCTGCGTGCTTGAATCTATTGCAAACCAGATTTCCGTGACTGGGCAGGAACCAGAACTCCCACTCCTAATTTTAACGGCCCTGTGATTTTCATGAACGAAAAAAAAAGGGCAAACGTTTTTATATTTTTAGCTGGACACAAGGTGTTTATTCACTGTTGTTGTCTTTGGACAACTCGTTCTCACTCCCTGACAAAATCTTGTCTTGGTGTTTTTTGTAGCATTAGAGATTAAAGGGTAAAAACAAGTTGCCCTGTATCGATAGATAACAATGCCAATGGGAATCTAAATATACCATTCTCGCGACCAGCAGTTGTTTGAATAAGCGGAAAATCCCAGAGGCGTGAAAACGGGTGTCGGGTACTGCGGTTCGTGACGTCACGAAAGTTGTGATTGGCGAGAGATCATTAGAGAAGCATCTATAAATTTTTTTCTGACATGAACAGTTCTTAGGTGGTTGAGAACGTGAAATAAATGTAAATCAACACTTTACATAGGCTCATCCTTATTTAAAAAGCACAGACTACTGACTACAGCTGAAGAGTGAGGGAGGCAGGCTGCTTCTTTCACGTTTCAGGGTTGGCCATCATGTTTTCAGTTTGGTTTTGGAAAATATGCGTACTCTTACGAAGTCAATAATCTATGACGGTGAACGCCTGAGCTTTTGCAAGCCATAACCCTGACGCAGGAAGCGGCAAAAAGAAACAAGATGCTTAAAGGAGCCATGAAGAGAAAACACAAGTTATGTTCATTCAAAAGATTGTCTCGTTAGAATCATACTGACACCACTTTTAACGTAAACTTCGCTAATCAAATAAGCTACCTAATTTAGGAAAAACGGGAATGGTCATGCGACCCACCAGCTCATTTCCCGACAACAGAACCTGTGATGTCACATGGGCTAAGCTCTGCGATTGGCGGAGGCTGGCAGAAGCAGACGCAAATTAGGTAGAGCTTACAAACTAGACGAACGAGCGATTTGCGCTTAAAGGGTTTAGGGCACATTCTTTACAAAGCAATAGGAATGATGGGACAAACAGTGGAAGTTACGAAAGCACATGTAAACATAGAAGTACTGATGCGTTCTGTGTTCGTACTGCGCACAGCATGCTTTGGTTTAGCTGCACAGCACTATGGGGCTTGGGGTTGTCTCAGAATCTCTATGGTCTCAGACTCCATGGTCTCAGACGACACTGGCCGATTGACGCAAGCAACGGTGTCTTACGTGACCCCATTTGTCGAGCGAGCACTGTTTCAGGGAACGAATATTTTCTCCCAGAACAAAAACAAGCCAGGTTTAAATGCGGGCAAAACAAAAACAAACCAAACGCTTGCCACGGTATGGTGGTTCCATCTAGGTTACGGAACGTAAAGAAACGCGGGAACAAACCAACACCGCTACAGGGTGGAGACAACCTTTGAACGGTCCCGTGCCGCCGCAATTGGGCCAACGGGGCTCAACGCGTATTTTTTCTTTTGATTTCCCACGAGACCTAGCAACGCGAAACAGACAATATGATTCAAACTTCTTCAGTAACCGCGTTGCGGCGATAATTTTAGCGCGGTTTTGACACAATGACTTGCTTCGGCGGCGAGCGAGCAACCGAACATGGCGGCGCCAGCGTTACGTGTCTCTACCCTGTACGGCGAATGCGTGAATGAAGGTACTACTCTAGGCTGCAGAGCGTCGGTTCCCGTGATGTCACTTGGGACCACGAAAACGCACGATTGAGCGGGAAAATCAAAATTTTAACCTAAATTGTTTAATTTCTCAGTGAATAAAGCACCATTTGTATCCGGACAAGCGCTGGGGGCACTATTTAAAACACGAAATCTTTCGAATAAAACCAACTTGCATTTTCTCTTCATGGCTCCTTTAAAGGAGCCATGAGAGAAAATGCAACTTCGTTTAATTGAAAACTAGTCTCTGTCTATTCAGATCTTTCACTCTCTCTTCTTTTCCATTAGAGCCACAAAAGACTTTTTTTTAACGAAAAAAAACGCAAGAATTTTTTAAAAACTTTCAAATTTCGCGCCACAGTGACGTGTTATGAGCAAGAATGACGTCATACGGGCCAACAAAAAACATAATTTTTAGTGCGTAACTGCACGTTAACATTCAAGTGATGCGGTCAAATGGAACTAGAGGCTTTCTCCATTACAGACGTCTGTCATGTGTCTTCGCAGGTCAGTTAGGCAGCCGCCAATCGCACAAACAGGTCCGTGACGTCATAGAAAAGTTGCGAAATTGGCTAGGGGGTCGCTTGCTTCACCGTTTTCTTTAATATATCCGTATTTTTCGAAGATTGCGCTTATGATATTGGTATCATTGGGTTATCGGGGCGAGCAGTCTTCTAATAAAACTCAACTTGTATTTTGTCTTCATGGCTCTTTTAGCGACCCGCTCCTGATTGTTTGCTTCTATCTTTTCCGTTCTCCGTGCATGGATGTTGCTACCGGTAGTAATCATGCCCGTGCCCGGTTCGAATCTTATTGCCCATGAAAGGTAAAGGGGTAATTACCTTGTGCTTCTCCATTGGCCGCAAGCCACTGTTGGTAATCTGTAAATGTTGCATAGCTCTAGGCTTTGGCCTGGGGGAGCCGGGCAGGACTCCTCAATTGTAATGTTAACAGGCCGAAAGACGTGACCGGCGGTTTATTCAAGGAGCATACAAAAAGACGTCTTCACTGTCAGCTTATTAAGTTTGAGTGCACGAAGCAGAGAGCGCGGATGCAACCGATTGCATTTCACTGATGCACTGTTTATCGTGCTGGGAAGGCGCCAGTATGCGGGAGCTCGCTAGATTGGCGTCGGAAAAAGCTCACACAGCGTACCCGTTTCATGTATCGCCTCACAGCTGTGTGGCCTTGGGTAGTGGCTGATGCAGTTTTGTTGCCATGGGCATCACCGGTGCGTCAAAAAGCATTTCTCATTTCGTTGGGAGCAAATCGGAAAAGTCCACGCCAGCCCCCTTGGCCAGATAATCGTTGTCGGCGTCGGCCATGGCTTGCAGACGTATGAGATACCGTTGCCATCATGAAAGCACCTAGACCGCGCCGGTGCCTCGCTCGACTCACTTGGTTACGCAATGGCTACGTCACAAAAAAATGAAAGGGAAACGGGAGGGAGAAATGCCCGCTTTATTTAATATTTCTTTGGAAATAATGGATCGTTGCTCGTCACAACACAAAAGCTGGGAGTGCTACAAAACGTATGATTTTTCAGTTAAAACAACATTTCATTCAGCCTTTAGTGTTCCTTTAATGCCTTCACAAGCATAGTTCGCAGAATCTCAAGCCAAGGTTCAGCCACCCACCTGGCCATTTCCTCGATTGAGGCACACTTCAGCCTATTGCATGGAAAGGTCCGTGGTGATCTAACCTTTCTCTTTGACATGTGCTTTAAACCTCTTAGAAAGTTCGCGGACTTGGGGAGCGTCTTGTTCTTGAACACAACAATAAAAGGAGTCAACTTGTTTCACCCCTGTCAACTCCGCAATGGTATTGGCAGGCATATCAAAATAGACAGGTGTTTGGTTGGTGTTGCCGAGCTATCCAATATGATGTGCGTTGCACTGATAAAATGTGCCGCTGAAATGAAATTTCTCAAAAGCCTCCAGCTGCTTCTGCCTCACACCAGTCCGTCTATGAAGCAAAAAATCCTTCGTGCTTCAGGAATCTTGTGATCCCATTCCAGCCGGCTTTGAATTGGCTTCTTGAGAAGCCTTGATTTTTTGCAGGCTCATGGGTTTTTACCTTGAGCACCTCGGTGGTCACAGGCATGTGATCTACCTGGAGCTGCCTGGTGAAGTTGGCTGACTCATCTTTAAGACCCAGAAACCTCTCTGCTTGCAAGCCATGCAGCCTTTGCTTGATGACTTGCACTCAGAGGGAGACTTTTGAGTTTTCGCCAGCTGTGAACAAGTTTCTGGCTCGCTACAATCATGGGCTGCATCTCTATTGCGGCTTTCTTCTGTGCATGCAATAACTTTATTGGAAAGTTATTCCTGCAGCAGACATGACGTGTCTGTGTGGCTTCTATTTTCTGGCAAAATAGGCTACAGGCTGAACACTGGTAGCACCTGATTGCAAATGGCTCATGTGACACTGAAAGTGATGAGAAAATGGGCTACCATGTGGGCCCGCAACTTGTGAGCTCCAACCACTGCATAATAGTGATGACAATGGGAAACTATGCGGCAGTTAAGGCAGAGAGCTGGGATGATTGGTATCGAGCATAGTAAGACATGCAGCACAATTCTCAGATACGCTGAACAACATGGGTACATTTGTTTGGTTTTCCACAGACCCGATGGAAAAAAAAAAAAAAAATCCACTTAAAACGAACTCCTTCGCACGTACTCTTCTGTTAAGATGAGCTTTCGTAGTGACCGCCACTGCTGACGCTTGGCGGGGCATTCACACGACTGAAGGGAAAGCAACAGAGAAAAAAGAAAAAAAGAAAATGGGGCAACAGTGTGAAGCGAATCTGCATCTCCATGCTACGGAGCGAGAGAGCCAGAGAAGCGAGAAAGAAAGACCCACAGATAAAGCTGATTGATTGATTGGGGGGATTAATGCGCCGACGAACGCAGGCGATGAGGCGCGCGGAGTGGAGGGCTCCGGATTAATTTTGACCACCTGGGGATCTTTATCGTGCGCCGAAATCTGTACACACGGGCGTTTTTGCTTTTCGCCTCCATCAGAAAAGCGGCCGCCGCGGCCGGGAATCGAACCCACGACCTCGTGCTCAGCAGCGCAACGCCTTAGCCACTGAGCCACCGCGGCGGGTCACAGATAAAGCTGCTACCTTCGTCACCCCCCACACACGGAGCTGGCTGTAAAGCAAAAGAAAAAGAAAACAAGAAAAGCGGGGAGTACCATGGCCAGTCATGCGCACATTGGCCTCACAAAAAAAGGAGAGGAGATGAAAAAAATAAAAGAAACACAACGACGGCGACCCTTCTATTTACGAACAAAGGAACTCCTGACCAATGCCGTCCCTAAGTGGGAGCTTGTGAGCTCACATCACCACGACCTACTGTGCCACCGCCACCACAGCTATCGTTTGTGGGGTCAGCGAGTCAACCGTTTGTGCTTGCCTTGAAAGGACAGCTACCTGCTATGTCTATCAAGCTAGGCGTAAAGCGAAAGCCCATTGTGCTTTCACACTTCTATTAAGACGAATTTCTGATAAGATGAATAAGTTTGCATGATCTCTTCGAGTTTGTCTTAACGGGAGTCTACTGTAATTACTCATTTAACTGTTCAAAGGTGAAAAGAAGAGACTTGGGACAACACTGGACTTCAACTGAATTGTATTACATGAGCACACACATATATACCTAAAGCACCCACTTATGCATGGGCACTATAAACATGTTATCATAGTACACAACGATCACGCACTATATGCCAGCCCACTCCTGCACAGATAATCAAGTTCTTTGTCCAAGAGTACCAGTGAAGATGTGCTAATGCAAGTGTCTGCTTCTTTTTAATTGAAAGAGCTTCAAAGATTTGCCTCTCCTGCTGCCTCGTTAACCAGCAAAGCACTCTTGTCTTTTGTGGTAAGGGTGACAAGAAAACCATTGCCAGAGATGCTCAGATGCCCTTACCACGAAAATAGCAGAGTGCTTCACCAGTTTGTAACTTGACAGGAGCCTTTGAATTAAAGGGACACTGAAGTCAAAATACAAAATGCTCTACATTGATAGATTAGCTCACCAAGAGCACGAATGTCACTATTATGCACAGTTTTTTGTAAAATAAGGTAGACAATAGGGAAAACGGGAAAGCAGGTGCCGTCGCCATTGGCTATACCCCGCAACCTGCACCAGAGATGCTTAAATTGTCCGGTGTGCGCAACGTTTTTCCTGGCTGCCACTAGATGGCACTACTTGCCAAGACTTGGGGTGGCGGTGCCGCTTTTGAGGAAGCGTGCGAGCTATGCATGAGTGGTAGGTTCAACGCCGAAATTGGCGGGGCCTCAAAAGGACATTATGTTTTTCTTCTACAAAGCGTCAATACTGATCACAGCTCCCATAAAGAAACATTTTGCTTAGTGATCCGGAGCTGTAAAAGACGTGGGAGTTCGGGAAAGCATGACTGATTTGACTGAAATTGACCAAACTGCTCGGTATGTGGTAGCGTTGTGTTTGGTTGCTTCTATACCGCTATACATCACTGCTACCTTGCTTGCTTCGGTTAATCATGACGCAAACAGCGGCTGCAGTCACTGTTTGCACCCGTGATCAGCATTTGATTAGAGATTTCTCGCAATTTGGCACTGAATCAACACTAAAACAGCTGTGGGAAGGTCAGACTTTCATTAAAACCAACTTGCTTGTTGCCTTCAGTGTCCCTTTAATAGGAGCCCTTTAGTTTAATCTTTGAAGCCCCCACAATTAAAGAAAAAATGCACGCCTGTGTTAGCACACCTTTAGTGGCACCCTTAGTGTGCATGGGTAAGCGGGTGCTTTATGTATATTGTTTGCATGTTCATGTAATATAATTCCTTTGAAATCTAGCATCGTCCCGTGTCTCTGCTTTTCTTATGTGTACAGCTAAGCTAGTAATCTTGTCTTATTAAGCTGTGTGACAGTTTCGTTTTGTACCGAATTCTAAAGTGTGTACACTTTTAAGATATATTTTCCCTGTAAAACATGTGCACAGTAGAACTTGGTAAATACAGTCAGCAGTTATTTTGCAGCATTTCTTATACTGCACGGAGTCTTCAGTCAAATTATTTCAAAGTGTGGCACCTCTCAGCGCCCCCCTAATTTGGAAGCCAAGCTTTGCCTTAGGCCAGTATGTCTTGCAATGTCTTCCACCTCTAGAACTTTCTGTTGATCTCAAAAACTGCTCCGTACACCGTTTTCTTCTTTGCTGAAGTTGGGATTATGTTGAGCAAAATAATTTTCCAATTGTTCTTAAAATGCCACTGGCAAAATTGTAGCCATGCTACCACCTTTTTGCACTGCATATATGCATCTGATACCACCCAGCAAAAATATAAATCCGAACCGGATAGTGCTGTTTTTGCTCATAAAAAAGAGAAATAGCAGAACTATCGGCTACAGTGATTACAATCAGAAGGCACACTCTTCTCTCAACTGATATGCAGGTGAAATTTTTTGCCCGACTGCTGATTGGGAGTGCAGTTCTGCGTGTATGGGCCATGTCCAACATGACCAGAAAGGGTTAATGCATATCTCTCCCTAAAACGTAGCATAGCTTTGGCCTCGGCAAAACCAGGAGCTGTTCCTGCATCATGCTTAAATAATTAACTGGCAAAAATGCCTCGCAATATCATCCAGTGGAAATATATTGTGCAGTGCGTGTCAAGCGCAGAGCTTGTGTTTCAACTATGCAGGGGACAGAGGAGTCTGGCAACTGTTTCGAGAATACTAGATTGTTTTCCCACTCTGAGGTCACTAATACCAGTTTTAGCCACATCGCAGCAATTAAACAGGAGTTGCTGCACACCTTTAGGCAGTTTTTGCTGCACTGTGAGAGCAGGTCAGTCTGTCGTCCTTTATTTGTTCACGGAGGTAATGGGCACTTTTGCAGGATGTGATGGGGAACCTTGCCCATTTCCTGATCTGCATTGGGAGCAGCCTCGTCTTGCTTTCATCAGGAGTGAACCATCAGCCGGGCTCGAGGTACAGGGAGCAGGTCTTCCAAGGAAAAGTGACTGTCTCAGAGTGCAAGCGCATGGTGCTTTTTTGTTCATTCAGATAGCATCAAACTCGGTGCTGACTGGACGAGAGTTTCTCTAGTTCAGTTGCATTGAGTAGCAGTTGAGGAGTTTCGCTAGTTGGCATTAACTGTGCAGAGTGCGACCATGTGAAAATTCTGGTTGAGTTACACTAAAGTTGTTTTTGATCAAACCCTGGTCTCTGCTACCATATTGAGTGGGAGCAGATGACCTAATAAATGATATTGTGCTTGCCAGGAAATCATTGCAAATGTACACGCATTTCATAAATATGCTGTACTGTATTAGAGTGAGAAAGTTAGCACCTGTTTATTTTGGACAGATGAGAAATGGAAAAGTGACTGTCTCAGTAAGTGCATGGGTAAGGGCCATTCTGAAAAAATGGCAGTTTATTTATTCACTATTTTTATTTTCCTCCTATGTGACGACATCCAAGTTTATAACCAGAAAGCTGTATAAAATTTTGGGGTTAGCAAATAACTGTAGCTTAAACTTTACTGTTAGGTTCTTGACTGCTAGGTGAAGGCGTCCCCAGTGCCGTGGTTGTGTCTCCATTTCGATGATGCAGAGCCAAGAGCAAAACTTACTTGTTTAATGCATAGCAAAAGAGAACAGCGATGATACAAGAGCAGCACCTTGGCGTGCTCACAGCATGACATCTGAACGGGCAGAACCATGCTCTCAGTCGAGCCCAGGAGTCGCACTCCTGGGTGCGTGGAAAGCCTCTTTTTATAACCAGGAGTCCGAACGGTCCACAGCCTTTCATCGTGTTGTTTGCATGGCACCGAAAAGTATTAGTATACAAAACACTCTCCACAGGTCCCGTGATGCGTTCGCAGAAGCCGGTTAACGGCCACCGGAAGGAAAGCCTTTTGCATGCCAAAGAGGGTTCTGGCTGCGCCATTTTTTAAGTCGCATGAGTGCTGCAAGTGTCTTCCTCTCCCGGCACCAATGCTATGCAGGAAGGCATCAAGGCGCAATGTCGCTCTGCACATTGTCAAAGCCCGTGCACCACGTCACACAGTCAATTCGTAACACTGCCAAGCTGCCCGTCAGATTGACGGAGTTTTCTACTGTATGCCAGGGTTTATTGTAAGTTGTATCAAAGCTCTATTGCAAATCTAGCCACTGATAATCAGACATAAAAACATTACCCTTTTCAGCCCTGATTTTTTAATTTCAAGCAAAGCAGTGTTCTCTGTGCGTTTTCTTAAATTTTTAGGTCCCATAAGCCCCCAGACAAAAAAATAGAGCTGGAAGTGCAAGAAATAACAGATTTATTAATGAGGCAATTAATTGGGACATCTGGCAATTAAAAATTTTATGTTGAGCAGAGACATCACTTTTGCATATTTTCCCTTATGACTACATGAACCTACAAACAAAAAATGTGCTTCGTAGTGCACATATTGACAGATTTACATGCTTGGGAATAAAGCTCGGACCTCCATTTCTTTCAACCTCAATGTCATACTTCATTTTCACTGGAGCTTCTTCTTTGTAGTGTGCAGATCCACTAAAATGAAACAACAGCGATATCTATTGCAATAGGTATCACTGAAGAACAATTCCCCAAGAAACTAGCAGTTTTGGTTTCGTTGTCTGTGCGCTAGAGGAACTTTTGTGTGATGGTATCAGTTGACACCAACAGGGTTAATTTTATTCTGCATAGTGTTTTTAGAGCGATCGTGTAAAATTTTCTCTGGGTAGCAGAGAAGCCTGAAATTGTAAGTGCTTATGTGCAGACTGTGCCTGTGCCAGCTCAACTTCACCACAGTTGATGGCAATGCAGTCGACTATCGTTAATTTGGCATTGGTTAATTCGATTTAACTGCTTAATATGACAAAGCTTGGCAGTTCTGTTAGGACATAAAGCTATCTATTTTGACTTTGGTTTTAATCTTTGGTTAATGTGAGTTCTTAATTTGTCCAGATTATGGTTCCCAACAACGTTAGAAATTAAAGGGGCCATGAAAATATGCAAGTTTGGTTCAGTAAAGAGATGGCTTTGTTTTGGCAATGATATTAATTTTATCACAAACTTGTAGCAGATAATCTAGATAATGAGAACAGATGAAGCAGTGGGGACACTCCAGCCACGCTCTGGCAAGGTCTCTAAGGCGTCGCAGAATCTTGTTTGTGGGATTGGCAACGTCGACCAAACTGCTGCGAAGAAATCGTAGGGGGGCCTCAAGTTCCATTTTGATCGTATCACTTGAACGCTGACGGCAGTTAACACGCTGATGACTAAGTTTTGAGTGCCGGCCTCTACTTCGTCACTGCTGCTGCTATTGTAGCGCAAAATTGCAGCGCAAAAGGGAGGGTTTTTAATATTCCTGAGTTTTCGCGGTTCTAAAAAGTCTTTCAGGGTTGGAATAGAGCTGAGGGAGTTACCAAAGGCCAGTTCATTCAAATTGAACACAGTTGTATGTCGATTTCGTCGTCGTGCCCTTTAATGAGAGTTGGCTGTAGTAGCTTGTAGTCCAGCGTGCTCGTGTAGGGTGCCCACTCCCATGAAGCTCTGTTTTCTTTTGTCTTTTTTTTTTTTTTTTTTTTATAATTTTCAGCTTTCCTTATGCATAAAAAAATACAATGCCCATTATGAGAACATGGAGGATATACCCCCATTAAGGGATATACCCCATTA